>CM059789.1:0-372500 GCA_030435695.1 Brachymystax lenok tsinlingensis
ATGTTAGCTACGCTGTCCTTACTAACCAATAGCATAGCATATCACATGTTAGCTACGCTGTCCTTATAACCACATAGCATATCATTACAGCAGTATGTACCGGTATGTTAGCTACGCTGTCCTTACTAACCACATAGCATATCATTACAGCAGTATGTACCGGTATGTTAGCTACGCTGTCCTTACTAACCACATAGCATATCATTACAGCAGTATGTTCCGGTATGTTAGCTACGCTGTCCTTATGAACCACATAGCATATCAAAACAGCAAAATGTACCGGTATGTTAGCTACGCTGTCCTTACGAACCACATAGCAAATCATTACAGCAGTATGTACCAGTATGTTAGCTACGCTGTCCTTACGAACCACATAGCATATCATTACTGCAGTATGTATCGATATGTTAGCTACGCTGTCCTTACTAACCACATAGCATATCAGTACAGCAGTATGTACCGGTATGTTAGCTAGCTGTCCTTACTAACCAAATAGCATATCATTACAGCAGTATGTACCGGTATGTTAGCTACGCTGTCCTTATGAACCACATAGCATATCATTACAGCAATATGTACCAGTATGTTAGCTACGCTGTCCTTACGAACCACATAGCATAACATTACAGCAGTATGTACCGCTATGTTAGTTACGCTGTCCTTACTAACCACATAGCATATCATTACAGCAGTATGTACCGGTATGTTAGTTACGCTGTCCTTACTAACCACATAGCATATCATTACAGCAGTATGTACCGGTATGTTAGCTATGCTGTCCTTACTAACCACATAGCATATCATTACAGCAGTATATACCGGTATGTTAGCTACGCTGTCCTTATGAACCACATAGCAAATCATTACAGCAATATGTACCGGTATGTTAGCTACGCTGTCCTTACGAACCACAAAGCATATCATTACAGCAGTATGTACCGGTATGTTAGCTACGCTGTCCTTACTAACCACATAGCATATCATTACAGCAGTATGTACCGGTATGTTAGCTACGCTGTCCTTACTAACCACATAGCATATCATTACAGCAGTATGTACCGGTATGTTAGCTACGCTGTCCTTACTAACCACAAAGCATATCATTACAGCAGTATGTCTCGGTTTGTTAGCTACGCTGTCCTTACTAACCACATAGCATATCATTACGGCAGTATGTACCGGTATGTTAGCTACGCTGTCCTTATGAACCACATAGCACAAGATTACAGCAGTATGTACCGGTATGTTAGCTACGCTGTCCTTACTAACCACATAGCATATCATTACAGCAGTATGTACCGGTATGTTAGCTACGCTGTCCTTACTAACCACATAGCATATCATTACAGCAGTATGTACCGGTATGTTAGCTACGCTGTCCTTACTAACCACATAGCATATCATTACAGCAGTATGTACCGGTATGTTAGCTACGCTGTCCTTACTAACCACATAGCATATCATTACAGCAGTATGTACCGGTATGTTAGCTACGCTGTCCTTACTAACCACATAGCATATCATTACAGCAGTATGTACCGGTATGTTAGCTACGCTGTCCTTACGAACCACATAGCATATCATTACAGCAGTATGTACCGGTATGTTAGCTACGCTGTCCTTACTAACCACATAGCATATCATTACAGCAGTATGTACCAGTATGTTAGCTAGCTGTCCTTACTAACCACATAGCATATCATTACAGCAGTATGTACCGGTATGTTAGCTACGCTGTCCTTACTAACCACATAGCATATCATTACAGCAGTATGTATCGGTATGTTAGCTACGCTGTCCTTACTAACCACATAGCATATCATTACAGCAGTATGTACCGGTATGTTAGCTACGCTGTCCTTACTAACCACATAGCATATCATTACAGCAGTATGTACCGGTATGTTAGCTACGCTGTCCTTATGAACCACATAGCACATCATTACAGCAGTATGTACCGGGTATGTTAGCTAGCTGTCCTTACTAACCACATAGCATATCATTACAGCAGTATGTACCGGTATGTTAGCTACGCTGTCCTTACTAACCACATAGCATATCATTACAGCAGTATGTACCGGTATGTTTGCTACTCTGTCCTTATGAACCACATAGCTCAAGATTACAGCAGTATGTACAGGTATGTTAGCTACGCTGTCCTTATGAACCACATAGCATATCATTACAGCAGTATGTACCGGTATGTTAGCTACGCTGTCCTTACTAACCACATAGCATATCATTACAGCAGTATGTACCGGTATGTTAGCTACGCTGTCCTTACTAACCACATAGCATATCATTACAGCAGTATGTACCGGTATGTTAGCTACGCTGTCCTTACTAACCACATAGCATATCATTACAGCAGTATGTACCGGTATGTTAGCTACGCTGTCCTTACTAACCACATAGCATATCATTACAGCAGTATGTACCGGTATGTTAGCTACGCTGTCCTTATGAACCACATAGCATATCATTACAGCAATATGTACCGGTATGTTAGCTACGCTGTCCTTACTAACCACATAGCATATCATTACAGCAGTATGTACCGGTATGTTAGCTACGCTGTCCTTACTAACCACATAGCATATCATTACAGCAGTATGTACGGTATGTTAGCTACGCTGTCCTTACTAACCACATAGCATATCATTACAGCAGTATGTACCGGTATGTTAGCTACGCTGTCCTTACTAACCACATAGCATATCATTACAGCAGTATGTACCGGTATGTTAGCTACGCTGTCCTTACTAACCACATAGCATATCATTACAGCAGTATGTACCGGTATGTTAGCTACGCTGTCCTTACTAACCACATAGCATATCATTACAGCAGTATGTACCGGGTATGTTAGCTACGCTGTCCTTACTAACCACATAGCATATCATTACAGCAGTATGTACCGGTATGTATGTTAGCTACGCTGTCCTTACTAACCACATAGCATATCATTACAGCAGTATGTACTGCGGTATGTTAGCTACGCTGTCCTTACTAACCACATAGCATATCATTACAGCAGTATGTACCGGTATGTTAGCTACGCTGTCCTTACTAACCACATAGCATATCATTACAGCAGTATGTACCGGTATGTTAGCTACGCTGTCCTTACTAACCACATAGCATATCATTACAGCAGTATGTACGGTATGTTAGCTACGCTGTCCTTACTAACCACATAGCATATCATTACAGCAGTATGTACCGGTATGTTAGCTACGCTGTCCTTACTAACCACATAGCATATCATTACAGCAGTATGTACCAGTATGTTAGCTACGCTGTCCTTACTAACCACATAGCATATCATTACAGCAGTATGTACCGGTATGTTAGCTACGCTGTCCTTACTAACCACATAGCATATCATTACAGCAGTATGTACCGGTATGTTAGCTACGCTGTCCTTACTAACCACATAGCATATCATTACAGCAGTATGTACCGGTATGTTAGCTACGCTGTCCTTACTAACCACATAGCATATCATTACAGCAGTATGTACCGGTATGTTAGCTACGCTGTATAGTACGCTACTGTCCTTACTAACCACATAGCATATCATTACAGCAGTATGTACGGTATGTTAGCTACGCTGTCCTTACTAACCACATAGCATATCATTACAGCAGTATGTACCGGTATGTTAGCTACGCTGTCCTTACTAACCACATAGCATATCATTACAGCAGTATGTACCGGTATGTTAGCTACGCTGTCCTTACTAACCACATAGCATATCATTACAGCAGTATGTACCGGTATGTTAGCTACGCTGTCCTTACTAACCACATAGCATATCATTACAGCAGTATGTACCGGTATGTTAGCTACGCTGTCCTTACTAACCACATAGCATATCATTACAGCAGTATGTACCGGTATGTTAGCTACGCTGTCCTTACTAACCACATAGCATATCATTACAGCAGTATGTACCGGTATGTTAGCTACGCTGTCCTTACTAACCACATAGCATATCATTACAGCAGTATGTACCGGTATGTTTGCTACTCTGTCCTTACTGAACCACATAGCATATCATTACAGCAGTATGTACCGGGTATGTTAGCTACGCTGTCCTTACTAACCACATAGCATATTATTACAGCAGTATGTACCGGTATGTTAGCTACGCTGTCCTTACTAACCACATAGCATATCATTACGGCAGTATGTACCGGTATGTTAGCTACGCTGTCCTTATGAACCACATAGCACAAGATTACAGCAGTATGTACCGGTATGTTAGCTACGCTGTCCTTACTAACCACATAGCAAATCATTACAGCAGTATGTACCGGTATGTTAGCTACGCTGTCCTTACTAACCACATAGCATATCATTACAGCAGTATGTACCGGTATGTTAGCTACGCTGTCCTTACTAACCACATAGCATATCATTACAGCAGTATGTACCGGTATGTTAGCTACGCTGTCCTTACTAACCACATAGCATATCATTACAGCAGTATGTACGGGTATGTTAGCTACGCTGTCCTTACTAACCACATAGCATATCATTACAGCAGTATGTACCGGTATGTTAGCTACGCTGTCCTTACTAACCACATAGCATATCATTACAGCAGTATGTACCGGTATGTTAGCTACGCTGTCCTTACTAACCACATAGCATATCATTACAGCAGTATGTACCGGTATGTTAGCTACGCTGTCCTTACTAACCACATAGCATATCATTACAGCAGTATGTACCGGTATGTTAGCTACGCTGTCCTTACTAACCACATAGCATATCATTACAGCAGTATGTACCGGTATGTTAGCTACGCTGTCCTTACTAACCACATAGCATATCATTACAGCAGTATGTACCGGTATGTTAGCTACGCTGTCCTTACTAACCACATAGCATATCATTACAGCAGTATGTACCGGTATGTTAGCTACGCTGTCCTTACTAACCACATAGCATATCATTACAGCAGTATGTACCGGTATGTTAGCTACGCTGTCCTTACTAACCACATAGCATATCATTACAGCAGTATGTACCGGTATGTTAGCTACGCTGTCCTTACTAACCACATAGCATATCATTACAGCAGTATGTACCGGTATGTTAGCTACGCTGTCCTTACTAACCACATAGCATATCATTACAGCAGTATGTACCGGTATGTTAGCTACGCTGTCCTTACTAACCACATAGCATATCATTACAGCAGTATGTACCGTATGTTAGCTACGCTGTCCTTACTAACCACATAGCATATCATTACAGCAGTATGTACCGGTATGTTAGCTACGCTGTCCTTACGAACCACATAGCATATCATTACAGCAGTATGTACCGTATGTTAGCTACGCTGTCCTTACTAACCACATAGCATATCATTACAGCAGTATGTACCGGTATGTTAGCTACGCTGTCCTTACTAACCACATAGCATATCATTACAGCAGTATGTACCGGGTATGTTAGCTACGCTGTCCTTACTAACCACATAGCATATCATTACAGCAGTATGTACCGGTATGTTAGCTACGCTGTCCTTACTAACCACATAGCATATCATTACAGCAGTATGTACCGGTATGTTAGCTACGCTGTCCTTACTAACCACATAGCATATCATTACAGCAGTATGTACCGGTATGTTAGCTACGCTGTCCTTACTAACCACATAGCATATCATTACAGCAGTATGTACCGGTATGTTAGCTACGCTGTCCTTACTAACCACATAGCATATCATTACAGCAGTATGTACCGGTATGTTAGCTACGCTGTCCTTACTAACCACATAGCATATCATTACAGCAGTATGTACGGTATGTTAGCTACGCTGTCCTTACTAACCACATAGCATATCATTACAGCAGTATGTACTGTATGTTAGCTACGCTGTCCTTACTAACCACATAGCATATCATTACAGCAGTATGTACCGGTATGTTAGCTACGCTGTCCTTATGAACCACATAGCATATCATTACAGCAGTATGTACCGGTATGTTAGCTACGCTGTCCTTATGAACCACATAGCAAATCATTACAGCAGTATGTACCGGTATGTTAGCTACGCTGTCCTTACTAACCACATAGCATATCATTACAGCAGTATGTACCGGTATGTTAGCTACGCTGTCCTTACTAACCACATAGCATATCATTACAGCAGTATGTACCGGTATGTTAGCTACGCTGTCCTTACTAACCACATAGCATATCATTACAGCAGTATGTACGGTATGTTAGCTACGCTGTCCTTACTAACCACATAGCATATCATTACAGCAGTATGTACCGGTATGTTAGCTACGCTGTCCTTACTAACCACATAGCATATCATTACAGCAGTATGTACCGTATGTTAGCTACGCTGTCCTTACTAACCACATAGCATATCATTACAGCAGTATGTACCGGTATGTTAGCTACGCTGTCCTTACTAACCACATAGCATATCATTACAGCAGTATGTACCGGTATGTTAGCTACGCTGTCCTTACTAACCACATAGCATATCATTACAGCAGTATGTACCGGTATGTTAGCTACGCTGTCCTTACTAACCACATAGCATATCATTACAGCAGTATGTACCGTATGTTAGCTACGCTGTCCTTACTAACCACATAGCATATCATTACAGCAGTATGTACCGGTATGTTAGCTACGCTGTCCTTACTAACCACATAGCATATCATTACAGCAGTATGTACCGGTATGTTAGCTACGCTGTCCTTACTAACCACATAGCATATCATTACAGCAGTATGTACCGGTATGTTAGCTACGCTGTCCTTACTAACCACATAGCATATCATTACAGCAGTATGTACCGGTATGTTAGCTACGCTGTCCTTATGAACCACATAGCATATCATTACAGCAGTATGTACCGTATGTTAGCTACGCTGTCCTTACTAACCACATAGCATATCATTACAGCAGTATGTACCGGTATGTTAGCTACGCTGTCCTTACTAACCACATAGCATATCATTACAGCAGTATGTACCGGGTATGTTAGCTACGCTGTCCTTACTAACCACATAGCATATCATTACAGCAGTATGTACCGGTATGTTAGCTACGCTGTCCTTATGAACCACATAGCATATCATTACAGCAGTATGTACCGGTATGTTAGCTACGCTGTCCTTACTAACCACATAGCATATCATTACAGCAGTATGTACCGGTATGTTAGCTACGCTGTCCTTACTAACCACATAGCATATCATTACAGCAGTATGTACCGGTATGTTAGCTACGCTGTCCTTACTAACCACATAGCATATCATTACAGCAGTATGTACCGGTATGTTAGCTACGCTGTCCTTACTAACCACATAGCATATCATTACAGCAGTATGTACCGGTATGTTAGCTACGCTGTCCTTACTAACCACATAGCATATCATTACAGCAGTATGTACCGGTATGTTAGCTACGCTGTCCTTACTAACCACATAGCATATCATTACAGCAGTATGTACCGGTATGTTAGCTACGCTGTCCTTACTAACCACATAGCATATCATTACAGCAGTATGTACCGGTATGTTAGCTACGCTGTCCTTACTAACCACATAGCATATCATTACAGCAGTATGTACCGGTATGTTAGCTACGCTGTCCTAGAACCACATAGCATATCATTACAGCAGTATGTACTGGTATGTTAGCTACGCTGTCCTTACTAACCACATAGCATATCATTACAGCAGTATGTACCGGTATGTTAGCTACGCTGTCCTTACTAACCACATAGCATATCATTACAGCAGTATGTACCGGTATGTTAGCTACGCTGTCCTTACTAACCACATAGCATATCATTACAGCAGTATGTACCGTATGTTAGCTACGCTGTCCTTACTAACCACATAGCATATCATTACAGCAGTATGTACCGGTATGTTAGCTACGCTGTCCTTACTAACCACATAGCATATCATTACAGCAGTATGTACGGTATGTTAGCTACGCTGTCCTTACTAACCACATAGCATATCATTACAGCAGTATGTACCGGTATGTTAGCTACGCTGTCCTTACTAACCACATAGCATATCATTACAGCAGTATGTACCGGTATGTTAGCTACGCTGTCCTTACTAACCACATAGCATATCATTACAGCAGTATGTACCGGTATGTTAGCTACGCTGTCCTTACTAACCACATAGCATATCATTACAGCAGTATGTACCGGTATGTTAGCTACGCTGTCCTTACTAACCACATAGCATATCATTACAGCAGTATGTACCGGTATGTTAGCTACGCTGTCCTTACTAACCACATAGCATATCATTACAGCAGTATGTACGGTATGTTAGCTACGCTGTCCTTACTAACCACATAGCATATCATTACAGCAGTATGTACCGGTATGTTAGCTACGCTGTCCTTACTAACCACATAGCATATCATTACAGCAGTATGTACCGGTATGTTAGCTACGCTGTCCTTACTAACCACATAGCATATCATTACAGCAGTATGTACCGGTATGTTAGCTACGCTGTCCTTACTAACCACATAGCATATCATTACAGCAGTATGTACCGGTATGTTAGCTACGCTGTCCTTACTAACCACATAGCATATCATTACAGCAGTATGTACCGGTATGTTAGCTACGCTGTCCTTACTAACCACATAGCATATCATTACAGCAGTATGTACCGGTATGTTAGCTACGCTGTCCTTACTAACCACATAGCATATCATTACAGCAGTATGTACCGGTATGTTAGCTACGCTGTCCTTACTAACCACATAGCATATCATTACAGCAGTATGTACCGGGTATGTTAGCTACGCTGTCCTTACTAACCACATAGCATATCATTACAGCAGTATGTACGGTATGTTAGCTACGCTGTCCTTACTAACCACATAGCATATCATTACAGCAGTATGTACCGGTATGTTAGCTACGCTGTCCTTACTAACCACATAGCATATCATTACAGCAGTATGTACCGTATGTTAGCTACGCTGTCCTTACTAACCACATAGCATATCATTACAGCAGTATGTACCGGTATGTTAGCTACGCTGTCCTTACTAACCACATAGCATATCATTACAGCAGTATGTACCGGTATGTTAGCTACGCTGTCCTTACTAACCACATAGCATATCATTACAGCAGTATGTACCGGTATGTTAGCTACGCTGTCCTTACTAACCACATAGCATATCATTACAGCAGTATGTACCGGTATGTTAGCTACGCTGTCCTTACTAACCACATAGCATATCATTACAGCAGTATGTACGGTATGTTAGCTACGCTGTCCTTACTAACCACATAGCATATCATTACAGCAGTATGTACCGGTATGTTAGCTACGCTGTCCTTACTAACCACATAGCATATCATTACAGCAGTATGTACCGGTATGTTAGCTACGCTGTCCTTACTAACCACATAGCATATCATTACAGCAGTATGTACCGGTATGTTAGCTACGCTGTCCTTACTAACCACATAGCATATCATTACAGCAGTATGTACCGGTATGTTAGCTACGCTGTCCTTACTAACCACATAGCATATCATTACAGCAGTATGTACCGGTATGTTAGCTACGCTGTCCTTACTAACCACATAGCATATCATTACAGCAGTATGTACCGGTATGTTAGCTACGCTGTCCTTACTAACCACATAGCATATCATTACAGCAGTATGTACCGGTATGTTAGCTACGCTGTCCTTACTAACCACATAGCATATCATTACAGCAGTATGTACCGGTATGTTAGCTACGCTGTCCTTACTAACCACATAGCATATCATTACAGCAGTATGTACCGTATGTTAGCTACGCTGTCCTTACTAACCACATAGCATATCATTACAGCAGTATGTACCGGTATGTTAGCTACGCTGTCCTTACTAACCACATAGCATATCATTACAGCAGTATGTACCGGTATGTTAGCTACGCTGTCCTTACTAACCACATAGCATATCATTACAGCAGTATGTACCGGTATGTTAGCTACGCTGTCCTTACTAACCACATAGCATATCATTACAGCAGTATGTACCGGTATGTTAGCTACGCTGTCCTTACTAACCACATAGCATATCATTACAGCAGTATGTACCGGTATGTTAGCTACGCTGTCCTTACTAACCACATAGCATATCATTACAGCAGTATGTACCGGTATGTTAGCTACGCTGTCCTTATGAACCACATAGCATATCATTACAGCAGTATGTACTGGGTATGTTAGCTACGCTGTCCTTACTAACCACATAGCATATCATTACAGCAGTATGTACCGGTATGTTAGCTACGCTGTCCTTACTAACCACATAGCATATCATTACAGCAGTATGTACCGGTATGTTAGCTACGCTGTCCTTACTAACCACATAGCATATCATTACAGCAGTATGTACCGGTATGTTAGCTACGCTGTCCTTACTAACCACATAGCATATCATTACAGCAGTATGTACTGGTATGTTAGCTACGCTGTCCTTACTAACCACATAGCATATCATTACAGCAGTATGTACCGGTATGTTAGCTACGCTGTCCTTACTAACCACATAGCATATCATTACAGCAGTATGTACCGGTATTTTAGCTTTGCTGTCCTTACTAACCACATAGCATATCATTACAGCAGTATGTACCGGTATGTTAGCTACGCTGTCCTTACTAACCACATAGCATATCATTACAGCAGTATGTACCGGTATGTTAGCTACGCTGTCCTTACTAACCACATAGCATATCATTACAGCAGTATGTACCGGTATGTTAGCTACGCTGTCCTTACTAACCACATAGCATATCATTACAGCAGTATGTACCGGTATGTTAGCTACGCTGTCCTTACTAACCACATAGCATATCATTACAGCAGTATGTACCGGTATGTTAGCTACGCTGTCCTTACTAACCACATAGCATATCATTACAGCAGTATGTACCGGTATGTTAGCTACGCTGTCCTTACTAACCACATAGCATATCATTACAGCAGTATGTACCGGTATGTTAGCTACGCTGTCCTTACTAACCACATAGCATATCATTACAGCAGTATGTACCGGTATGTTAGCTACGCTGTCCTTACTAACCACATAGCATATCATTACAGCAGTATGTACCGGTATGTTAGCTACGCTGTCCTTACTAACCACATAGCATATCATTACAGCAGTATGTACCGGTATGTTAGCTACGCTGTCCTTACTAACCACATAGCATATCATTACAGCAGTATGTACGGGTATGTTAGCTACGCTGTCCTTACTAACCACATAGCATATCATTACAGCAGTATGTACGGTATGTTAGCTACGCTGTCCTTATGAACCACATAGCATATCATTACAGCAGTATGTACCGGTATGTTAGCTACGCTGTCCTTACTAACCACATAGCATATCATTACAGCAGTATGTACCGGTATGTTAGCTACGCTGTCCTTACTAACCACATAGCATATCATTACAGCAGTATGTACGGTATGTTAGCTACGCTGTCCTTACTAACCACATAGCATATCATTACAGCAGTATGTACGGTATGTTAGCTACGCTGTCCTTACTAACCACATAGCATATCATTACAGCAGTATGTACGGGTATGTTAGCTACGCTGTCCTTATGAACCACATAGCATATCATTACAGCAGTATGTACCGGTATGTTAGCTACGCTGTCCTTACTAACCACATAGCATATCATTACAGCAGTATGTACCGGTATGTTAGCTACGCTGTCCTTACTAACCACATAGCATATCATTACAGCAGTATGTACCGGTATGTTAGCTACGCTGTCCTTACTAACCACATAGCATATCATTACAGCAGTATGTACTGGTATGTTAGCTACGCTGTCCTTACTAACCACATAGCATATCATTACAGCAGTATGTACCGGTATGTTAGCTACGCTGTCCTTACTAACCACATAGCATATCATTACAGCAGTATGTACCGGTATGTTAGCTACGCTGTCCTTACTAACCACATAGCATATCATTACAGCAGTATGTACGGTATGTTAGCTACGCTGTCCTTACTAACCACATAGCATATCATTACAGCAGTATGTACCGGTATGTTAGCTACGCTGTCCTTACTAACCACATAGCATATCATTACAGCAGTATGTACCGGTATGTTAGCTACGCTGTCCTTACTAACCACATAGCATATCATTACAGCAGTATGTACCGGTATGTTAGCTACGCTGTCCTTACTAACCACATAGCATATCATTACAGCAGTATGTACCGGTATGTTAGCTACGCTGTCCTTACTAACCACATAGCATATCATTACAGCAGTATGTACCGGTATGTTAGCTACGCTGTCCTTACTAACCACATAGCATATCATTACAGCAGTATGTACTGGTATGTTAGCTACGCTGTCCTTACTAACCACATAGCATATCATTACAGCAGTATGTACCGGTATGTTAGCTACGCTGTCCTTACTAACCACATAGCATATCATTACAGCAGTATGTACCGGGTATGTTAGCTACGCTGTCCTTACTAACCACATAGCATATCATTACAGCAGTATGTACCGTATGTTAGCTACGCTGTCCTTACTAACCACATAGCATATCATTACAGCAGTATGTACCGGTATGTTAGCTACGCTGTCCTTACTAACCACATAGCATATCATTACAGCAGTATGTACCGGTATGTTAGCTACGCTGTCCTTACTAACCACATAGCATATCATTACAGCAGTATGTACCGGTATGTTAGCTACGCTGTATTAGCATATCATTACAGCAGTATGTACATGTTAGCTACGCTGTCCTTACTAACCACATAGCATATCATTACAGCAGTATGTACCGGTATGTTAGCTACGCTGTCCTTACTAACCACATAGCATATCATTACAGCAGTATGTACGGTATGTTAGCTACGCTGTCCTTACTAACCACATAGCATATCATTACAGCAGTAGTATGTACCGGTATGTTAGCTACGCTGTCCTTACTAACCACATAGCATATCATTACAGCAGTATGTACCGGTATGTTAGCTACGCTGTCCTTACTAACCACACATAGCATATCATTACAGCAGTATGTACCGGTATGTTAGCTACGCTGTCCTTACTAACCACATAGCATATCATTACAGCAGTATGTACGGTATGTTAGCTACGCTGTCCTTACTAACCACATAGCATATCATTACAGCAGTATGTACCGGTATGTTAGCTACGCTGTCCTTACTAACCACATAGCATATCATTACAGCAGTATGTACCAGTATGTTAGCTACGCTGTCCTTACTAACCACATAGCATATCATTACAGCAGTATGTACCGGTATGTTAGCTACGCTGTCCTTACTAACCACATAGCATATCATTACAGCAGTATGTACTGGTATGTTAGCTACGCTGTCCTTACTAACCACATAGCATATCATTACAGCAGTATGTACCGGTATGTTAGCTACGCTGTCCTTACTAACCACATAGCATATCATTACAGCAGTATGTACCGGTATGTTAGCTACGCTGTCCTTACTAACCACATAGCATATCATTACAGCAGTATGTACGGTATGTTAGCTACGCTGTCCTTACTAACCACATAGCATATCATTACAGCAGTATGTACGGTATGTTAGCTACGCTGTCCTTACGAACCACATAGCATATCATTACAGCAGTATGTACCGGTATTTTAGCTTTGCTGTCCTTACTAACCACATAGCATATCATTACAGCAGTATGTACCGGTATGTTAGCTACGCTGTCCTTACTAACCACATAGCATATCATTACAGCAGTATGTACCGGTATGTTAGCTACGCTGTCCTTACTAACCACATAGCATATCATTACAGCAGTATGTACCGGTATGTTAGCTACGCTGTCCTTACTAACCACATAGCATATCATTACAGCAGTATGTACCGGTATGTTAGCTACGCTGTCCTTACTAACCACATAGCATATCATTACAGCAGTATGTACCGGTATGTTAGCTACGCTGTCCTTACTAACCACATAGCATATCATTACAGCAGTATGTACCGGTATGTTAGCTACGCTGTCCTTACTAACCACATAGCATATCATTACAGCAGTATGTACCGGGTATGTTAGCTACGCTGTCCTTACTAACCACATAGCATATCATTACAGCAGTATGTACCGGTATGTTAGCTACGCTGTCCTTACTAACCACATAGCATATCATTACAGCAGTATGTACCGGTATGTTAGCTACGCTGTCCTTACTAACCACATAGCATATCATTACAGCAGTATGTACCGGTATGTTAGCTACGCTGTCCTTACTAACCACATAGCATATCATTACAGCAGTATGTACCGGTATGTTAGCTACGCTGTCCTTACTAACCACATAGCATATCATTACAGCAGTATGTACCGGTATGTTAGCTACGCTGTCCTTACTAACCACATAGCATATCATTACAGCAGTATGTACCGGTATGTTAGCTACGCTGTCCTTACTAACCACATAGCATATCATTACAGCAGTATGTACCGGTATGTTAGCTACGCTGTCCTTACTAACCACATAGCATATCATTACAGCAGTATGTACCGGTATGTTAGCTACGCTGTCCTTACTAACCACATAGCATATCATTACAGCAGTATGTACGGGTATGTTAGCTACGCTGTCCTTACTAACCACATAGCATATCATTACAGCAGTATGTACCGGTATGTTAGCTACGCTGTCCTTACTAACCACATAGCATATCATTACAGCAGTATGTACCGGTATGTTAGCTACGCTGTCCTTACTAACCACATAGCATATCATTACAGCAGTATGTACGGGTATGTTAGCTACGCTGTCCTTACTAACCACATAGCATATCATTACAGCAGTATGTACCGGTATGTTAGCTACGCTGTCCTTACTAACCACATAGCATATCATTACAGCAGTATGTACCGGTATGTTAGCTACGCTGTCCTTACTAACCACATAGCATATCATTACAGCAGTATGTACCGTATGTTAGCTACGCTGTCCTTACTAACCACATAGCATATCATTACAGCAGTATGTACCGGTATGTTAGCTACGCTGTCCTTACTAACCACATAGCATATCATTACAGCAGTATGTACGGTATGTTAGCTACGCTGTCCTTACTAACCACATAGCATATCATTACAGCAGTATGTACCGGTATGTTAGCTACGCTGTCCTTACTAACCACATAGCATATCATTACAGCAGTATGTACCGGTATGTTAGCTACGCTGTCCTTACTAACCACATAGCATATCATTACAGCAGTATGTACGGTATGTTAGCTACGCTGTCCTTACTAACCACATAGCATATCATTACAGCAGTATGTACCGGTATGTTAGCTACGCTGTCCTTACTAACCACATAGCATATCATTACAGCAGTATGTACCGGTATGTTAGCTACGCTGTCCTTACTAACCACATAGCATATCATTACAGCAGTATGTACCGGTATGTTAGCTACGCTGTCCTTACTAACCACATAGCATATCATTACAGCAGTATGTACCGGTATGTTAGCTACGCTGTCCTTACTAACCACATAGCATATCATTACAGCAGTATGTACCGGTATGTTAGCTACGCTGTCCTTACTAACCACATAGCATATCATTACAGCAGTATGTACCGGTATGTTAGCTACGCTGTCCTTACTAACCACATAGCATATCATTACAGCAGTATGTACCGGTATGTTAGCTACGCTGTCCTTACTAACCACATAGCATATCATTACAGCAGTATGTACCGGTATGTTAGCTACGCTGTCCTTACTAACCACATAGCATATCATTACAGCAGTATGTACCGGGTATGTTAGCTACGCTGTCCTTACTAACCACATAGCATATCATTACAGCAGTATGTACCGTATGTTAGCTACGCTGTCCTTACTAACCACATAGCATATCATTACAGCAGTATGTACGGTATGTTAGCTACGCTGTCCTTACTAACCACATAGCATATCATTACAGCAGTATGTACCGGTATGTTAGCTACGCTGTCCTTACTAACCACATAGCATATCATTACAGCAGTATGTACCGGTATGTTAGCTACGCTGTCCTTACTAACCACATAGCATATCATTACAGCAGTATGTACCGGTATGTTAGCTACGCTGTCCTTACTAACCACATAGCATATCATTACAGCAGTATGTACCGGTATGTTAGCTACGCTGTCCTTACTAACCACATAGCATATCATTACAGCAGTATGTACCGGTATGTTAGCTACGCTGTCCTTACTAACCACATAGCATATCATTACAGCAGTATGTACCGGTATGTTAGCTACGCTGTCCTTACTAACCACATAGCATATCATTACAGCAGTATGTACGGTATGTTAGCTACGCTGTCCTTACTAACCACATAGCATATCATTACAGCAGTATGTACCGTATGTTAGCTACGCTGTCCTTACTAACCACATAGCATATCATTACAGCAGTATGTACCGGTATGTTAGCTACGCTGTCCTTACTAACCACATAGCATATCATTACAGCAGTATGTACCGGTATGTTAGCTACGCTGTCCTTACTAACCACATAGCATATCATTACAGCAGTATGTACCGGTATGTTAGCTACGCTGTCCTTACTAACCACATAGCATATCATTACAGCAGTATGTACCGGTATGTTAGCTACGCTGTCCTTACTAACCACATAGCATATCATTACAGCAGTATGTACCGGTATGTTAGCTACGCTGTCCTTACTAACCACATAGCATATCATTACAGCAGTATGTACCGGTATGTTAGCTACGCTGTCCTTACTAACCACATAGCATATCATTACAGCAGTATGTACGGTATGTTAGCTACGCTGTCCTTACTAACCACATAGCATATCATTACAGCAGTATGTACCGGTATGTTAGCTACGCTGTCCTTACTAACCACATAGCATATCATTACAGCAGTATGTACCGGTATGTTAGCTACGCTGTCCTTACTAACCACATAGCATATCATTACAGCAGTATGTACCGGTATGTTAGCTACGCTGTCCTTACTAACCACATAGCATATCATTACAGCAGTATGTACCGGTATGTTAGCTACGCTGTCCTTACTAACCACATAGCATATCATTACAGCAGTATGTACCGGTATGTTAGCTACGCTGTCCTTACTAACCACATAGCATATCATTACAGCAGTATGTACCGGTATGTTAGCTACGCTGTCCTTACTAACCACATAGCATATCATTACAGCAGTATGTACCGGTATGTTAGCTACGCTGTCCTTACTAACCACATAGCATATCATTACAGCAGTATGTACCGGTATGTTAGCTACGCTGTCCTTACTAACCACATAGCATATCATTACAGCAGTATGTACCGGTATGTTAGCTACGCTGTCCTTACTAACCACATAGCATATCATTACAGCAGTATGTACCGGTATGTTAGCTACGCTGTCCTTACTAACCACATAGCATATCATTACAGCAGTATGTACCGGTATGTTAGCTACGCTGTCCTTACTAACCACATAGCATATCATTACAGCAGTATGTACCGGTATGTTAGCTACGCTGTCCTTACTAACCACATAGCATATCATTACAGCAGTATGTACCGGTATGTTAGCTACGCTGTCCTTATGAACCACATAGCATATCATTACAGCAGTATGTACCGGTATGTTAGCTACGCTGTCCTTACTAACCACATAGCATATCATTACAGCAGTATGTACCGGTATGTTAGCTACGCTGTCCTTACTAACCACATAGCATATCATTACAGCAGTATGTACCGGTATGTTAGCTACGCTGTCCTTACTAACCACATAGCATATCATTACAGCAGTATGTACCGGTATGTTAGCTACGCTGTCCTTACTAACCACATAGCATATCATTACAGCAGTATGTACCGGTATGTTAGCTACGCTGTCCTTACTAACCACATAGCATATCATTACAGCAGTATGTACCGGTATGTTAGCTACGCTGTCCTTACTAACCACATAGCATATCATTACAGCAGTATGTACCGGTATGTTAGCTACGCTGTCCTTACTAACCACATAGCATATCATTACAGCAGTATGTACCGGTATGTTAGCTACGCTGTCCTTACTAACCACATAGCATATCATTACAGCAGTATGTACCGGTATGTTAGCTACGCTGTCCTTACTAACCACATAGCATATCATTACAGCAGTATGTACCGGTATGTTAGCTACGCTGTCCTTACTAACCACATAGCATATCATTACAGCAGTATGTACCGGTATGTTAGCTACGCTGTCCTTACTAACCACATAGCATATCATTACAGCAGTATGTACGGTATGTTAGCTACGCTGTCCTTACTAACCACATAGCATATCATTACAGCAGTATGTACCGGTATGTTAGCTACGCTGTCCTTACTAACCACAT
The DNA here is from genome assembly GCA_030435695.1 of Brachymystax lenok tsinlingensis. Taxonomy (NCBI): domain Eukaryota; kingdom Metazoa; phylum Chordata; class Actinopteri; order Salmoniformes; family Salmonidae; genus Brachymystax; species Brachymystax lenok. The sequence continues at coordinate 18,476 of CM059789.1, forward strand.
AGCATATCATTACAGCAGTATGTACCGGTATGTTAGCTACGCTGTCCTTACTAACCACATAGCATATCATTACAGCAGTATGTACCGGTATGTTAGCTACGCTGTCCTTACTAACCACATAGCATATCATTACAGCAGTATGTACCGGTATGTTAGCTACGCTGTCCTTACTAACCACATAGCATATCATTACAGCAGTATGTACCGGTATGTTAGCTACGCTGTCCTTACTAACCACATAGCATATCATTACAGCAGTATGTACCGGTATGTTAGCTACGCTGTCCTTACTAACCACATAGCATATCATTACAGCAGTATGTACCGGTATGTTAGCTACGCTGTCCTTACTAACCACATAGCATATCATTACAGCAGTATGTACGTATGTTAGCTACGCTGTCCTTACTAACCACATAGCATATCATTACAGCAGTATGTACCGGTATGTTAGCTACGCTGTCCTTACTAACCACATAGCATATCATTACAGCAGTATGTACCGGTATGTTAGCTACGCTGTCCTTACTAACCACATAGCATATCATTACAGCAGTATGTACCGGTATGTTAGCTACGCTGTCCTTACTAACCACATAGCATATCATTACAGCAGTATGTACCGGTATGTTAGCTACGCTGTCCTTACTAACCACATAGCATATCATTACAGCAGTATGTACGGTATGTTAGCTACGCTGTCCTTACTAACCACATAGCATATCATTACAGCAGTATGTACCGGTATGTTAGCTACGCTGTCCTTACTAACCACATAGCATATCATTACAGCAGTATGTACCGGTATGTTAGCTACGCTGTCCTTACTAACCACATAGCATATCATTACAGCAGTATGTACCGGTATGTTAGCTACGCTGTCCTTACTAACCACATAGCATATCATTACAGCAGTATGTACCGGTATGTTAGCTACGCTGTCCTTACTAACCACATAGCATATCATTACAGCAGTATGTACGGTATGTTAGCTACGCTGTCCTTACTAACCACATAGCATATCATTACAGCAGTATGTACCGGTATGTTAGCTACGCTGTCCTTACTAACCACATAGCATATCATTACAGCAGTATGTACCGGTATGTTAGCTACGCTGTCCTTACTAACCACATAGCATATCATTACAGCAGTATGTACCGGTATGTTAGCTACGCTGTCCTTACTAACCACATAGCATATCATTACAGCAGTATGTACCGGTATGTTAGCTACGCTGTCCTTACTAACCACATAGCATATCATTACAGCAGTATGTACGGTATGTTAGCTACGCTGTCCTTACTAACCACATAGCATATCATTACAGCAGTATGTACGTATGTTAGCTACGCTGTCCTTACTAACCACATAGCATATCATTACAGCAGTATGTACGGTATGTTAGCTACGCTGTCCTTACTAACCACATAGCATATCATTACAGCAGTATGTACGGTATGTTAGCTACGCTGTCCTTACTAACCACATAGCATATCATTACAGCAGTATGTACCGGTATGTTAGCTACGCTGTCCTTACTAACCACATAGCATATCATTACAGCAGTATGTACCGGTATGTTAGCTACGCTGTCCTTACTAACCACATAGCATATCATTACAGCAGTATGTACCGGTATGTTAGCTACGCTGTCCTTACTAACCACATAGCATATCATTACAGCAGTATGTACCGGTATGTTAGCTACGCTGTCCTTACTAACCACATAGCATATCATTACAGCAGTATGTACCGGTATGTTAGCTACGCTGTCCTTACTAACCACATAGCATATCATTACAGCAGTATGTACCGGTATGTTAGCTACGCTGTCCTTACTAACCACATAGCATATCATTACAGCAGTATGTACGGTATGTTAGCTACGCTGTCCTTACTAACCACATAGCATATCATTACAGCAGTATGTACCGGTATGTTAGCTACGCTGTCCTTACTAACCACATAGCATATCATTACAGCAGTATGTACGGTATGTTAGCTACGCTGTCCTTACTAACCACATAGCATATCATTACAGCAGTATGTACCGGTATGTTAGCTACGCTGTCCTTACTAACCACATAGCATATCATTACAGCAGTATGTACCGGTATGTTAGCTACGCTGTCCTTACTAACCACATAGCATATCATTACAGCAGTATGTACCGGTATGTTAGCTACGCTGTCCTTACTAACCACATAGCATATCATTACAGCAGTATGTACCGGTATGTTAGCTACGCTGTCCTTATGAACCACATAGCATATCATTACAGCAGTATGTACCGGTATGTTAGCTACGCTGTCCTTATGAACCACATAGCATATCATTACAGCAGTATGTACCGGTATGTTAGCTACGCTGTCCTTACTAACCACATAGCATATCATTACAGCAGTATGTACCGGTATGTTAGCTACGCTGTCCTTACTAACCACATAGCATATCATTACAGCAGTATGTACCGGTATTTTAGCTTTGCTGTCCTTACTAACCACATAGCATATCATTACAGCAGTATGTACCGGTATGTTAGCTACGCTGTCCTTACAAACCACATAGCATATCATTACAGCAGTATGTACCGGTATGTTAGCTACGCTGTCCTTACTAACCACATAGCATATCATTACAGCAGTATGTACCGGTATGTTAGCTACGCTGTCCTTACTAACCACATAGCATATCATTACAGCAGTATGTACCGGTATGTTAGCTACGCTGTCCTTACTAACCACATAGCATATCATTACAGCAGTATGTACCGGTATGTTAGCTACGCTGTCCTTACTAACCACATAGCATATCATTACAGCAGTATGTACCGGTATGTTAGCTACGCTGTCCTTATGAACCACATAGCATATCATTACAGCAGTATGTACCGGTATGTTAGCTACGCTGTCCTTACGAACCACATAGCATATCATTACAGCAGTATGTACCGGTATGTTAGCTACGCTGTCCTTACTAACCACATAGCATATCATTACAGCAGTATGTACCGGTATGTTAGCTACGCTGTCCTTACTAACCACATAGCATATCATTACAGCAGTATGTACCGGTATGTTAGCTACGCTGTCCTTACTAACCACATAGCATATCATTACAGCAGTATGTACCGGTATGTTAGCTACGCTGTCCTTACTAACCACATAGCATATCATTACAGCAGTATGTACCGGTATGTTAGCTACGCTGTCCTTACGAACCACATAGCATATCATTACAGCAGTATGTACCGGTATGTTAGCTACGCTGTCCTTACTAACCACATAGCATATCATTACAGCAGTATGTACCGGTATGTTAGCTACGCTGTCCTTACTAACCACATAGCATATCATTACAGCAGTATGTACCGGTATGTTAGCTACGCTGTCCTTATGAACCACATAGCATATCATTACAGCAGTATGTACCGGTATGTTAGCTACGCTGTCCTTACTAACCACATAGCATATCATTACAGCAGTATGTACCGGTATGTTAGCTACGCTGTCCTTACTAACCACATAGCATATCATTACAGCAGTATGTACCGGTATGTTAGCTACGCTGTCCTTACTAACCACATAGCATATCATTACAGCAGTATGTACCGGTATGTTAGCTACGCTGTCCTTACTAACCACATAGCATATCATTACAGCAGTATGTACCGGTATGTTAGCTACGCTGTCCTTACTAACCACATAGCATATCATTACAGCAGTATGTACCGGTATGTTAGCTACGCTGTCCTTACTAACCACATAGCATATCATTACAGCAGTATGTACCGGTATGTTAGCTACGCTGTCCTTACTAACCACATAGCATATCATTACAGCAGTATGTACCGGTATGTTAGCTACGCTGTCCTTACTAACCACATAGCAAATCATTACAGCAGTATGTACCGGTATGTTTGCTACTCTGTCCTTATGAACCACATAGCATATCATTACAGCAGTATGTACCGGTATGTTAGCTACGCTGTCCTTATGAACCACATAGCATATCATTACAGCAGTATGTACCGGTATGTTAGCTACGCTGTCCTTACTAACCACATAGCATATCATTACAGCAGTATGTACCGGTATGTTAGCTACGCTGTCCTTACTAACCACATAGCATATCATTACAGCAGTATGTACCGGTATGTTAGCTACGCTGTCCTTACTAACCACATAGCATATCATTACAGCAGTATGTACCGGTATGTTAGCTACGCTGTCCTTACTAACCACATAGCATATCATTACAGCAGTATGTACCGGTATGTTAGCTACGCTGTCCTTACTAACCACATAGCATATCATTACAGCAGTATGTACTGGTATGTTAGCTACGCTGTCCTTACTAACCACATAGCATATCATTACAGCAGTATGTACCGGTATGTTAGCTACGCTGTCCTTACTAACCACATAGCATATCATTACAGCAGTATGTACCGGTATGTTAGCTACGCTGTCCTTACTAACCACATAGCATATCATTACAGCAGTATGTACCGGTATGTTAGCTACGCTGTCCTTACTAACCACATAGCATATCATTACAGCAGTATGTACCGGTATGTTAGCTACGCTGTCCTTACTAACCACATAGCATATCATTACAGCAGTATGTACCGGTATGTTAGCTACGCTGTCCTTACTAACCACATAGCATATCATTACAGCAGTATGTACCGGTATGTTAGCTACGCTGTCCTTACTAACCACATAGCATATCATTACAGCAGTATGTACCGGTATGTTAGCTACGCTGTCCTTACTAACCACATAGCATATCATTACAGCAGTATGTACCGGTATGTTAGCTACGCTGTCCTTACTAACCACATAGCATATCATTACAGCAGTATGTACCGGTATGTTAGCTACGCTGTCCTTACTAACCACATAGCATATCATTACAGCAGTATGTACCGGTATGTTAGCTACGCTGTCCTTACTAACCACATAGCATATCATTACAGCAGTATGTACCGGTATGTTAGCTACGCTGTCCTTATGAACCACATAGCACATGATTACAGCAGTATGTACCGGTATGTTAGCTACGCTGTCCTTACTAACCACATAGCATATCATTACAGCAGTATGTACGGTATGTTAGCTACGCTGTCCTTACTAACCACATAGCATATCATTACAGCAGTATGTACCGGTATGTTAGCTACGCTGTCCTTACTAACCACATAGCATATCATTACAGCAGTATGTACCGGTATGTTAGCTACGCTGTCCTTACTAACCACATAGCATATCATTACAGCAGTATGTACCGGTATGTTAGCTACGCTGTCCTTACTAACCACATAGCATATCATTACAGCAGTATGTACCGGTATGTTAGCTACGCTGTCCTTACTAACCACATAGCATATCATTACAGCAGTATGTACCGGTATGTTAGCTACGCTGTCCTTACTAACCACATAGCATATCATTACAGCAGTATGTACCGGTATGTTAGCTACGCTGTCCTTACTAACCACATAGCATATCATTACAGCAGTATGTACCGGTATGTTAGCTACGCTGTCCTTATGAACCACATAGCATATCATTACAGCAGTATGTACCGGTATGTTAGCTACGCTGTCCTTACTAACCACATAGCATATCATTACAGCAGTATGTACCGGTATGTTAGCTACGCTGTCCTTACTAACCACATAGCATATCATTACAGCAGTATGTACCGGTATGTTAGCTACGCTGTCCTTACTAACCACATAGCATATCATTACAGCAGTATGTACCGGTATGTTAGCTACGCTGTCCTTACTAACCACATAGCATATCATTACAGCAGTATGTACCGGTATGTTAGCTACGCTGTCCTTACTAACCACATAGCATATCATTACAGCAGTATGTACCGGTATGTTAGCTACGCTGTCCTTACTAACCACATAGCATATCATTACAGCAGTATGTACCGGTATGTTAGCTACGCTGTCCTTACTAACCACATAGCATATCATTACAGCAGTATGTACCGGTATGTTAGCTACGCTGTCCTTACTAACCACATAGCATATCATTACAGCAGTATGTACCGGTATGTTAGCTACGCTGTCCTTACTAACCACATAGCATATCATTACAGCAGTATGTACCGGTATGTTAGCTACGCTGTCCTTACTAACCACATAGCATATCATTACAGCAGTATGTACCGGTATGTTAGCTACGCTGTCCTTACTAACCACATAGCATATCATTACAGCAGTATGTACCGGTATGTTAGCTACGCTGTCCTTACTAACCACATAGCATATCATTACAGCAGTATGTACCGGTATGTTAGCTACGCTGTCCTTACTAACCACATAGCATATCATTACAGCAGTATGTACCGGTATGTTAGCTACGCTGTCCTTACTAACCACATAGCATATCATTACAGCAGTATGTACCGGTATGTTAGCTACGCTGTCCTTATGAACCACATAGCATATCATTACAGCAGTATGTACCGGTATGTTAGCTACGCTGTCCTTATGAACCACATAGCATATCATTACAGCAGTATGTACCGGTATGTTAGCTACGCTGTCCTTACTAACCACATAGCATATCATTACAGCAGTATGTACCGGTATGTTAGCTACGCTGTCCTTACTAACCACATAGCATATCATTACAGCAGTATGTACCGGTATGTTAGCTACGCTGTCCTTACTAACCACATAGCATATCATTACAGCAGTATGTACCGGTATGTTAGCTACGCTGTCCTTACTAACCACATAGCATATCATTACAGCAGTATGTACCGGTATGTTAGCTACGCTGTCCTTACTAACCACATAGCATATCATTACAGCAGTATGTACCGGTATGTTAGCTACGCTGTCCTTACTAACCACATAGCATATCATTACAGCAGTATGTACCGGTATGTTAGCTACGCTGTCCTTACTAACCACATAGCATATCATTACAGCAGTATGTACCGGTATGTTAGCTACGCTGTCCTTACTAACCACATAGCATATCATTACAGCAGTATGTACCGGTATGTTAGCTACGCTGTCCTTATGAACCACATAGCATATCATTACAGCAGTATGTACCGGTATGTTAGCTACGCTGTCCTTACTAACCACATAGCATATCATTACAGCAGTATGTACCGGTATGTTAGCTACGCTGTCCTTACTAACCACATAGCATATCATTACAGCAGTATGTACCGGTATGTTAGCTACGCTGTCCTTACTAACCACATAGCATATCATTACAGCAGTATGTACCGGTATGTTAGCTACGCTGTCCTTATGAACCACATAGCATATCATTACAGCAGTATGTACCGGTATGTTAGCTACGCTGTCCTTACTAACCACATAGCATATCATTACAGCAGTATGTACCGGTATGTTAGCTACGCTGTCCTTACTAACCACATAGCATATCATTACAGCAGTATGTACCGGTATGTTAGCTACGCTGTCCTTACTAACCACATAGCATATCATTACAGCAGTATGTACCGGTATGTTAGCTACGCTGTCCTTACTAACCACATAGCATATCATTACAGCAGTATGTACCGGTATGTTAGCTACGCTGTCCTTACTAACCACATAGCATATCATTACAGCAGTATGTACCGGTATGTTAGCTACGCTGTCCTTACTAACCACATAGCATATCATTACAGCAGTATGTACCGGTATGTTAGCTACGCTGTCCTTACTAACCACATAGCATATCATTACAGCAGTATGTACCGGTATGTTAGCTACGCTGTCCTTACTAACCACATAGCATATCATTACAGCAGTATGTACCGGTATGTTAGCTACGCTGTCCTTACTAACCACATAGCATATCATTACAGCAGTATGTACCGGTATGTTAGCTACGCTGTCCTTACTAACCACATAGCATATCATTACAGCAGTATGTACCGGTATGTTAGCTACGCTGTCCTTACTAACCACATAGCATATCATTACAGCAGTATGTACGGTATGTTAGCTACGCTGTCCTTACTAACCACATAGCATATCATTACAGCAGTATGTACCGGTATGTTAGCTACGCTGTCCTTACTAACCACATAGCATATCATTACAGCAGTATGTACCGGTATGTTAGCTACGCTGTCCTTACTAACCACATAGCATATCATTACAGCAGTATGTACCGGTATGTTAGCTACGCTGTCCTTACTAACCACATAGCATATCATTACAGCAGTATGTACCGGTATGTTAGCTACGCTGTCCTTACTAACCACATAGCATATCATTACAGCAGTATGTACCGGTATGTTAGCTACGCTGTCCTTATGAACCACATAGCATATCATTACAGCAGTATGTACCGGTATGTTAGCTACGCTGTCCTTACTAACCACATAGCATATCATTACAGCAGTATGTACCGGTATGTTAGCTACGCTGTCCTTACTAACCACATAGCATATCATTACAGCAGTATGTACCGGTATGTTAGCTACGCTGTCCTTACTAACCACATAGCATATCATTACAGCAGTATGTACCGGTATGTTAGCTACGCTGTCCTTACTAACCACATAGCATATCATTACAGCAGTATGTACCGGTATGTTAGCTACGCTGTCCTTACTAACCACATAGCATATCATTACAGCAGTATGTACCGGTATGTTAGCTACGCTGTCCTTACTAACCACATAGCATATCATTACAGCAGTATGTACCGGTATGTTAGCTACGCTGTCCTTACTAACCACATAGCATATCATTACAGCAGTATGTACCGGTATGTTAGCTACGCTGTCCTTACTAACCACATAGCATATCATTACAGCAGTATGTACCGGTATGTTAGCTACGCTGTCCTTACTAACCACATAGCATATCATTACAGCAGTATGTACCGGTATGTTAGCTACGCTGTCCTTACTAACCACATAGCATATCATTACAGCAGTATGTACCGGTATGTTAGCTACGCTGTCCTTACTAACCACATAGCATATCATTACAGCAGTATGTACCGGTATGTTAGCTACGCTGTCCTTATGAACCACATAGCACATCATTACAGCAGTATGTACCGGTATGTTAGCTACGCTGTCCTTATGAACCACATAGCATATCATTACAGCAGTATGTACCGGTATGTTAGCTACGCTGTCCTTACTAACCACATAGCATATCATTACAGCAGTATGTACCGGTATGTTAGCTACGCTGTCCTTACTAACCACATAGCATATCATTACAGCAGTATGTACCGGTATTTTAGCTTTGCTGTCCTTACTAACCACATAGCATATCATTACAGCAGTATGTACCGGTATGTTAGGTACGCTGTCCTTACAAACCACATAGCAAATCATTGCAGCAGTATGTACCGGTATGTTAGCTACGCTGTCCTTACTAACCACATAGCATATCATTACAGCAGTATGTACCGGTATGTTAGCTACGCTGTCCTTACTAACCACATAGCATATCATTACAGCAGTATGTACCGGTATGTTAGCTACGCTGTCCTTACTAACCACATAGCATATCATTACAGCAGTATGTACCGGTATGTTAGCTACGCTGTCCTTACTAACCACATAGCATATCATTACAGCAGTATGTACCGGTATGTTAGCTACGCTGTCCTTATGAACCACATAGCATATCATTACAGCAATATGTACCGGTATGTTAGCTACGCTGTCCTTACTAACCACATAGCATATCATTACAGCAGTATGTACCGGTATGTTAGCTACGCTGTCCTTACTAACCACATAGCATATCATTACAGCAGTATGTACCGGTATGTTAGCTACGCTGTCCTTACTAACCACATAGCATATCATTACAGCAGTATGTACCGGTATGTTAGCTACGCTGTCCTTACTAACCACATAGCATATCATTACAGCAGTATGTACCGGTATGTTAGCTACGCTGTCCTTACTAACCACATAGCATATCATTACAGCAGTATGTACCGGTATGTTAGCTACGCTGTCCTTACTAACCACATAGCATATCATTACAGCAGTATGTACCGGTATGTTAGCTACGCTGTCCTTACTAACCACATAGCATATCATTACAGCAGTATGTACCGGTATGTTAGCTACGCTGTCCTTACTAACCACATAGCATATCATTACAGCAGTATGTACCGGTATGTTAGCTACGCTGTCCTTATGAACCACATAGCATATCATTACAGCAGTATGTACCGGTATGTTAGCTACGCTGTCCTTATGAACCACATAGCATATCATTACAGCAGTATGTACCGGTATGTTAGCTACGCTGTCCTTACTAACCACATAGCATATCATTACAGCAGTATGTACCGGTATGTTAGCTACGCTGTCCTTACTAACCACATAGCATATCATTACAGCAGTATGTACCGGTATGTTAGCTACGCTGTCCTTACTAACCACATAGCATATCATTACAGCAGTATGTACCGGTATGTTAGCTACGCTGTCCTTACTAACCACATAGCATATCATTACAGCAGTATGTACCGGTATGTTAGCTACGCTGTCCTTACTAACCACATAGCATATCATTACAGCAGTATGTACCGGTATGTTAGCTACGCTGTCCTTACTAACCACATAGCATATCATTACAGCAGTATGTACCGGTATGTTAGCTACGCTGTCCTTATGAACCACATAGCATATCATTACAGCAGTATGTACCGGTATGTTAGCTACGCTGTCCTTACTAACCACATAGCATATCATTACAGCAGTATGTACCGGTATGTTAGCTACGCTGTCCTTACTAACCACATAGCATATCATTACAGCAGTATGTATCGGTATGTTAGCTACGCTGTCCTTACTAACCACATAGCATATCATTACAGCAGTATGTACCGGTATGTTAGCTACGCTGTCCTTACTAACCACATAGCATATCATTACAGCAGTATGTACCGGTATGTTAGCTACGCTGTCCTTACTAACCACATAGCATATCATTACAGCAGTATGTACCGGTATGTTAGCTACGCTGTCCTTACTAACCACATAGCATATCATTACAGCAGTATGTACCGGTATGTTAGCTACGCTGTCCTTACTAACCACATAGCATATCATTACAGCAGTATGTACGGTATGTTAGCTACGCTGTCCTTATGAACCACATAGCATATCATTACAGCAGTATGTACCGGTATGTTAGCTACGCTGTCCTTACTAACCACATAGCATATCATTACAGCAGTATGTACCGGTATGTTAGCTACGCTGTCCTTACTAACCACATAGCATATCATTACAGCAGTATGTACCGGTATGTTAGCTACGCTGTCCTTACTAACCACATAGCATATCATTACAGCAGTATGTACCGGTATGTTAGCTACGCTGTCCTTACTAACCACATAGCATATCATTACAGCAGTATGTACCGGTATGTTAGCTACGCTGTCCTTACTAACCACATAGCATATCATTACAGCAGTATGTACCGGTATGTTAGCTACGCTGTCCTTACTAACCACATAGCATATCATTACAGCAGTATGTACCGGTATGTTAGCTACGCTGTCCTTACTAACCACATAGCATATCATTACAGCAGTATGTACCGGTATGTTAGCTACGCTGTCCTTACTAACCACATAGCATATCATTACAGCAGTATGTACCGGTATGTTAGCTACGCTGTCCTTACTAACCACATAGCATATCATTACAGCAGTATGTACCGGTATGTTAGCTACGCTGTCCTTACTAACCACATAGCATATCATTACAGCAGTATGTACCGGTATGTTAGCTACGCTGTCCTTACTAACCACATAGCATATCATTACAGCAGTATGTACCGGTATGTTAGCTACGCTGTCCTTATGAACCACATAGCATATCATTACAGCAATATGTACCGGTATGTTAGCTACGCTGTCCTTATGAACCACATAGCAAATCATTACAGCAGTATGTACCGGTATGTTAGCTACGCTGTCCTTACTAACCACATAGCATATCATTACAGCAGTATGTACCGGTATGTTAGCTACGCTGTCCTTACTAACCACATAGCATATCATTACAGCAGTATGTACCGGTATTTTAGCTTTGCTGTCCTTACTAACCACATAGCATATCATTACAGCAGTATGTACCGGTATGTTAGGTACGCTGTCCTTACAAACCACATAGCAAATCATTGCAGCAGTATGTACCGGTATGTTAGCTACGCTGTCCTTACTAACCACATAGCATATCATTACAGCAGTATGTACCGGTATGTTAGCTACGCTGTCCTTACTAACCACATAGCATATCATTACAGCAGTATGTACCGGTATGTTAGCTACGCTGTCCTTACTAACCACATAGCATATCATTACAGCAGTATGTACCGGTATGTTAGCTACGCTGTCCTTACTAACCACATAGCATATCATTACAGCAGTATGTACGGTATGTTAGCTACGCTGTCCTTATGAACCACATAGCATATCATTACAGCAGTATGTACCGGTATGTTAGCTACGCTGTCCTTACTAACCACATAGCATATCATTACAGCAGTATGTACCGGTATGTTAGCTACGCTGTCCTTACTAACCACATAGCATATCATTACAGCAGTATGTACCGGTATGTTAGCTACGCTGTCCTTACTAACCACATAGCATATCATTACAGCAGTATGTACCGGTATGTTAGCTACGCTGTCCTTACTAACCACATAGCATATCATTACAGCAGTATGTACCGGTATGTTAGCTACGCTGTCCTTACTAACCACATAGCATATCATTACAGCAGTATGTACCGGTATGTTAGCTACGCTGTCCTTACTAACCACATAGCATATCATTACAGCAGTATGTACCGGTATGTTAGCTACGCTGTCCTTACTAACCACATAGCATATCATTACAGCAGTATGTACCGGTATGTTAGCTACGCTGTCCTTACTAACCACATAGCATATCATTACAGCAGTATGTACCGGTATGTTAGCTACGCTGTCCTTATGAACCACATAGCATATCATTACAGCAGTATGTACCGGTATGTTAGCTACGCTGTCCTTACTAACCACATAGCATATCATTACAGCAGTATGTACCGGTATGTTAGCTACGCTGTCCTTACTAACCACATAGCATATCATTACAGCAGTATGTACCGGTATGTTAGCTACGCTGTCCTTACAAACCACATAGCATATCATTACAGCAGTATGTACCGGTATGTTAGCTACGCTGTCCTTACTAACCACATAGCATATCATTACAGCAGTATGTACCGGTATGTTAGCTACGCTGTCCTTACTAACCACATAGCATATCATTACAGCAGTATGTACCGGTATGTTAGCTACGCTGTCCTTACTAACCACATAGCATATCATTACAGCAGTATGTACCGGTATGTTAGCTACGCTGTCCTTACTAACCACATAGCATATCATTACAGCAGTATGTACCGGTATGTTAGCTACGCTGTCCTTACTAACCACATAGCATATCATTACAGCAGTATGTACCGGTATGTTAGCTACGCTGTCCTTATGAACCACATAGCATATCATTACAGCAGTATGTACCGGTATGTTAGCTACGCTGTCCTTATGAACCACATAGCATATCATTACAGCAGTATGTACCGGTATGTTAGCTACGCTGTCCTTACTAACCACATAGCATATCATTACAGCAGTATGTACCGGTATGTTAGCTACGCTGTCCTTACTAACCACATAGCATATCATTACAGCAGTATGTACCGGTATTTTAGCTTTGCTGTCCTTACTAACCACATAGCATATCATTACAGCAGTATGTACCGGTATGTTAGCTACGCTGTCCTTACTAACCACATAGCATATCATTACAGCAGTATGTACCGGTATGTTAGCTACGCTGTCCTTACTAACCACATAGCATATCATTACAGCAGTATGTACCGGTATGTTAGCTACGCTGTCCTTACTAACCACATAGCATATCATTACAGCAGTATGTACCGGTATGTTAGCTACGCTGTCCTTACTAACCACATAGCATATCATTACAGCAGTATGTACCGGTATGTTAGCTACGCTGTCCTTACTAACCACATAGCATATCATTACAGCAGTATGTACCGGTATGTTAGCTACGCTGTCCTTACTAACCACATAGCATATCATTACAGCAGTATGTACCGGTATGTTAGCTACGCTGTCCTTACTAACCACATAGCATATCATTACAGCAGTATGTACCGGTATGTTAGCTACGCTGTCCTTACTAACCACATAGCATATCATTACAGCAGTATGTACCGGTATGTTAGCTACGCTGTCCTTACTAACCACATAGCATATCATTACAGCAGTATGTACCGGTATGTTAGCTACGCTGTCCTTACTAACCACATAGCATATCATTACAGCAGTATGTACCGGTATGTTAGCTACGCTGTCCTTACTAACCACATAGCATATCATTACAGCAGTATGTACCGGTATGTTAGCTACGCTGTCCTTACTAACCACATAGCATATCATTACAGCAGTATGTACCGGTATGTTAGCTACGCTGTCCTTATGAACCACATAGCATATCATTACAGCAGTATGTACCGGTATGTTAGCTACGCTGTCCTTATGAACCACATAGCATATCATTACAGCAGTATGTACCGGTATGTTAGCTACGCTGTCCTTACTAACCACATAGCATATCATTACAGCAGTATGTAACGGTATGTTAGCTACGCTGTCCTTACGAACCACATAGCATATCATTACAGCAGTATGTACCGGTATTTTAGCTTTGCTGTCCTTACTAACCACATAGCATATCATTACAGCAGTATGTACCGGTATGTTAGCTACGCTGTCCTTACAAACCACATAGCAAATCATTGCAGCAGTATGTACCGGTATGTTAGCTACGCTGTCCTTACTAACCACATAGCATATCATTACAGCAGTATGTACCGGTATGTTAGCTACGCTGTCCTTACTAACCACATAGCATATCATTACAGCAGTATGTACCGGTATGTTAGCTACGCTGTCCTTACTAACCACATAGCATATCATTACAGCAGTATGTACCGGTATGTTAGCTACGCTGTCCTTACTAACCACATAGCATATCATTACAGCAGTATGTACCGGTATGTTAGCTACGCTGTCCTTATGAACCACATAGCATATCATTACAGCAATATGTACCGGTATGTTAGCTACGCTGTCCTTACTAACCACATAGCATATCATTACAGCAGTATGTACCGGTATGTTAGCTACGCTGTCCTTACTAACCACATAGCATATCATTACAGCAGTATGTACGGTATGTTAGCTACGCTGTCCTTATGAACCACATAGCATATCATTACAGCAGTATGTACCGGTATGTTAGCTACGCTGTCCTTATGAACCACATAGCATATCATTACAGCAGTATGTACCGGTATGTTAGCTACGCTGTCCTTACTAACCACATAGCATATCATTACAGCAGTATGTACCGGTATGTTAGCTACGCTGTCCTTACTAACCACATAGCATATCATTACAGCAGTATGTACCGGTATGTTAGCTACGCTGTCCTTACTAACCACATAGCATATCATTACAGCAGTATGTACCGGTATGTTAGCTACGCTGTCCTTACTAACCACATAGCATATCATTACAGCAGTATGTACCGGTATGTTAGCTACGCTGTCCTTACTAACCACATAGCATATCATTACAGCAGTATGTACCGGTATGTTAGCTACGCTGTCCTTACTAACCACATAGCATATCATTACAGCAGTATGTACCGGTATGTTAGCTACGCTGTCCTTACTAACCACATAGCATATCATTACAGCAGTATGTACCGGTATGTTAGCTACGCTGTCCTTACTAACCACATAGCATATCATTACAGCAGTATGTACCGGTATGTTAGCTACGCTGTCCTTACTAACCACATAGCATATCATTACAGCAGTATGTACGGTATGTTAGCTACGCTGTCCTTACTAACCACATAGCATATCATTACAGCAGTATGTACCGGTATGTTAGCTACGCTGTCCTTATGAACCACATAGCATATCATTACAGCAGTATGTACCGGTATGTTAGCTACGCTGTCCTTATGAACCACATAGCATATCATTACAGCAGTATGTACCGGTATGTTAGCTACGCTGTCCTTACTAACCACATAGCATATCATTACAGCAGTATGTACCGGTATGTTAGCTACGCTGTCCTTACGAACCACATAGCATATCATTACAGCAGTATGTACCGGTATTTTAGCTTTGCTGTCCTTACTAACCACATAGCATATCATTACAGCAGTATGTACCGGTATGTTAGCTACGCTGTCCTTACTAACCACATAGCATATCATTACAGCAGTATGTACCGGTATGTTAGCTACGCTGTCCTTACTAACCACATAGCATATCATTACAGCAGTATGTACCGGTATGTTAGCTACGCTGTCCTTACTAACCACATAGCATATCATTACAGCAGTATGTACCGGTATGTTAGCTACGCTGTCCTTACTAACCACATAGCATATCATTACAGCAGTATGTACCGGTATGTTAGCTACGCTGTCCTTACTAACCACATAGCATATCATTACAGCAGTATGTACCGGTATGTTAGCTACGCTGTCCTTATGAACCACATAGCATATCATTACAGCAGTATGTACCGGTATGTTAGCTACGCTGTCCTTACTAACCACATAGCATATCATTACAGCAGTATGTACCGGTATGTTAGCTACGCTGTCCTTACTAACCACATAGCATATCATTACAGCAGTATGTACCGGTATGTTAGCTACGCTGTCCTTACGAACCACATAGCATATCATTACAGCAGTATGTACCGGTATGTTAGCTACGCTGTCCTTATGAACCACATAGCAAATCATTACAGCAGTATGTACCGGTATGTTAGCTACGCTGTCCTTACGAACCACATAGCATATCATTACAGCAGTATGTAACGGTATGTTAGCTACGCTGTCCTTACTAACCACATATCATTACGGCAGTATGTACCGGTATGTTAGCTACGCTGTCCTTACAAACCACATAGCATATCATTACAGCAGTATGTACCGGTATGTTAGCTACGCTGTCCTTACTAACCACATAGCATATCATTACAGCAGTATGTACCGGTATGTTAGCTACGCTGTCCTTACTAACCACATAGCATATCATTACAGCAGTATGTACCGGTATGTTAGCTACGCTGTCCTTACTAACCACATAGCATATCATTACAGCAGTATGTACCGGTATGTTAGCTACGCTGTCCTTACTAACCACATAGCATATCATTACAGCAGTATGTACCGGTATGTTAGCTACGCTGTCCTTACTAACCACATAGCATATCATTACAGCAGTATGTACCGGTATGTTAGCTACGCTGTCCTTACTAACCACATAGCATATCATTACAGCAGTATGTACCGGTATGTTAGCTACGCTGTCCTTACTAACCACATAGCATATCATTACAGCAGTATGTACCGGTATGTTAGCTACGCTGTCCTTACTAACCACATAGCATATCATTACAGCAGTATGTACGGTATGTTAGCTACGCTGTCCTTACTAACCACATAGCATATCATTACAGCAGTATGTACCGGTATGTTAGCTACGCTGTCCTTACTAACCACATAGCATATCATTACAGCAGTATGTACCGGTATGTTAGCTACGCTGTCCTTACTAACCACATAGCATATCATTACAGCAGTATGTACGGTATGTTAGCTACGCTGTCCTTACTAACCACATAGCATATCATTACAGCAGTATGTACCGGTATGTTAGCTACGCTGTCCTTACTAACCACATAGCATATCATTACAGCAGTATGTACGGTATGTTAGCTACGCTGTCCTTACTGAACCACATAGCATATCATTACAGCAGTATGTACCGGTATGTTAGCTACGCTGTCCTTACTAACCACATAGCATATCATTACAGCAGTATGTACCGGTATGTTAGCTACGCTGTCCTTACTAACCACATAGCATATCATTACAGCAGTATGTACCGGTATGTTAGCTACGCTGTCCTTACTAACCACATAGCATATCATTACAGCAGTATGTACCGGTATGTTAGCTACGCTGTCCTTACTAACCACATAGCATATCATTACAGCAGTATGTACCGGTATGTTAGCTACGCTGTCCTTACTAACCACATAGCATATCATTACAGCAGTATGTACCGGTATGTTAGCTACGCTGTCCTTACTAACCACATAGCATATCATTACAGCAGTATGTACCGGTATGTTAGCTACGCTGTCCTTACTAACCACATAGCATATCATTACAGCAGTATGTACCGGTATGTTAGCTACGCTGTCCTTACTAACCACATAGCATATCATTACAGCAGTATGTACCGGTATGTTAGCTACGCTGTCCTTACTAACCACATAGCATATCATTACAGCAGTATGTACCGGTATGTTAGCTACGCTGTCCTTACTAACCACATAGCATATCATTACAGCAGTATGTACCGGTATGTTAGCTACGCTGTCCTTACTAACCACATAGCATATCATTACAGCAGTATGTACCGGTATGTTAGCTACGCTGTCCTTATGAACCACATAGCATATCATTACAGCAGTATGTACCGGTATGTTAGCTACGCTGTCCTTATGAACCACATAGCAAATCATTACAGCAGTATGTACCGGTATGTTAGCTACGCTGTCCTTACTAACCACATAGCATATCATTACAGCAGTATGTACCGGTATGTTAGCTACGCTGTCCTTACTAACCACATAGCATATCATTACAGCAGTATGTACCGGTATTTTAGCTTTGCTGTCCTTACTAACCACATAGCATATCATTACAGCAGTATGTACCGGTATGTTAGCTACGCTGTCCTTACAAACCACATAGCATATCATTACAGCAGTATGTACCGGTATGTTAGCTACGCTGTCCTTACTAACCACATAGCATATCATTACAGCAGTATGTACCGGTATGTTAGCTACGCTGTCCTTACTAACCACATAGCATATCATTACAGCAGTATGTACCGGTATGTTAGCTACGCTGTCCTTACTAACCACATAGCATATCATTACAGCAGTATGTACCGGTATGTTAGCTACGCTGTCCTTACTAACCACATAGCATATCATTACAGCAGTATGTACCGGTATGTTAGCTACGCTGTCCTTATGAACCACATAGCATATCATTACAGCAATATGTACCGGTATGTTAGCTACGCTGTCCTTACTAACCACATAGCATATCATTACAGCAGTATGTACCGGTATGTTAGCTACGCTGTCCTTACTAACCACATAGCATATCATTACAGCAGTATGTACCGGTATGTTAGCTACGCTGTCCTTACGAACCACATAGCATATCATTACAGCAGTATGTACCGGTATGTTAGCTACGCTGTCCTTATGAACCACATAGCAAATCATTACAGCAGTATGTACCGGTATGTTAGCTACGCTGTCCTTACTAACCACATAGCATATCATTACAGCAGTATGTAACGGTATGTTAGCTACGCTGTCCTTACTAATCACATATCATTACAGCAGTATGTACCGGTATGTTAGGTACGCTGTCCTTACAAACCACATAGCAAATCATTGCAGCAGTATGTACCGGTATGTTAGCTAGCTGTCCTTACTAACCAAATAGCATATCATTACAGCAGTATGTACCGGTATGTTAGCTACGCTGTCCTTACTAACCACATAGCATATCATTACAGCAGTATGTACCGGTATGTTAGCTACGCTGTCCTTACTAACCACATAGCATATCATTACAGCAGTATGTACCGGTATGTTAGCTACGCTGTCCTTACTAACCACATAGCATATCATTACAGCAGTATGTACCGGTATGTTAGCTACGCTGTCCTTACTAACCACATAGCATATCATTACAGCAGTATGTACCGGTATGTTAGCTACGCTGTCCTTACTAACCACATAGCATATCATTACAGCAGTATGTACCGGTATGTTAGCTACGCTGTCCTTACTAACCACATAGCATATCATTACAGCAGAATGTACCGGTATGTTAGCTACGCTGTCCTTACTAACCATATAGCATATCATTACAGCAGTATGTACCGGTATGTTAGCTACGCTGTCCTTACTAACCACATAGCATATCATTACAGCAGTATGTACCGGTATGTTAGCTACGCTGTCCTTACTAACCACATAGCATATCATTACAGCAGTATGTACCGGTATGTTAGCTACGCTGTCCTTATGAACCACATAGCATATCATTACAGCAGTATGTACCGGTATGTTAGCTACGCTGTCCTTACTAACCACATAGCATATCATTACAGCAGTATGTACCGGTATGTTAGCTACGCTGTCCTTACTAACCACATAGCATATCATTACAGCAGTATGTACCGGTATGTTAGCTACGCTGTCCTTATGAACCACATAGCATATCATTACAGCAGTATGTACCGGTATGTTAGCTACGCTGTCCTTACGAACCACATAGCATATCATTACAGCAGTATGTACCGGTATGTTAGCTACGCTGTCCTTACTAACCACATAGCATATCATTACAGCAGTATGTACCGGTATGTTAGCTACGCTGTCCTTACAAACCACATAGCATATCATTACAGCAGTATGTACCGGTATGTTAGCTACGCTGTCCTTACTAACCACATAGCATATCATTACAGCAGTATGTACCGGTATGTTAGCTACGCTGTCCTTACTAACCACATAGCATATCATTACAGCAGTATGTACCGGTATGTTAGCTACGCTGTCCTTACTAACCACATAGCATATCATTACAGCAGTATGTACCGGTATGTTAGCTACGCTGTCCTTACTAACCACATAGCATATCATTACAGCAGTATGTACGGTATGTTAGCTACGCTGTCCTTACTAACCACATAGCATATCATTACAGCAGTATGTACCGGTATGTTAGCTACGCTGTCCTTACTAACCACATAGCATATCATTACAGCAGTATGTACCGGTATGTTAGCTACGCTGTCCTTACTAACCACATAGCATATCATTACAGCAGTATGTACCGGTATGTTAGCTACGCTGTCCTTACTAACCACATAGCATATCATTACAGCAGTATGTACCGGTATGTTAGCTACGCTGTCCTTATGAACCACATAGCATATCATTACAGCAATATGTACCGGTATGTTAGCTACGCTGTCCTTATGAACCACATAGCAAATCATTACAGCAGTATGTACCGGTATGTTAGCTACGCTGTCCTTACTAACCACATAGCATATCATTACAGCAGTATGTACCGGTATGTTAGCTACGCTGTCCTTACGAACCACATAGCATATCATTACAGCAGTATGTACCGGTATTTTAGCTTTGCTGTCCTTACTAACCACATAGCATATCATTACAGCAGTATGTACCGGTATGTTAGCTACGCTGTCCTTACAAACCACATAGCAAATCATTGCAGCAGTATGTACCGGTATGTTAGCTACGCTGTCCTTACAAACCACATAGCACATCATTACAGCAGTATGTACCGGTATGTTAGCTACGCTGTCCTTACTAACCACATAGCATATCATTACAGCAGTATGTACCGGTATGTTAGCTACGCTGTCCTTACTAACCACATAGCATATCATTACAGCAGTATGTACCGGTATGTTAGCTACGCTGTCCTTACTAACCACATAGCATATCATTACAGCAGTATGTTCCGGTATGTTAGCTACGCTGTCCTTATGAACCACATAGCATATCATTACAGCAATATGTACCGGTATGTTAGCTACGCTGTCCTTACGAACCACATAGCATATCATTACAGCAGTATGTACCGGTATTTTAGCTTTGCTGTCCTTACTAACCACATAGCATATCATTACAGCAGTATGTACCGGTATGTTAGCTACGCTGTCCTTACTAACCACATAGCATATCATTACAGCAGTATGTACCGGTATGTTAGCTACGCTGTCCTTACTAACCACATAGCATATCATTACAGCAGTATGTACCGGTATGTTAGCTACGCTGTCCTTACTAACCAAATAGCATATCATTACAGCAGTATGTACCGGTATGTTAGCTACGCTGTCCTTACTAACCACATAGCATATCATTACAGCAGTATGTACCGGTATGTTAGCTACGCTGTCCTTACTAACCACATAGCATATCATTACAGCAGTATGTACCGGTATGTTAGCTACGCTGTCCTTACTAACCACATAGCATATCATTACAGCAGTATGTACCGGTATGTTAGCTACGCTGTCCTTACTAACCACATAGCATATCATTACAGCAGTATGTACCGGTATGTTAGCTACGCTGTCCTTACTAACCACATAGCATATCATTACAGCAGTATGTACCGGTATGTTAGCTACGCTGTCCTTACTAACCACATAGCATATCATTACAGCAGTATGTACCGGTATGTTAGCTACGCTGTCCTTACTAACCACATAGCATATCATTACAGCAGTATGTACCGGTATGTTAGC
Source organism: Brachymystax lenok tsinlingensis (assembly GCA_030435695.1). Lineage (NCBI taxonomy): Eukaryota > Metazoa > Chordata > Actinopteri > Salmoniformes > Salmonidae > Brachymystax > Brachymystax lenok. The sequence continues at coordinate 41,042 of CM059789.1, forward strand.
TACGCTGTCCTTACGAACCACATAGCATATCATTACAGCAGTATGTACCGGTATGTTAGCTACGCTGTCCTTACTAACCACATAGCATATCATTACAGCAGTATGTACCGGTATGTTAGCTACGCTGTCCTTACGAACCACATAGCATATCATTACAGCAGTATGTACCGGTATGTTAGCTACGCTGTCCTTACTAACCACATAGCATATCATTACAGCAGTATGTACCGGTATGTTAGCTACGCTGTCCTTACTAACCACATAGCATATCATTACAGCAGTATGTACCGGTATGTTAGCTACGCTGTCCTTATGAACCACATAGCATATCATTACAGCAGTATGTACCGGTATGTTAGCTACGCTGTCCTTATGAACCACATAGCAAATCATTACAGCAATATGTACCGGTATGTTAGCTACGCTGTCCTTACGAACCACAAAGCATATCATTACAGCAGTATGTACCAGTATGTTAGCTACGCTGTCCTTACTAACCACATAGCATATCATTACAGCAGTATGTACCGGTATGTTAGCTACGCTGTCCTTACTAACCACATAGCATATCATTACAGCAGTATGTACCGGTATGTTAGCTACGCTGTCCTTACGAACCACATAGCATATCATTACAGCAGTATGTACCGGTATGTTAGCTACGCTGTCCTTACTAACCACATAGCATATCATTACAGCAGTATGTACCGGTATGTTAGCTACGCTGTCCTTACTAACCACATAGCATATCATTACAGCAGTATGTACGGTATGTTAGCTACGCTGTCCTTATGAACCACATAGCATATCATTACAGCAGTATGTACGGTATGTTAGCTACGCTGTCCTTACGAACCACAAAGCATATCATTACAGCAGTATGTAACGGTATGTTAGCTACGCTGTCCTTACTAACCACATAGCATATCATTACAGCAGTATGTACCGGTATGTTAGCTACGCTGTCCTTACAAACCACATAGCATATCATTACAGCAGTATGTACCGGTATGTTAGCTACGCTGTCCTTACTAACCACATAGCATATCATTACAGCAGTATGTACCGGTATGTTAGCTACGCTGTCCTTACTAACCAAATAGCATATCATTACAGCAGTATGTACTGGTATGTTAGCTACGCTGTCCTTACGAACCACATAGCATATCATTACAGCAGTATGTACCGGTATGTTAGCTAGCTGTCCTTACTAACCAAATAGCATATCATTACAGCAGTATGTACCGGTATGTTAGCTACGCTGTCCTTACAAACCACATAGCATATCATTACAGCAGTATGTACCGGTATGTTAGCTACGCTGTCCTTACTAACCACATAGCATATCATTACAGCAGTATGTACCGGTATGTTAGCTACGCTGTCCTTACTAACCACATAGCATCTCATTACAGCAGAATGTACCGGTATGTTAGCTACGCTGTCCTTACTAACCACATAGCATATCATTACAGCAGTATGTTCCGGTATGTTAGCTACGCTGTCCTTATGAACCACATAGCATATCAAAACAGCAATATGTACCGGTATGTTAGCTACGCTGTCCTTATGAACCACATAGCAAATCATTACAGCAATATGTACCGGTATGTTAGCTACGCTGTCCTTACTAACCACATAGCATATCATTACAGCAGTATGTACCAGTATGTTAGCTACGCTGTCCTTACTAACCACATAGCATATCATTACAGCAGAATGTACCGGTATGTTAGCTACGCTGTCCTTACGAACCACATAGCATATCATTACAGCAGTATGTACCGGTATGTTAGCTACGCTGTCCTTACTAACCACATAGCATATCATTACAGCAGTATGTACCGGTATGTTAGCTACGCTGTCCTTACTAACCACATAGCATATCATTACAGCAGTATGTACCGGTATGTTAGCTACGCTGTCCTTATGAACCACATAGCATATCATTACAGCAGTATGTACCGGTATGTTAGCTACGCTGTCCTTACTAACCACATAGCATATCATTACAGCAGTATGTACCGGTATGTTAGCTACGCTGTCCTTACTAACCACATAGCATATCATTACAGCAGTATGTACCGGTATGTTAGCTACGCTGTCCTTACTAACCACATAGCATATCATTACAGCAGTATGTACCGGTATGTTAGCTACGCTGTCCTTACTAACCACATAGCATATCATTACAGCAGTATGTACCGGTATGTTAGCTACGCTGTCCTTACTAACCACATAGCATATCATTACAGCAGTATGTACCGGTATGTTAGCTACGCTGTCCTTACTAACCACATAGCATATCATTACAGCAGTATGTACCGGTATGTTAGCTACGCTGTCCTTACTAACCACATAGCATATCATTACAGCAGTATGTACCGGTATGTTAGCTACGCTGTCCTTACTAACCACATAGCATATCATTACAGCAGTATGTACGGTATGTTAGCTACGCTGTCCTTACAAACCACATAGCATATCATTACAGCAGTATGTACCGGTATGTTAGCTACGCTGTCCTTACTAACCACATAGCATATCATTACAGCAGTATGTACCGGTATGTTAGCTACGCTGTCCTTACTAACCACATAGCATCTCATTACAGCAGAATGTACCGGTATGTTAGCTACGCTGTCCTTACTAACCACATAGCATATCATTACAGCAGTATGTTCCGGTATGTTAGCTACGCTGTCCTTATGAACCACATAGCATATCAAAACAGCAATATGTAGCGGTATGTTAGCTACGCTGTCCTTATGAACCACATAGCAAATCATTACAGCAATATGTACCGGTATGTTAGCTACGCTGTCCTTACGAACCACAAAGCATATCATTACAGCAGTATGTACCAGTATGTTAGCTACGCTGTCCTTACTAACCACATAGCATCTCATTACAGCAGTATGTACCGGTATGTTAGCTACGCTGTCCTTACGAACCACATAGCAAATCATTACAGCAGTATGTACCGGTATGTTAGCTACGCTGTCCTTACTAACCACATAGCATATCATTACAGCAGTATGTACCGGTATGTTAGCTACGCTGTCCTTACGAACCACATAGCATATCATTACAGCAGTATGTACCGGTATGTTAGCTACGCTGTCCTTATGAACCACATAGCAAATCATTACAGCAGTATGTAGCGGTATGTTAGCTACGCTGTCCTTACTAACCACATAGCATATCATTACAGCAGTATGTACCGGTATGTTAGCTACGCTGTCCTTATGAACCACATAGCAAATCATTACAGCAGTATGTACCGGTATGTTAGCTACGCTGTCCTTACGAACCACAAAGCATATCATTACAGCAGTATGTACCGGTATGTTAGCTACGCTGTCCTTACGAACCACATAGCATATCATTACAGCAGTATGTACCGGTATTTTAGCTTTGCTGTCCTTACTAACCACATAGCATATCATTACAGCAGTATGTACCGGTATGTTAGGTACGCTGTCCTTACAAACCACATAGCAAATCATTGCAGCAGTATGTACCGGTATGTTAGCTACGCTGTCCTTACAAACCACATAGCATATCATTACAGCAGTATGTACCGGTATGTTAGCTAGCTGTCCTTACTAACCACATAGCATATCAGTACAGCAGTATGTACCGGTATGTTAGCTAGCTGTCCGTACTAACCAAATAGCATATCATTACAGCAGTATGTACCGGTATGTTAGCTCCGCTGTCCTTACTAACCACATAGCATATCATTACAGCAGTATGTTCCGGTATGTTAGCTACGCTGTCCTTATGAACCACATAGCATATCATTACAGCAATATGTACCGGTATGTTAGCTACGCTGTCCTTACGAACCACATAGCATATCATTACAGCAGTATGTACCGGTATGTTAGCTACGCTGTCCTTACTAACCACATAGCATATCATTACAGCAGTATGTACCGGTATGTTAGCTACGCTGTCCTTATGAACCACATAGCACAAGATTACAGAAATATGTACCGGTATGTTAGCTACGCTGTCCTTACGAACCACATAGCATCTCATTACAGCAGAATGTACCAGTATGTTAGCTACGCTGTCCTTACTAACCACATAGCATATCATTACAGCAGTATGTTCCGGTATGTTAGCTACGCTGTCCTTACGAACCACATAGCATATCATTACAGCAGTATGTACCGGTATTTTAGCTTTGCTGTCCTTACTAACCACATAGCATCTCATTACAGCAGTATGTACCGGTATGTTAGGTACGCTGTCCTTACTAACCAAATAGCATATCATTACAGCAGTATGTACCGGTATGTTAGGTACGCTGTCCTTACAAACCACATAGCATATCATTACAGCAGTATGTACCGGTATTTTAGCTTTGCTGTCCTCAGTTACAGTCACCAACGCTCTGGATAACATGTAAACAGCCTAACCAGCTCTGGATAACGTGAAAACAGCCTAACCAGCTCTGGATAACATGTAAACAGCCTAACCAGCTCTGGATAACATGAAAACAGCCTGACCAGCTCTGGATAACATGTAAACAGGCTAACCAGCTCTGGATAACATGGAAACAGCCTAACCAGCTCTGGATAACATGAAAACAGCCTAATCAGCTCTGGATAACATGAAAACAGCCTAACCAGCTCTGGATAACATGTAAACAGCCTAACCAGCTCTGGATAACATGAAAACAGCCTGACCAGCTCTGGATAACATGTAAACAGGCTAACCAGCTCTGGATAACATGGAAACAGCCTGACCAGCTCTGGATAACGTGTAAACAGCCTAACCAGCTCTGGATAACATGTAAACAGGCTAACCAGCTCTGGATAACGTGTAAACAGCCTAACCAGCTCTGGATAACATGAAAACAGCCTAACCAGCTCTGGATAACGTGAAAACAGCCTAACCAGCTCTGGATAACATGTAAACAGCCCAACCAGCTCTGGATAACATGAAAACAGCCTAACCAGCTCTGGTTAACATGTAAACAGCCTAACCAGCTCTGGATAACATGAAAACAGCCTAACCAGCTCTGGATAACATGTAAACAGCCTAACCAGCTCTGGATAACATGTGAACAGGCTAACCAGCTCTGGTTAACATGTAAACAGCCTAACCAGCTCTGGATAACATGAAAACAGCCTAACCAGCTCTGGATAACATGACAACAGCCTAACCAGCTCTGGATAACATGAAAACATCTTAACCAGCTCTGGATAACATGAAAACAGCCTAACCAGCTCTGGATAACATGTAAACACCCTGACCAGCTCTGGATAACATGAAAACAGCCTAACCAGCTCTGGATAACATGTAAACAGCCCAACCAGCTCTGGATAACATGTAAACAGCCCAACCAGCTCTGGATAACATGTAAACAGCCCAACCAGCTCTGGATAACATGTAAACACCCTAACCAGCTCTGGATAACATGAAAACAGCCTAACCAGCTCTGGATAACATGTAAACAGCCCAACCAGCTCTGGATAACATGTAAACACCCTAACCAGCTCTGGATAACATGAAAACAGCCTAACCAGCTCTGGATAACATGAAAACACCTTAACCAGCTCTGGATAACATGAAAACAGCCTAACCAGCTCTGGATAACATGAAAACAGTCTAACCAGTTCTGGATAACATGAAAGCTGCCTAACCAGCTCTGGATAACATGAAAACAGCCTAACCCGCCCTGGATAACATGAAAACAGCCTAACCCGCTCTGGATAACATGAAAGCTGTCAAACCAGCTCTGGATAACATGAAAGCTGTCTAACCAGCTCTGGATAACATGAAAGCTGCCTAACCAGCTCTGGATAACATGAAAGCTGCCTAACCAGCTCTGGATAACATGAAAGCTGTCTAACCAGCTCTGCTAGGGCGAGTAAAATGGTAAGAGTGGTCTCATTTGTGACTGGAAGTAGCTAGCAAGCTAGCCAACGGTGCTTGACTGCCGTTGTAAGATCAGAACACATTTAAATCAACCAAACTCCTCGGCCTGAGCGTCCAGCGTGCGCTCCGAGAGCGAAACGCTCTGAATTTACAAACGGTCAATCTGACAACGCTCTGAATTTACAAGCATACTCTGATACTCCAGATTGAATTGAACAACACACCCGAAGTCGTAAAATGTCTAACTAGTAATTTGTTATGCTAACTAGCTAGCAAGAGGATGCATAGCAACAGCATCAACTTCCGAAATACAGGCAAAGCTCTAGTACATTCAACTGAAAGGATACTGTTCGTTTACAGTATACTAAAATGAACTAATACTATATAGCATGTAGTATATACTCATTAAGTATGTAGCATATAGTATGTTAGTATGGGTATTCAAACACAGCGTACGAGAGAAGAGGAGAGGAGACTAGGAGAGAAGAGGAGAGGAGGAGAGGAATCCGCTTTTGAGAGTTGAGAAGCAGCCTCTGTGTAGGGACTATAGTGAGATAGACTGAAATAAGAAGCAGCCTCTGTCACTGGGATAGTGTAGGGACTATAGTAAGAAGCAGCCAGGCAGGTCATCTATATCTGTTTTAATAGTTGATAAACACAGTTGGAAAGGGGAAGTAGCATATTTCATAAGAGGAAGTAAAGAACCGTTTTGTACAGATTTCTCTAACCCTCTACAGTCGTCTGTCTCTCTGTCAGATAGGATCTGTGTGACTCAGCGAAGGCTGTTAGCAGTGTGACTGCTGGATTAGGGTGTGTTGTACTTAGTGACTGTGTGTAGTGTAGTTGACGTGGAGGGGATTCCCACTCTGTGTTCTGCTGTCACCTGGACTGAAGCTCATCGTACTGCACCTGATTGAGAGGTAAGAACTATCTCTCTGTTCTCACATGCACGACACACGCCTCCCCCCAGCAGTGTGTAGTGTTGTGTTTAAGGTGTTGCTATTGTCTGACTGACGTAAACAAGGGTAGAATAACAGCTTCACAGATGGGCAGAACCGAGAATCCTGATAGCCTACACACAAAATGCATGCATGCATGCACACACACACACACACACACACACACACACACACACACACACACACACACACACACACACACACACACACACACACACACACACACACACACACACACACACACACACACACACACACACCGCCGCCACACTCCCCACGACAGCACTGTTGAAGCTGCTCTGCACCAGAAATGAGCAACCGACAACACACTCATACCCCTCTCCTGCTGCCTGGCATCAGAACAACTTTCTTCCGTCTCATTTAGACACACAGGAAGGCATGACATAGCCTGCTGACTTCTGCAGCAACAGAGGAGAGGACCTGTCATTGTTCTACTACTGTGTGACTGCTATTTCACATCCATCTTCTGATGTCATCCTCTGGGCTCTGATCTGACCTCTCGCCTGACCTCTACCTGCACCTGCACCTCATCAGACTGACTCACCTGGAGAGGGAACCTACCTGGTGGAACTACAGGTAAACCTATACTTTAGACCAGTAGAAGTGTTTCCAGGTCTTCTGGAAACATTAGAACTATTGAGCATGCTGAGAGTCTAGACAAGGCTTTGTCTGTATCTGGGAAACCACTCCTAATACACAGGGTCAGAAGGTGATTGAGAGGTGGTGTTCAGTAGAGAAAAGACTATGGAAAGTATTATGAACATGTCAACCACAAAGATGTTGAACTTTAAAATGATCAATCCCAAAGTGTTTTGTGTAGTATTGTAGTAGAAAAAGGGTTTTATGTGGAGCTGTGCAGTATTCTGGTTAAGGTTGTTGTTGTTACATGTGTATTGTTACTGATGTTATATCACAGTGTGTTGGTCAGGTCTTGGACCGTGTGACTAGACAGTACTGATTGTGGCCAGAGGTTTTAGTGTCCAGATTCAACTGTCATACACAGCTAACAACAAACACCCTCACAACTTTAGAGAATGTTCCCTTAAGGATCCGCCTAAAATGACCCAAATCTAACTGCCTGTAGCTCAGGCCCTGAAGCAAGGATATGCATATTCTTGGTACCTTTTGAAAGGAAACACATGTTTGTGTAATTGTGAAAGGAATGTGGGAGAATATAACACAATAGATCTGGTAAAGGAATGTAGTAGAATTTAACACAATAGATCTGGTAGAAGATAACACAAAGAAAAAACAACTGTTCTTTTGTATTTTTTTGTACCATCATCTTTGAAATGCAAGAGAAAGGTCATCATGAGGATGATGTTAGAGTTTAAGCCAATGAGAATTTGTGGTCTGTATATTTTTATCATTTCATGTAGGATACCATCAACACCACAGGCCTTTTTGGGATGGAGGGTTTATATTTTGTCCTGTAGTTCATTCAATGCAATTGGAGAATCCAGTGGGTTCTGGTCGTCTTTAAAAGTTGATTCTAAGATTTGTATTTGATCATGTACAGTTGAAGTCGGAGGTTTACATACACTTAGGCTAAAGTCATTAAAACTCGTTTTTCAACCACTCCACAAAGCTTCTGTATCACGATTCCAGTGTGTCAGAAGTTTGCATAAACTAAGTTGACTGTGCCTTTAAACAGCTTGGAAAATTCCAGAAAATTATGTCATGGCTTTAGAAGCTTTTGCTAATTGACATTATTTGAGTCAATTGGAGGTCTACCTATGGATATATTTCAAGGCCTACCTTCAAACTCAGTGCCTCTTCGCTTGACATCATTGGAAAATCAAAAGAAATCAGCCAAGACCTCCACAAGTCTGGTTCATCCTTGGGAGCAATTTCCAGACGCCTGAAGGTACCACGTTCATCTGTACAAACAATAGATGCAAGTATAAACACCATGGGACCACGCAGCCGTCATACTGCTCAGGAAGGAGGCGCGTTCTGTCTCCTAGAGATGAGCGTGCTTTGTGCGAAAAAGCTAAGAAATCCCAGAACAACAGCAAAGGACCTTGTGAAGATGCTGGAGGAAACAGGTACAAAAGTATCTATATCCACAGTAAAACGAGTCCTATATCAACATAACCTGAAAGGCAGCTCAGCAAGGAAGAAGCCACTGCTCCAAAACAGCCATAAAAAAAACTGACTGTAGAGTTGCAACTGCACATGGGGACAAATATCGTACTTTTGGAGAAATGTCCACTGGTCTGATGAAATAAAAATATAACTGTTTGGCGTAATGACCATCATTATGTTTGGAGGAGAAAGGGGAGGCTTGCAAGCCGAAGAACACCATCCCAACCGTGAAACAATGTCCCCCACACACACACACACACACACACACACACACACACACACACACACACACACACACACACACACACACACACACACACACACACACACACACACACACACACACACACACACACACACAGTTCACCACTGCTCAACATTGTGCCTTTAGTACTCGTGCGCACGCTTGAATGTTTCAATCCATTTGCTCTCTCACAGCCCTTGACTCTGTTGGTGCTGCCACCTGGGGGATGGAGTGTAGAAGTGTATCCTGGTAGTTTTTCTGAACTGTGTGCTAACACTAAAATACTTAAAGGATTGGACCCTTTTTTTAAATTTTCGCCTAATATGACATACCCAAATCTAACTGCCTGTAGCAAGGATAGGAAAACACCTTGACGTTTGTGGAAATGTAATATTAATGTAGGAGAATATAACACATAAGATCTGGTAGAAGATAATACAAAGAAACAAACTTTATTTATTTTTTGGTCCCATCTTTGAAATGCAATAGAAAGGCCATATTATACTATTCCAGGTCAGGCGCAATCTAGATTTTGGCCACTAGATGGCAGTAGTGTATGTGCAAAGTTTTAGACTGATCCAATGAACCATTGCATTTCTGTTCAAAATGTTGTATCAAGACTGCCCAAATGTGCCTAATTTGTATATCAATAACTTTTCATGTTCAAAATTGTGCACTCTCCTCAAACAATAGAATGGTATTCTTTCACTGTAATAGCTACTGTAAATTGGACAGTGCAGTTAGATTAACAAGAATTTAAGCTTTCTGCCCATATCAGATATGTCTATGTCCTGGGAAATGTTCTTGCTACTTACAACCTCATGCTAATCACATTAGCCTACGTTAGCTCAACTGTCCCATGGACGGGACACGTCCAGAAGAAGTTTTAAGAGTCTCATTAACTAACGTTTTGAAATGAATGTTCCAGTGATGTGCAAGGACTGTTTCCAAGAGACCATTCCCTTAATGTCAAATAGAACTTACCAGGAACGTGGTAACCATGTTCACAGAACGTAAAATATTGATGTTATAGACACGTTTCATGGGAACGTTGCAAGAACATTCATATGCCCAAAGGAGAATATTTCATCAACATCTCACCAAACTTTCAACGACCATATTTGATTACATTGTGCAGAAATGATTATTTACTTCAAAGTTAAACACTGTTTCCCATGTCCTCACCTGGGATTTGAACTCACAACCTGAGTTCACGGCATTCATATCTTCCTGCTACGGCACCATGTCCTTGTCAGGTATCAATTTGACTGTTCTCTCCTCATTGATTTGATTTTCCCAAAGCAAACCCTAAGCCCTCCTGTGCTTATTGGGCCAGTATAGTTAGGCCCTGTCCAGAAGCAAACCCCTTCTCCCTAGGCACTTCTGTACATGAAACAACGTGATAGGTGTAAGCAATAGGCTGAATGCACTTTGAAGTAAATCTCAAAAGAACACAAAACAAAACTTGTACTGATCATGGTGATTCAGGAGTTTTTTTTTGGGGGTTCTTTGGGACCATCAGGCAACGTCCAGACAACTGATACACATAAATGTTCTTGCAAATTTCCCATGAAATGGCAACCATGTTCTGGGTATGTTTGGTGGAAAGTTGATGGAATCTTCTCCTAACACAACTAAAATTTGACACAAACATTAGAGGGACATTACAAACTTTTTCTCTTTCCCTATAATTATTAGCTGGGTATGTTCTCTCTCTCTCATGTATACTCAGCAAAAAAAGAAAAGTCCCTTTTTCAGGACCCTGTCTTTCAAATATAATTTGTAAAAATCCAAATATCTTCACAGATCTTAATTGTAAAGGGTTTAAACACTGTCTCCCATGCTTGTTCAATGAACCATAAACAATTAATGAACATGCACCTGTGGAACGGTCGTTAAGCCACTAACAGCTTACAGACGGTAGGCAATTAAGGTCTCAGTTATGAAAACTTAGGACACTAAAGAGGCCTTTCTACTGACTCTGAAAAACACCAAAGAAAGATGCCCAGGATCCCTGCTCATCTGCGTGAACGTGCCTTAGGCATGCTGCAAGGAGGCATGAGGACTGCAGATGTGACCAGGGAAATAATTTTCAATGTCCGTACTGTGAGACGCCTAAGACAGCGCTACAGGGAGACAGGACGGACAGCTGATCGTCCTCGCAGTGGCAGACCACGTGTAACAACACCTGCACAGGATCTGTACATCCGAACATCACACCTGCGGGACAGGTACAGGATGGCAACAACTGCCCGAGTTACACCAGGAACGCACAATCCCTCTATCAGTGCTCAGACTGTCCGCAATAGGCTGAGAGAGGCTGGACTGAGGGCTTGTAGGCCTGTTGTAAGGCAGGTCCTCACCAGACATCACCGGCAACAACGTCACTTATGGGCACAAACCCACCGTCGCTGGACCAGACAGGACTGGCAAAAAGTGCTCTTCACTGACGAGTCGCGGTTTTGTCTCACCAGGGTTGATGGTCGGATTTGCGTTTATCGTCGAAGGAATGAGCGTTACACCGAGGCCTGTACTCTGGAGCGGGATCGATTTGGAGGTGAAGGGTCCGTCACGGTCTGGGGTGGTGTGTCACAGCATCATCGGACTGAGCTTGTTGTCATTGCAGGCAATCTCAACACTGTGCGTTACAGGGGAAGACATCCTCCTCCCTCATGTGGTACCTTTCCTGCAGGCTCATCCTGACATGACCCTCCAGCATGACAATGCCACCAGCCATGCTGCTCGTTCTGTGCGTGATTTCCTGCAAGACAGGAATGTCAGTGTTCTGCCATGGCCAGCGAAGAGCCCAGACCTCAATCCCTTTGAGCACGTCTGGGACCTGTTGGAATCGGAGGGTGAGGGCTAGGGCCATTCCCCCCAGAAATGTCCAGGAACTTGCAGGTGCCTTGATGGAAGAGTGGGGTAACATCTCACAGCAAGAACTGGAAAATCTGGTGCAGTCCACGAGGAGGAGATGCACTGTAGTACTTAATGCAGCTGGTGGCCACACCAGATACAGACTGTTACTTTTGATTTTGACCCCCTTTGTTCAGGGACACATTATTACATTTATGTTAGTCACATGTCTGTGAAACGTGTTAATTTTATGTCTCAGTTGTTGAATCGTGTTATGTTCATACAAATATTTACACATGTTAAGTTTGCTGAAAATAAACGCAGTTGACAGTGAGAGGACGTTTCTTTTTTTGTTGAGTTTATGAATACAGGAAGGGAGTTGGCCAGTCTTGGCGGTTAGGCTGAGGAAGAGGGAGGAAGTGTAGAATGGTTCTGTAGATAACAGAAGAACTGTTAGGCTGAGGAAGAGGGAGGGAGTGTAGAATGGTTCTGTAGATAACAGAAGAACTGTTAGGCTGAGGAACAGGGAGGGAGTGTAGAATGGTTCTGTAGATAACAGAAGAACTGTTAGGCTGAGGAACAGGGAGGGAGTGTAGAATGGTTCAGTAGATAACAGAGGAACTGTTTAAGCATATCCTGATGTTTCATTCTTCAGAGTAATGTCCTATGGTGTTATAATCTGACTGTCTTCAGAGTAATGTCCTATAGTGTCATAATCTGACTGTCTTCAGAGTAATGTCCTATAGTGTCATAATCTGACTGTCTTCAGATGAATGTCCTATTGTGTCATAATCTGACTGTCTTCAGATGAATGTCCTATTGTGTTATAATCTGTGTAATCATCTTTCTATCTGTCTGTCTGTTTCTCTGTCAGTTCCTCTCCTGTCCTGATGTGGGAGATACAGCTTTGGGGACAGAATTAATTTGTGTGACAGTTTGTGAATGTGTGTGCTGGTTTGTGAGCTGTGGGTTTGATTGAGTGTATAAGAGCATGAATCTGAACGTCTCTGATCTGGGGGAGGAGCTTCATGTTAACTCCTCCTTCTTGCGGTGTTCCTATGATGGGATTGGTTGGGAGCACCGAATGGAGCAGCTGTACTTTTGGTTCTACCTGCTGCTCTTCGTCCCTGGTCTCTGCCTCAACACCACGGCTCTCTGGGTGCTATGTAGACACATCAGGTACACACACACACACACACACAAACACACACAGACACACAGACACACAGACACACACACACACACACACACACACACACACACACACACACACACACACACACACACACACACACACACACACACACACACACACACACACAGACACAGACACAGACACACACACACAGACAGACACACACACAGACACACATACTCCTTTTCCCCTCCTAGTTTATGTTGACCCCCTCTCCTCTCTCCTCAGTAAGAAGACCAAGGCAGTGATCTTCATGGTGAACCTGGCTCTAGCTGACCTGCTCCATGTCATGTCTTTGCCTCTGAGGATCCACTACTACCGGACACACGCCTGGCCCTTTGGACAAACACTGTGTCTGTTCTGTTTCTACCTCAAATACCTCAACATGTACGCTTCCATCACCTTCCTGGTGAGAACACGCTGTGTCTGTTCTGTTTCTACCTCAAATACCTCAACATGTTAGCTAACCCTAACCCTAACCCTAACCCTAACCCTTCCTGGTGAGAACACACAGCCCTAATCTCTCTCTCTCTCTCCACCTCCTCCTCCAGGTGTGTATCAGTGTCCAGAGGTGTGTGTTTTTGCTACAGCCCTTCTATGCCAGGCGGTGGAGACGGCGTTATGACCTGTTGATCAGCGCCACCGTGTGGCTGGTGGTGGGAATAGGTTGCTCCCCTTTTATTCTCATGAGGATCAGCAACAACACTGTACCCAGCCAATACACCCCTAGCCCCAGTCTTATACCCAGCCAATACACCCCTAGCCCCAGTCTTATACCCAGCCAATACACCCCTAGCCCCAGTCTTATACCCAGCCAATACACCCCTAGCCCCAGTCTTATACCCAGCTCCAACCCCAGCCATTACACTGGTAGCCCTATACCATACTCCACACCCTCCACCTTACCTTACACTAGCTCCAGCACTAGACCCATCGACGGCTGTTTTAAGGACCTGCCTACCAGGAAACTGCCACTTCACCTGGTGGCAGCCATGATGGTGCTTGCGGAGCTGTTTGGGTTTGTGTTACCGCTCGGTGCCATCAGTTACTGCTCTCTCCGGATCGCTCACTCACTGAGACAGAGACAGGACAGAGATCACCACCACAACCACCGCTGCCCCTCCACCAGTCAGGCCCAACCCTCAGCCCAGACGGACAGAGATCACCTCCACAACCACCGCTGCCCCTCCACCAGCCAGGCCCAACCCTCAGCCCAGACGGACAGAGATCACCTCCACAACCACCGCTGCCCCTCCACCAGCCAGGCCCAACCCTCAGCCCAGACGGACAGAGATAAGCGTCGCGCCCTGAGGATGGTTATGAGCTGCTCGGCTCTATTCCTGTTCTGTTTCGCTCCGTACCACGTGAATTTTCTGTTGTACGTGATGGTGTCTCAGGATATCGTGTCCCACTGCCCCACCATGCTGGTGGTGCGTCATTTCCACCCTGTTTCTCTATGTGTAGCCAGTCTTTCCTGCTGTCTCAACCCTTTGTTATATTACTTCCTCACTGCCGAGTTCAGACAGCACCTCTCCCAACGCACCTCCTCGCTCTCCTCCTCCATTAGAGGCCGGCTCATGAGCCTGGAAAGCACCTCCTCTTTTAGGGAGTAACACCTCCTGTAGGGAGTCTCCTCCTCCTCTCCTCAGTCAATCAAATTTATTTATGAAGCCTTTTTTACATCAGCCGATGTCACAAAGTGCTGTACAGAAACCCAGCCTAAAACCCCAAACAGCAAGCAATGCAGGTGTAGAAGCACGGTGGCTAGGAACCTTTGAAACCTAGAGAGGAACCAGGCTGTGAGGGGTGGCCAGTCCTCTTCTGGTTGTGCCGGGTGGAGATTATAACAGAACATGGACAAGATGTTCAAACGTTCATTGATGACCTGCAGGGTCAAATAATAATAATCACAGTGGTTGTAGAGGGTGCAACAGGTCAGCACCTCAGGAGTAAATGTCAGTCCTATCTCTCCTCCTCCTTTTCATAGCCGATCATTCAGAGTATCTCTACCGCTCCTGCTGTCTCTAGAGAGTTGAAAACAGCAGGTCTGGGACAGGTAGCAGGTCCGGGTTCCATAGCCGCAGGCAAAACAGTTGAAACTGGAGCAGCAGCACGACCAGGTGGACTGCGGACAGCAAGGAGTCATCAGGCCAGGTAGTCCTGAGGCTTGATCCTAGGGCTCAGGTCCTCCGGGAGGAGATGGAGAGAGAGAGAATCAGAGGGAGCATACTTAAATTCACACAGGACACCGGATAAGACTGGAGAAATACTCCAGATTCAACAGACTGACCCTAAATACTGGAGGCTGAGACAGGAGGGGTCGGGAGACACTGATACCTCCGGACAGGGCCAACCAGGCAGGATATAACCCCACCCATTTTGCCTATCCACAGCCCCCACACCACTAGAGGGATATCAACAGACCACCAACTGACTACCCTGAGACAAGGCCGAGTATAGCCCACGAAGATCTCCCCCACGGCACCAACCCGGACAGGAAGATCACGTCAGTGACTCAACCCACTCAAGTGACGCACCCCTCCTAGGGACGGATTGGAAGAACACCAGTAAGCCAGTGACTCAGCCCCTGTAATAGGGTTAGAGGCAGAGAATCCCAGTGGAGAGAGGGGAACCGGCCAGGCAGAGACAGCAAGGGTGGTTCGTTGCTCCAGTGCCTTTCCGTTCACCTTCACACTCCTGGGCCAGACTACACTCCAGTCATAGGACCTACTGAAGAGATGAGTCTTCAATAAAGACTTAAAGGTTGAGACCGAGTTCGTCTCTCACATGGATAGGCAGACCATTCCATAAAAATGGAGCTCTATAGGAGAAAGCCCTGCCTCCAGCTGTTTGCTTAGAAATTCTAGGGACAGTAAGGTGACCTGCGTTTTGTGACCGTAGCGTACGTGTAGGTATGTACGGCAGGACCAAATCGGAAAGATAGGTAGGAGCAAGCCCATGTAATGCTTTGTAGGTTAACGGTAAAACCTTGAATTCAGCCCTTGCCTTAATAGGAAGCCAGTGTAGAGAGGCTAGTACTGGAGTAATATGATCAAATTTTTTGGTTCTAGTCAAGATTCTAGCAGCTGTGTTTAGCACTAACTGAAGTTTATTTAGTGCTTTATCTGGGTAGCCTCTCTTCTTTCTCTCTCCTCCTCCTCCTGTCCTCTCTCCTCCTCGTCCTGTCCTCTCTCCTCTCTCTCTCCTCTCCTGTCACCTCTCTCTCTCTCTCTCTCTCTCTCTCTGTTTCTCTCTCTCTCCTCCTTTTACTCCACCTCTCCTTTCTCCTCATCCTCTATCCTCTCCTCCTGTCTCCTCTCTCTCCTCCTCCTTCTACTCCTCCCCTCTTCTCTCCTCTCCTCCTCTCTCCTCTCTCATTCCTCATCTTCCTCCTCTCCACCTCCTCTCCTTTCCTCCTTTCCTTTCCTCTCCTCCTCTCCTTTCTCCTTACCCTTCTCCTTTCCTCTCTTCCTCTCTCCTCCTCCTCCTCCTCCTCCTCCTCCTCCTCCTCCTCCTCATCCCTCTACTCCTTATTTCCTCTCTTCCTCTCCACTCTCCTCCTCTCCTATCTCCTCCTCTCCTCCTCTCCATCTCCTCATCATTCTACTCCTCCTCTCCTTTCTCATCCTCTCCTCATCTCCTCTGCTCTCTCCTCCTTCTCTCCTTTCGTCATCTCCTCCTCTCTCCTCTTTCATCATCCTCTCCTCCTTTCCTCTCTCCTCTCCTTTCCTCCTCTCTCCTCCTCTTCTCTCCTCCACTCCTCTCTCCTCTTCCTCCTCTCCTCTCTCTCCTCCCCTTTCCTCTCCTCCTCTGCTCTCTCCTCATCTTTTCCTCTCCTTCTCTCTCCTCTCTCCTCTCTTCCTCCCCTCTCTCCTCCCCTTCATCCTTCAATTCCTACTCTCCTCTCCTCCCCTCCTCTCCCTCCTCTCCTCCTCCTCCTCTCTCCTCCTCTCCTCTCTCTCTCCTCCCCTTCATCCTTCTACTCCTCCACTCCTCCACTCCTCCCTTCCTCCCCTCCTCTCCCCCTCTCCTCTCTCCTCCCCTCTTTCCTCCTCTTCATCCTTCTACTCCTCCTCTCCTCTCCTCTCCTCCTCACCTCTCTTCCTCCCCTCTCTCCTCCTCTTCATCTTTCAACTCCTCACCTCCTCACCTCCTTTCCTCTCCCCCCTCTACTCCTCTTTCATCCTCTCCTCATCTCCTCTGCTCTCTCCTCCTCTCCTTTGTCGCCTCCTCTCATCCTCCTTTCTCCTCTCCTCTCTCCTCTTCCTCCTCCTCTATCATCATCCTCTCCTCTTCTCTTCCTCTCTTCTCTCCTCTCCTTTCCTCCTCTCTCCTCCTCTCCTTTCCTCCCCCTCCTCCTCTCCTTTCCTCCTCTCTCCTCCTCTCCTTTCCTCCCCCTCCTCCTCTCCTTTCCTCTTCCTTTCCTCTGTCATCTCCTCCTGTAGACGGATAAAGACTGTTACGCAACAGAACACCCCCCCCACACACTCTGGAGGGACAGAGAGACACTGAACTCCGACCCTGAAAATGTGATATGTATCTAGCTATGTTACTGTAAGATGAAGGGACTCTTTTAGCTATATGTGCTAAAACAGTAAGATGCAGAGCAAGCCTGGGCCGTTGTCTACATCAGCTGCTGTTTGACCATGTTGTAAACTATGTAAATAAAAAGCAGCTTGATGCTATACCAGACTGACCACTGGGTTTAATACTGTGAGTTGGAGTGTGATGCTAAACCACACAGGAGCTGAAGCAAAGATATGGATCTGACACAAGCACAGCACCTCCTCCCCCACACCCCATACACACACAGTGCAGCTGCAGTCTCTTACTGTGGGAATCTGGTTTCCAGGTGCTGGGGCAGTTGAACTGTTCTCCTGTGGCTCCTGCAGCTGCACTCCTGTCTCTGGTAGGGTCTGAAACACTGCCTTATTTTTTTAAAGGGCACTAGTTTGACCATGGTCTATAGGGCTCTACATAGGGCTCTAGACAGGGCTTTACATAGGGCTCCACGTAGGGCTTACGTAGGGCTCTACATAGTGCTGTACATAGGGCTCCACATAGGGCTCTACATAGGGCTCCACATAGGGCTCTACATAAGGCTCCACATAGGGCTCTACATAGGGCTCTACATAGTGCTGTACATAGGGCTCAACATAGGGCTCCATGTAGGGCTCCACGTAGGGCTCTCACGTAGGGCTCTACGTAGTGCTGTACATAGGGCTCCACATAGGGCTCTGCATAGGGCTCCACGTAGGGCTCTACATAGGGCTCTACATAGGGCTCTACATAGGGCTCCACACAGGGCACTACATAGGGCTCCACATAGGGCTCTACATAGGGCTCCACATAGGGCTCCACATAGGGCTCCACATAGGGCTCTACATAGGGCTCTACATAGGGCTCTACATAGGGCTCCACATAGGGCTCTACATAAGGCTCCACATAGGGCTCTACATAGGGCTCTACATAGTGCTGTACATAGGGCTCAACATAGGGCTCCACGAGGGCTCCACGTGAGGGCTCTCACGAGGGCTCACGTGAGTGCTGTACATAGGGCTCCACATAGGGCTCTGCATAGGGCTCCACGTGAGGGCCTCACATAGGGCCTCACATAGGGCTCTACATAGGGCTCCACACAGGGCACTACATAGGGCTCCACATAGGGCTCTACATAGGGCTCCACATAGGGCTCCACATAGGGCTCCACATAGGGCTCTACATAGGGCTCTACATAGGGCTCTACATAGGCCTCTACCTTTACCCTAAGGCTCTACATAGGCCACTACATAGGGCTCTACATACGCCTCTACATAGGGCTCCACAGTGGGCTCTACATAGGGCTCTACATAGGGCCCATAGGCCTCTACATAGGGCTCTACATAGGGTCCATAGGCCTCTACATAGGGCTCTACATAGGGTCCATAGGCCTCTACATAGGCTCTACATAGGGTCCATAGGCCTCTACATAGGGCTCTACATAGGGCTCTACATAGGGTCCATAGGCCTCTACATAGGGCTCTACAAAGGGCTCTACATAGGGCTCTACATAGGGCTCTACATATGGCTCTAGATAGGGCTTTACATAGGGCTCCACGTAGGGCTCTACGTAGGGCTCTACATAGGGCTGTACATAGGGCTCCACATAGGGCTCCACACAGGGCTCTACATAGGGCTGTACATAGGGCTCCACATAGGGCTCTACATAAGGCTCCACATAGGGCTCTACATAGGGCTCTACATAGGGCTCTACATAGGCCTCTACCTTAAGGCTCTACATAGGCCACTACATAGGGCTCTACATACGCCTCTACATAGGCCTCTACATAGGGCTCCACAGTGGGCTCTACATAGGGCTCTACATAGGGCCCATAGGCCTCTACATAGGGCTCTACATAGGGCTCTCCATAGGCCTCTACATAGGGCTCTCACATAGGGTCCATAGGCCTCTACATAGGGCTCTACACATAGGGTCCATAGGCCTCTACATAGGGCTCTACATAGGGTCCATAGGCCTCTACATAGGGCTCTACATAGGGTCCATAGGCCTCTACATAGGGCTCTACATAGGGTCCATAGGCCTCTACATAGGGCTCTACATAGGGTCCATAGGCCTCTACATAGGGCTCTACATAGGGTCCATAGGCCTCTACATAGGGCTCTACATAGGGTCCATAGGCTTCTACATAGGGCTCTACATAGGGTCCATAGGCCTCTACATAGGGCTCTACATAGGGTCCATAGGCATCTACATAGGGCTCTACATGACTCCTTTGTCTTGATGACTCCTTTGTCTTGCTCATTCACCCTCTGAAAGGCATACATACACAATCCATGTCTCAAATGTCTCAAGACTCAAGACTTTTACCTGTCTCCTCCCCTTCATCCACGCTGATGTTAGTGGATGTAAGTGAAATCAATAAAGGATCATAGGTTTCACCTGGATTCACCTGGTCAGTCTATGTCATGGAAAGAACATGTTTTCTTTGCATATTCAGGGAATAGGGCTCTGGATAACAATAGTGCACTATATAGGGAATAGGGCTCTAGCTAACAGTAGTGCACTATATAGGGGGGGTGGCAGGTAGCCTAGTGGTTAGAGCGTTGGACTTGTAACCGGGGGGTTGCAAGTTCGAATCCCTGAGCTGACAAGGAAAAATCTGTCATTCTGCCCTGAACAAGGCAGTTAACCCACTGTTCCCGGGCGCCAAGACGTGGATGTCGATTAAGGCAGCCCCCCGCACCTCTCTGATTCAGAGGGGTTGGGTTAAATGTGGAAGACACATTTCGGTTGAAGGCATTCGGTTGTACAACTGACTAATAATGGTGACTTTGACATTTTTGACTTTCACTAGGGAATAGGGCTCTAGCTAACAGTAGTGCACTATATAGGGAATAGGGCTCTGGATAACAGTAGTGCACTATATAGGGAATAGGGCTCTGGATAACAGTAGTGCACTATATAGGGAATAGGGCTCTAGCTAACAGTAGTGCACTATATAGGGAATAGGGCTCTGGATAACAGCAGTGCACTATATAGGGAATAGGGCTCTGGATAACAATAGTGCACTATATAGGGAATAGGGCTCTAGCTAACAGTAGTGCACTATATAGGGAATAGGGCTCTGGATAACAGTAGTGCACTATATAGGGAATAGGGCTCTGGATAACAGTAGTGCACTATATAGGGAATAGGGCTCTAGCTAACAGTAGTGCACTATATAGGGAATAGGGCTCTGGATAACAGTAGTGCACTATATAGGGAATAGGGCTCTGGATAACAATAGTGCACTATATAGGGAATAGGGCTCTAGCTAACAGTAGTGCACTATATAGGGAATAGGGCTCCAGCTAACAGTAGTGCACTATATAGGGAATAGGGCTCCAGCTAACAGTAGTGCACTATATAGGGAATAGGGCTCCAGCTAACAGTAGTGCACTATATAGGGAATAGGGCTCCAGCTAACAGTAGTGCACTATATAGGGAATAGGGCTCCAGCTAACAGTAGTGCACTATATAGGGAATAGGGCTCTGGATAACAGTAGTGCACTATATAGGGAATAGGGCTCCAGCTAACAGTAGTGCACTATATAGGGAATAGGGCTCCAGCTAACAGTAGTGCACTATATAGGGAATAGGGCTCCAGCTAACAGTAGTGCACTATATAGGGAATAGGGCTCCAGCTAACAGTAGTGCACTATATAGGGAATAGGGCTCCAGCTAACAGTAGTGCACTATATAGGGAATAGGGCTCCAGCTAACAGTAGTCCACTCTCCCGCCCACCTCCCTTACTGACTGCATCTCAGAAATAAAAACCTGGTTTTCCCAAAACTTCCTCAAATTAAACAGTAATAAAACTGAGGTTCTCCTTATTGGCACTAAATCTACTTTATCCAAAACCGACAGTTTTTCCCTTAATATTGATAACTCCTCTGTTTCACCCTCCCCACAGGTTAAGAGTCTGGGTGTCATCCTTGACAGCACATTATCTTTTCAATCGCACATTAATAACATTACACGGTCTGCCTATTTCCATCTACGAAACATCAATCGACTCCGTCCCTCCCTTACCCCCCATACTGCCGCCGTCCTTGTCCAGTCTCGTCACTTCCCATTTGGACTACTGTAACTCTCTCCTTTTTGGCCTCCCTCATAAATCCCTCCATAAACTTCAACTGGTCCAGAATTCAGCTGCCCGCATCATTACTCGAACCCCCTCCATTCATCACATCACTCCTGTTCTCCAACAGCTTCACTGGCTCCCGGTCCAGTTCCGTATCCAATTCAAAGTCCTTCTGTTAACATTCAAGTCCATCCATAAACTCGCCCCCCCATATTTGTCTGATCTCCTCCAGGGTCCAACTTCCACCCGCTCCTTAGATCTTCTTCCTCCATACACCTGTCTGACCCCCGCCCGTCTTCACCACTATGGGGAACAGAGCATTCAGCCGCTTCTGCTCCCCGTCTCTGGAACTCATTGCCATCCCAACTCAGAAACATCGATTCATTTTCCCATTTCAAATCACAACTCAAAACACACCTGTTTAAAACTGCCTATCTCACTTGACGTCAACTGCTCTGCTTCTTTTGTTGTTTTTAATGCTGTTCTATGCTTTTAAATGTCTTATGTTTCCCTGTACGGTGTCCTTGAGTGTCAAGAAAGGCGCCTTAAATAAAATGTATTATTATTATTATTACTATTTCAGTTCTTCAAACAGCAGGAAGCACACCAGAGGAAATGTGAAAGAAGAAAGTAACTGCAGCACAGTGTACAACTAGCATGGTCCTCCAGACTGAGACAGACACCACAAAGGACTACTGGTACATACTGTACAGCCAACACCCACACATCAGGAACTAGCATGGTCCTCCACACTGAGACAGACACTCAGGGACAAGTTGTACATAATGTACAGCCAACACCCACACATCAGGAACTAGCATGGTCCTCCACACTGAGACAGACACCACAGGGACAACTGGTACATACTGTACAGCCAACACCCACACATCAGGAACTAGCATGGTCCTCCACACTGAGACAGACACCACAGGGACAACTGGTACATACTGTATAGCCAACACCCACACATCAGGAACTAGCATGGTCCACCACTCTGAGACAGACACCACAGGGACAACTGGTACATACTGTACAGCCAACACCCACACATCAGGAACTAGCATGGTCCTCCACACTGAGACAGACACTCAGGGACAAGTTGTACATAATGTACAGCCAACACCCACACATCAGGAACTAGCATGGTCCTCCACACTGAGACAGACACCACAGGGACAACTGGTACATACTGTACAGCCAACACCCACACATCAGGAACTAGCATGGTCCTCCACACTGAGACAGACACCACAGGGACAACTGGTACATACTGTACAGCCAACACCCACACATCAGGAACTAGCATGATCCTCCACACTGAGACAGACACCACAGGGACAAGTTGTACATAATGTACAGCCAACACCCACACATCAGGAACTAGCATGGTCCTCCACACTGAGACAGACACCACAGGGACAACTGGTACATACTGTACAGCCAACACCCACACATCAGGAACTAGCATGGTCCTCCACACTGAGACAGACACCACAGGGACAACTGTTACATACTGTACAGCCAACACCCACACATCAGGAACTAGCATGGTCCTCCACACTGAGACAGACACCACAGGGACAACTGGTACATACTGTACAGCCAACACCCACACATCAGGAACTAGCATGGTCCTCCAGACTGAGAC
The DNA here is from genome assembly GCA_030435695.1 of Brachymystax lenok tsinlingensis. Classification (NCBI taxonomy): domain Eukaryota; kingdom Metazoa; phylum Chordata; class Actinopteri; order Salmoniformes; family Salmonidae; genus Brachymystax; species Brachymystax lenok. Next base: position 64,573 of record CM059789.1, read on the forward strand.
AGACACCACAGGGACAACTGGTACATACTGTACAGCCAACACCCACACATCAGGAACTAGCATGGTCCTCCACACTGAGACAGACACCACAGGGACAACTGGTACATACTGTACAGCCAGCACCCACACATCAGGAACTAGCATGGTCCACAGCTCTGAGACAGACACCACAGGGACAACTGGTACATACTGTACAGCCAACACCCACACATCAGGAACTAGCATGGTCCTCCACACTGAGACAGACACCACAGGGACAACTGGTACATACTGTACAGCCAGCACCCACACATCAGGAACTAGCATGGTCCTCCACACTGAGACAGACACCACAGGGACAACTGGTACATACTGTATAGCCAACACCCACACATCAGGAACTAGCATGGTCCTCCACACTGAGACAGACACCACAGGGACAACTGGTACATACTGTACAGCCAACACCCACACATCAGGAACTAGCATGATCCTCCACACTGAGACAGACACCACAGGGACAACTGGTACATACTGTACAGCCAACACCCACACATCAGGAACTAGCATGGTCCTCCACACTGAGACAGACACCACAGGGACAACTGGTACATACTGTACAGCCAACACCCACACATCAGGAACTAGCATGATCCTCCACACTGAGACAGACACCACAGGGACAAGTTGTACATAATGTACAGCCAACACCCACACACATCAGGAACTAGCATGGTCCTCCACACTGAGACAGACACCACAGGGACAACTGGTACATACTGTACAGCCAACACCCACACATCAGGAACTAGCATGATCCTCCACACTGAGACAGACACCACAGGGACAAGTTGTACATAATGTACAGCCAACACCCACACATCAGGAACTAGCATGGTCCTCCACACTGAGACAGACACCACAGGGACAACTGGTACATACTGTACAGCCAACACCCACACATCAGGAACTAGCATGGTCCTCCACACTGAGACAGACACCACAGGGACAACTGGTACATACTGTACAGCCAACACCCACACATCAGGAACTAGCATGGTCCTCCACACTGAGACAGACACCACAGGGACAACTGGTACATACTGTACAGCCAACACCCACACATCAGGAACTAGCATGGTCCTCCACACTGAGACAGACACCACAGGGACAACTGGTACATACTGTACAGCCAGCACCCACACATCAGGAACTAGCATGGTCCACAGCTCTGAGACAGACACCACAGGGACAACTGGTACATACTGTACAGCCAACACCCACACATCAGGAACTAGCATGGTCCTCCACACTGAGACAGACACCACAGGGACAACTGGTACATACTGTACAGCCAGCACCCACACATCAGGAACTAGCATGGTCCTCCACACTGAGACAGACACCACAGGGACAACTGGTACATACTGTACAGCCAACACCCACACATCAGGAACTAGCATGGTCCACCACTCTGAGACAGACACCACAGGGACAACTGGTACATACTGTACAGCCAACACCCACACATCAGGAACTAGCATGGTCCTCCACACTGAGACAGACACCACAGGGACAACTGGTGCATACTGTACAGCCAACACCCACACATCAGGAACTAGCATGGTCCACCACTCTGAGACAGACACCACAGGGACAACTGGTACATACTGTACAGCCAACACCCACACATCAGGAACTAGCATGGTCCTCCACACTGAGACAGACACCACAGGGACAACTGGTACATACTGTACAGCCAACACCCACACATCAGGAACTAGCATGGTCCTCCACACTGAGACAGACACCACAGGGACAACTGGTACATACTGTACAGCCAACACCCACACATCAGGAACTAGCATGGTCCACAGCTCTGAGACAGACACCACAGGGACAACTGGTACATACTGTACAGCCAACACCCACACATCAGGAACTAGCATGGTCCTCCACACTGAGACAGACACCACAGGGACAACTGGTACATACTGTACAGCCAACATCCACACATCAGGAACTAGCATGGTCCTCCACACTGAGACAGACACCACAGGGACAACTGGTACATACTGTACAGCCAGCACCCACACATCAGAAAGTAGCATTGTACTCCACACTGAGACAGACACCACAGGGACAACTGGTACATACTGTACAGCCAACACCCACACATCAGGAACTAGCATGATCCTCCACACTGAGACAGACACCACAGGGACAACTGGTACATACTGTACAGCCAACACCCACACATCAGGAACTAGCATGGTCCACAGCTCTGAGACAGACACCACAGGGACAACTGGTACATACTGTACAGCCAACACCCACACATCAGGAACTAGCATGGTCCTCCACACTGAGACAGACACCACAGGGACAACTGGTACATACTGTACAGCCAACATCCACACATCAGGAACTAGCATGGTCCTCCACACTGAGACAGACACCACAGGGACAACTGGTACATACTGTACAGCCAGCACCCACACATCAGAAAGTAGCATTGTACTCCACACTGAGACAGACACCACAGGGACAACTGGTACATACTGTACAGCCAACACCCACACATCAGGAACTAGCATGATCCTCCACACTGAGACAGACACCACAGGGACAACTGGTACATACTGTACAGCCAACATCCACACATCAGGAATTAATCCCGATGAGCAGAGTAAACAGCTTCACTGAGGAAGTAGGTTTAGGGTCATAAAAATGTTGTGGTTAGGGTTAGGTTTAAGGTTAGGGTTAATATAAGAATATAATAAGTAAAAGTTAGAGAAGAGAGGACCAGAATTGTAGTCTCATTTTATAGAAGAGGGGACCAGAACAGTAGTCTAATGTTAAAGAAGAGAGGACCAGAACAGTAGTCTAATGTTAAAGAAGAGAGGACCAGAACAGTAGTCTAATGTTATAGAAGAGAGGACCAGAACAGTAGTCTAATGTTATAGAAGAGAGGACCAGAACAGTAGTTTAATGTTATAGAAGAGAGGACCAGAAGAGTAGTCTATTGATATTGAAGAGAGGACCAGAACAGTAGTTTAATGTTATAGCAAAGAGGACCACAACAGTAGTCTCATGTTAATGAGGAGAGGACCACAACTGCCGTCATATGTTATAGAGGAGAGGACTAGAACAGTAGTTTAATGTTATAGAAAAGAGGTCCTTGATTGTATTCTAATGTTATAGAAGAGAGGACCAACACAGCAGTCATATGTTACTGAACAGAGGACCAAAACAGTAGTCTAATGTTAAAGAAGAGAGGACCGGAATAGTAGTCTAATGTTCTTGAAAAGAGGACCACAACAGTAGTCTAATATTATAGAAGAGTGGACTAGAACAGTTATCTAATGTTATAGAAGAGAGGAACAAAATTGTATTCTAATGGTATAGAAGAGAGGACCAGAACAGTAGTCTAATGTTATAGAAGAGAGGACCAGAACAGTAGTCTAATGTTATAGAAGAGAGGACAACAACTGCCGTCATATGTTATTAAACAGAGGACCAAACAGAAGTCTCATGTTATAGAAGAGCTGATCAGAAAAGTAGTCTATTATTGTAGAATAGAGGACCAGAACAGTAGTCTAATGTTACAGAAGAGAGGACTAGAACAGTAGTCTAATGTTATAGAAGAGAGGACCAGAACAGTAGTCTAATATTATAGAAGAGAGGACCAGAACAGTGGTCTCATGTTCTAGAAGTGAGGACCAGAACAGTTGTCTAATGTTACAGAAGAGAGGACTAGAACAGTAGTCTAATGTTACAGAAGAGAGGACCAGAACAGTAGTCTAATGTTATAGAAGAGAGGACCAGAACAGTAGTCTAATGTTATTGAATAGAGGACCAGAACAGTAGTCTATTTTAATAGAAGAGAGGACCAGAACAGCAGTCTAATGTTACAAAATAGAGGACCAGAACAGTGGTCTAATGTTACAGAAGAGAGGACTAGAAGAGTAGTCTCATGTTACGAAAGAGAGGACCAGAACTGTAGTCTAATGTTATAGAAGAGAGGACCACATCTGCCCTCATATTTTATTAAACAGAGGACCAAAGAGTAGTCTCATGTTATAGAAGAGCGGATCAGAAAAGTAGTCTATTATTGTAGTATAGATGACCAGAACAGTAGTCTAATGTTACAGAAGAGAGGACTAGATCAGTAGTCTAATGTTATAGAAGAGAAGACCAGAACAGCAGTCTAATGTTAAAGAAGAGAGGACCAGAAAAGTAGTTTAATGTTATAGAAGAGAGGACCAGAACAGTATTTTAATGTTATAGAAGAGAGGACCAGAACAGAAGTCTCATGTTACGAAAGAGAGGACCACAACAGAAGTCTCATGTTATAGAGGAGAGGACCAGAATAGTAGTCTAATGTTAAAGAAGAGAGGACCAGAACTGTAATATAATTTTATAGAAGAGAGGACCAGAACAGTAGTCTATTAATGTAGAATAGAGGACCAGAACAGTAGTCTAATGTTACAGAAGAGAGGACTAGAACAGCAGTCATATGTTATAGAAGAGAGGACCGGAACAGTAGTTTAATTTTATAGTAAAGAGGACCTTGACTGTAGTCTAATGTTACAGATGAGAGGACCAGAACTTTAGTCTCATTTTAAGAAGAGAGGACCACAACAGCAGTCATATGTTGTTGAACAGAGGACCAAAACAGTAGTCTAATGTTGTAGAAGAGAGGACCAGAACTATAGTCTAATGTTATAGAAGAGAGGACCTGATCAGTAGTATAATGTTATAGAAGAGAGGACCAGAAGAGTGGACTAATGTTATAGAAGAGAGGAACAAAATCGTATTCTAATGGTATAGAAGAGAGGACCAGAACAGTAGTCTAATGTTACAGAAGAGATGAGCAGAACAGCAGTCTAATGTTATAGAAGAGCGGATCAGAAAAGTAGTCTATTATTGTAGAATAGAGGACCAGAACAGTAGTCTAATGTTACAGAAGAGAGGACTAGAACAGCAGTCTAATGTTATAGAAGAGAGGACTAGAACAGCAGTCTAATGTTATAGAAGAGACGACCAGAACTGTAGTCTCATGTTATAGAAGAGAGGACCAGGACAGAAATCTAATGATATAGAAGAGAGTACCAGATCTGTAGTATAATGTTATAGAAGAGAGGACCACAAGAGTAGACTTATATTATATAAGAGAGGACCAGAACAGTACACTAATGTTAATGAAGGGAGGACCAGAACAGAAGTCTCAAGTTATAGAAAACAGGAGCAGTAGTCTAATGTTATAGAAGAGAGGACCAGAACAGTAGTCTAATGTTATCGAAGAGAGGTCCAGAACAGTAGTCTAATATCAAGGAAGAGAGGACCAGAACAGAAATCTAGTGATATAGAAGAGATGACCAGAACTATAGTCTAATGTTATAGAATAGAGGACCAGAATAGTAGTCTAATGTTCTTGAATAGAGGACCACAACAGTAGTCTAATATCAAGGAAGAGAGGACCAGAACAGAAATCTAGTGATATAGAAGAGATGACCAGAACTATAGTCTAATGTTATAGAATAGATGACCAGAATAGTAGTCTAATGTTCTTGAATAGAGGACCACAACAGTAGTCTAATATCATAGAAGAGAGGACCAGAAGACTAGTCTCATGTTATAGAAGAGAGGACCAGAACAGTAGTCTCATGATATAGAAGGGAGGACCACAAGAGTAGTCTTATATTATAGAAGAGAGGACCAGAACAGTACACTAATGTTTATGAAGAGAGGACCAGAACATAATTCTCAAGTTATAGAAGATAGGAGAAGAACATTAGTCTAATGTTACAGAAGAGAGGACCAGAACAGTAGTCTCAAGATATAACAAAGAGGACCAGAACAGTCTAATGTTATAGAAGAGAGGACCAGAACAATAGTCTAATATTGTAGAAAAGAGGACCAGAACAGTAGTCTAATGTTATAGAGGTCAGGACCAGAACAGTGGTCTCATGTTATTGAGGAGAGGACCAGAAGAGTAATATATTATAATAGAAGAAAGGACGAGAACTGTAGTGTAATATTATAGCAGAGAGGACCAGAACAGTAATATATTATAATAGAAGAAAGGACGAGAACTGTAGTGTAATATTATAGAAGAGAGTACCAGAACAGTAGTCTATTATTGTAGAATAGAGGACCAGAACAGTAGTCTAATGTTACAGAAGAGAGGACTAGAACAGCATTCATATTTTATAGAAGAGAGGACTAGAACAGCAGTCTAATGTAATAGATAAGAAGACAAGAATAGTAGTCTCATGTTATAGAAGAGAGGACCAGAACAGGGGTCTAATGTTATAGAAGAGAGGAACAAAATTGTATTCTAATGGAATAGAAGAGAGGACCAGAACAGCAGTCTAATGTCATAGATAAGAAGACAAGAATAGTAGTCTCATGTTACAGAAGAGAGGACCAGAACAGTAAACTAATGTTTCAGAAGAAACAACCAGAACAAAAGTCTCAAGTTATAGAAGAGAGGACCAGAACAGTAGTATCAAGTTATAGAGGAGAGGACCAGAATAGCCGTCTCATGTTATAGAGGAGAGGACCAGAATAGTAGTCTAATGTTATAGAAGAGAGAATCAGAACAGTAGCCTAATGTAATAGAAGAGAAGACCAGAATAGTAGTCTCATGTTATAAAAGAGAGTACCAGAACTGTCTAATGTTATAGAAGAGAGGACCAGAACAGTCTAATGTTATAGAAGAGAAGACCAGAACAGTCTAATGTTATAGAAGAGAAGACCAGAACAGTAGTCAAATGTTTGGGCAAGATATGGTGAATTGTTAAAAGAGGTTGATTGCACTGTTCTTTGTGATAAGTGTGAGGCTCTATACAAATTCAACAGCCACAAATGAAATCAAATCAAACTTTATTTGTCACATGCGTCGAGACCTTACCGTGAAATGCTTACTTACAAGCCCTTACCCAACAGTGCAGTTCAAGAAAGACTTTGAATCCATTTATCAAATAAACTAAAGTAAAAAAACTATAAAAGTAACACAATAAAATAACATTAACGAGGCTACGTACAGGGGGTATTGGTACTGAGTCATGTGAGAGAAATCAGGTTAGTTGAGGTAATTTGTATGTGTAGGTAGGGGAGAAATGACTATGCATAGATAATAAACAGTGAGTAAACAAATGGAGGGGTGGGGGTCAATGTAAATTGTTGGCCATTTGATTAATTGTTCTTATGGCTTGTGGTTGTAAGGAGCTATTTTCTTGGCGCTCCGGTACCGCTTGCCGTGCAATAGCAGAGTAAACAGTCTATGACTTGGGTGACTGGAGTCTCTGACAATAGAGACAGATGTGGTAGGGCTTGCAAACTATTACAGACTACAAAGGGAAGCACAGCCGAGAGCTACCATGTGACACGGGCCTACCAGACGAGCTAAATTACTTCCATGCTAAATGCCTTTTATGCTTGCTCGAGGCAAGTAACACTGAAACAGGTATAAGAGCATCAGCTGTTACGAATGACTGTGTGATCACGCTCTCCGCAGCCGATGTGAGTAAAACCTTTAAACAGGTCAACATTCACAAGGCCGCAGGGCCAAACGGATCACCAGGACGTGTACTCCAAGAACGTCTGACCAATTGGCAAGTGTCTTCACTGACATTTTCAACCTCACCCTGTCTGAGTCTCTAATACCAACATGTAGTGCCCAAGAACACTAAGATAACCTGCCTAAATGACTACCGATCTGTAGCACTCAAGTCTGTAGCAATGAAATGCTTTGAAAGGCTGGTCTTGGCTCCCACTTATCCCAGAAACCCTAGACCAAATCCAATTTGCATACCGCACCAACAGATCCACAGATGATGCAATCTTTATTGCACTCCACACTGCCCTTTCCCACCTGGACAAAAGGAACACCTATGTGAGAATGTTATTCATTGACTACAGCTCAGCGTTCAACACCATAATGCCCTCAAAGCTCATCAATAAGCTTAAGGACCCTGGGACTAAACACCTCCCTCTGCAACTGGATCCTGGACTTCCTGACAGGCCACCCCCAGGTGGTGAGGGTAGGTAGCAACACATCCGCCAGGCTGATCCTCAACACAGGGGCCACTCAGGGGTGCGTTCTCAGTCCCCTCCTGTACTCCCTGTTCACTCATGACTGCAAGGCCCAGGCACGACCCCAACACCATCATTAAGTTTGCTGATGACACAACAGTGGTAGGTCTGATCACCGACAACGATGAGACAGCCTATAGGGAGGAGGTTAGAGACCTGACAGTGTGGTGCCAGGACAACAACTCCCTCAATGTGATCAAGACAAAGGAGATAATTGTGGACTACAGGAAAAGGAGGACCGAGCATTCTCATCGAAGGCGCTGTAGTGGGGCAGGTTGAGAGCTTCAAGTTCCTTGGCGTCCACATCACCAACAAACTAACATGGTCCAAGCACACCAAGACAGTCGTGAAAAGGGCACAACAAAACCTATTCCGCCTCAGGAGACTGAAAAGATTTGGCATGGGTCCCCAGATCCTCAAAAGGTTTTACAGCTGCACCATCGAAAGCATCCTGACTGGTTGCATCACCGCCTGGTATGGCAACTGCTCGGCCTCTGACCGCAAGGCACTACAGAGGGTAGTGTGTACGGCCCAGTACATCACTGGGGCCAAGCTTCCTGCCATCCAGGACCTCTATACCAGGCGGTGTCAGAGGAAGGCCCTAAAAATTGTCAGACTCCAGCCACCCTTGTCATAAACTGTTCTCTCTTCTACCGCACGGCAAGCGGTACCGGAGCACCAAGTCTAGGTCCATGAGGCTTCTAAACAGCTTCTACCCCCAAGCCATAAGACCCCTGAACAGCTAATCAAATGGCTACCCAAACTTTTTAATCACTTTAATGACAGTACCTACATGTACAGTTGAAGTAGGAAGTTTACATACACCTTAGCCAAATACATAAAAACTCATTTTTTCACAATTCCTGACATTTAATCCTAGAAAAGATTCCTTGTCTTAGGTGAGTTAGGATCACCAGTTTACATTAAGAATGTGAAATGTCAGAATAATAGTAGAGAGAATGATTTATTTCAGCTTTATTTATTTCATCACATTCGCAGTAGATCAGAAGTTTACATACACTCAATTAGTATTTGGTAGCATTGCCTTTAAATTGTTTAACTTGGGTCAAACATTTCGGGTAACCTTCCACAAGCTTCCCACAATAGGTTGGGTGAATTTTGGCCCATTCCTCCTAACAGAGCTGGTGTAACTGAGTCAGGTTTGTAGGCCTCCTTGCTCGCACACACATTTTTAGTTCTGCCCACAAATTTTCTACATGTTTGAGGTCAGGGCTTTGTGATGGCCACTCCAATACCTTGACTTTGTTGTCCTTAAGCCATTTTGCCACAACTTTGGAAGTATGCTTGGGGTCATTGTCCATTTGGAAGACCAGGTTTTAACTTCCTGACTGATGTCTTGAGATTTTGCTTCAATATATCCACATACTTTTTCTTATGTGGATATATTGGATATATGCTGCCATCTATTTTGTGAAGTGCACCAGTCCCTCTTGCAGTAAAGCACCCCCGCAACATGATGCTGCCACCCCCATGCTTCACGGTTGGGATGGTGTTCTTCGGCTTGCAAGCCTCCCCCTTTTTCCTCCAAACACAACGATGGTCATTATAGCCAAACAGTTCTATTTTTGTTTCATCAGCCCAGAGGACATTTCTACAAAAAGTATGATCTTTGTCCCCATGTGCAGTTGCAAACCGTAGTCTGGCATTTTTATGGCTGTTTTGGAGCAGTGGCTTCTTCCTTGCTGAGCGGACTTTCAGGTTATGTCGATATAGGACTCGTTTTACTGTGGATATAGATACTTTTGTACCTGTTTCCTCCAGCATCTTCACAAGGTCCTTTGCTGTTGTTCTTGGATTGATTTGCACTTTGCGCACCAAAGTATGTTCATCTCTAGGAGACAGAACGCGTCTCCTTCCTGAGCGGTATGGCGGCTGCGTGGTCCCATGGTGTTTATAATTGCGTACTATTGTTTGTACAGATGAACGTGGTATCTTCAGGCGTTTGGAAATTGCTCTCAAGGATGAACCAGACTTGTTGAGGTCTACATTTTTATTTCTGAGGTCTTGGCTGATTTCTTTAGATTTTCCCATTACTTCAAGCAAAGAGGCACTGAGTTTGAAGGTAGACCTTGAAATACATCAACGGGTACACCTCCAATTGACTCAAATTATGTCAATTAGCCTATCAGAAGCTTCCAAGCTGTTTAACGGCACAGTCATCTTAGTGTATGTAAACTTCTGACCCACTGGAATTGTGATACAGGGAATTATAAGTGAAATAATCTGTTTGTAAACAATTGTTGGAAAAAGTACTTGTGTCATGCACAAAGTAGATGTCCTAACCGACTTGCCAAAACTATAGATTGTTATCAAGAAATTTGTGGAGTGGTTGAAAAACTAGTTTTAATGACTCCAACCTAAGTGTATGTAAACTTACGACTTCAGCTGTACATATTACCTCAATTACCTCTGTACCGGAACCCCCTGTATATAGTCTCCACATTGACACGGTACCGGTACCCCCTGTATATAGTCTCCACATTGACTCTGTACCGGTACCCCCTGTATATAGTCTCCTCATTGACTCTGTACCGGTACCCCCTGTATATAGTCTCCACATTGACTCTGTACCGGAACCCCTTGTATATAGCCTCCACATTGACACGGTACCGGTACCCCCTGTATATAGCCTCCACATTGACTCTGTACTGGTACCCCCTGTATATAACGTCCACATTGACTCTGTACCGGTACCCCCTGTATATAGTCTCCACATTGACTCTGTACCGGTACCCCCTGTATATAGTCTCCACATTGACTCTGTACCGGTACCCTCTGTATATAGTCTCCACATTGACTCTGTACCGGTACCCCCTGTATATAGCCTCCACATTGTCTCTGTACCGGTACCCCTGTATATAGCCTCCACATTGACTCTGTACCAGTACCCCTGTATATAGCCTCCACATTGACTCTGTACCGGTACCCCCTGTACATAGTCTCCACATTGACTCTGTGCAGTACCCCCTATATATAGTCTCCACATTGACTCTGTACTGGTACCCTGTATATAGTCTCCACATTGACTCTGTACTGTACCCCCTGTATATAGTCTCCACATTGACTCTGTACTGGTACCCCCTGTATATAGTCTCCACATTGACTCTGTACTGGTACCCCCTGTATATAGCCTCCACATTGACTCTGTACAGTACCCCCTGTATATAGTCTCCACATTGACTCTGTACCGGTACCCCCTGTATATAGCCTCCACATTGACTCTGTACCGGTACCCCCTGTATATAGCCTCCACATTGACTCTGTACCGGGTACCCCCTGTATATAGTCTCCAAATTGACTCTGTACCGGTACCCCCTGTATATAGCCTCCACATTGACTCTGTACCGGTACCCCCTGTATATAGCCTCCACATTGACTCTGTACCGGTACCCCCTGTATATAGTCTCCACATTGACTCTGTACCGGTTCCCCCTGTATATAGCCTCCACATTGACTCTGTACCGGTTCCCCCTGTATATAGCCCCTCTATTGTTATTTTACTGCTGCTCTTTAATTATATGTTATTCTTATCTCTTACTTTTTTGTTGCTGTATTTTCTTAAAACTGCATTGTTGGTTAAGGGCTGTTTGGCGCATGTGACAATTACAATTTGATTTGATTTGATTTGATAGAGTGAGAAAGAGAGAGAGAAGAGAGAGAGTTGCACTAAAGTTTATTTTACAACATGTTTAGAAATGCCACAGAGCTTCATACATTTCCACATAGACACACACGCACACACGCACACTAACACACACTCTCTGTATAGTTACTTCTCATCACAGAAGTGAGAAGGGAGGATATTTCCTTTCATGACATTTTGCATACTGCAAATACACAAAAACAAACATACACAGTATGACTATGCAAATATTTTGTGCCAGCGTAGGATAATGTGTAGTTATGTTTAACTTTTAATAGCACAGTCTGTTTGGTTGCTTGATGATTCTGTACAGGTAAGATGTTTAGGGAGGTTTCTATTTAACTAGGCAAGTCAGTTAAGAACAAATGTTTATTTACAATGACGGCCTACCGGGGAACAGTGGGTTAACTGCCTAGTTCAGGGGCAGAATGACAGATTTTTACCTTGTCAGCTCGGGGATTCTATCCAGCAACCTTTCAGTTACTGGCCCAACGCTCTAACCACTAGTATACCTGCCGCCCCATGTCTCTAAACCTCCACACAGAACCAACCAGAACAGGCTAGAACAGACTAGAACAAAGTAAGATCTCTGTAGAGAAGGGTCATCCTTCCTAATCATGAGATGTCACCCATCATCATCTAGTCCTAGGACCGAGCCTGTGCCTGAGAGATTGACCAGGGCTCTCTAACCTTGTTCCTGGAGAGCTACCCTCCCAGAAGGTATCTCTTCCGGAACAGGGTTGGAAAGCCCTGGTCTAGAGAGACTAAAAAGAGTGACTAGTGAGAGACTAGAGAGATCATAGAGAGACTAGAGAGAGACTAGAGAGAGACTAGAGATAATAAAAAGAGACCAGAGAGAGACTAGAGATAACAGAGAGACTAGAGTGATTAGAGAGAGACTAGAGACTAGAGACTGTGAAGACTAGAGAGAGTCTAGAGACTAGAGATAAGAGAGACTAGAGATAGAGATACTAGAGAGACTAGAGATAATAAAGACTAGAGAGAGACTAGAGAGACTAGAGAAAGACGAGATAATAGAGAGACTGGAGAGTGACTAGAGAGAGATTAGAGAGATAATAGAGAGAGACTAGAGAGCGACAAGAGATAGAGAGACAAGAGATAATAGAGACTAGAGAGAGAAAAGAGACTAGAGACGAGAGAGAGTTTAGAGAGAGAGACTAGAGTCTAGCGAAAGACTTGAGAGGCTAGAGAGATACTTTAGAGACAAGAGAGAGAATAGAGAGAGATTAGAGAGACCAGAGAGAGACAAGAGACTAGAGAAAGACTAGGGAGAGACTAGAGAATATAGAGAGACTAGAGAGAGACTAGAGAGACTAGAGTGACTAGTGAGACTAGCGAGACTACAGATAATAGAGAGACTAGAGAGAGACTAGAGGGTGACTAGAGAGAGACTAGAAAGAGACTAGAGAGACTAAAGAGATTCGAGACTAGAGAGAATAGAGAGGCTGAAGATAACGGAGAGAGACTAGAAAGAATAGAGATACTACAGAGAATAGAGAGATAAAAAAGACTAGAGAGAATAGATCGAGACTAGAGAGACTGGAGAGAGACTAGAGATTATAGTGAGACTAGAGAGAAACTAGAGACTAGAAAGAATAGAGAGACTAGAGAGAATAGAGAGAGATTAGAGGGAGACTAAAGAGACTAGAGCGAATAGAGAGACTAGAGAGAGACTAGAGAGAGACTATAGATAATAGTAAGTCTAGAGAGAGACTGGAGACTAGAGAGAATAGAGAGACTAGTGCGAATAGATAGACTAGAGCGAATAGAGAGAATATCGATACTAGAGAGAGACTAGAGAGAGACTAGAGAGAATAGAGAGAGACTAGAGAATATAAAGACAAGAGAGAGACAAGAGAGAGACTAGAGAGAGACTAGAGAGAGACTAGAGAGCGACTAGTGAGAATAGAGAGAGACTAGAGAGATTAGAGTGACTGGATTGAGACTAAAGAGACTAGATAGAATAGAGAGTATAGAGAGACTAGAGCGACTAGCGAGACTAGGGAGACTAGCGAGACTAGTGAGACTAGAGCCTGCCCCTGAACAAGGCAGTTAACCCACTGTTCCCCGGGCGCCGAAGACGTGGATGTTGATTAAGGCAGCCCCCACCTCTCTGATTCAGAGGGTTGGGTTAAATCACGGAAGACACATTTCGGTTGAAGGCATTCGGTTGTACAACTGACTAATAATGGTGACTTTGACTTTGACTTTGACTAGAGATAATAGTGCATCTAGAGAGAGACTGGAGAATAGAGAGACTAGAGTGAATAGAGAGACTAGAGTGAATAGAGAGAATAGAGAGACTAGAGAGAGACTAGAGCGATTAGAGAGAAAATCGATACTAGAGAGAGACTAGTGAGAGACTAGAGAGGGACTAGAGAGAATAGAGAGAGACTAGAGAATATAAAGACAAGAGAGAGACAAGAGAGAGACTAGTGAGCGACTAGAGAGAGACTAGAGAGACTAGAGATAATAGAGAGACTAGAGAGCGACTAGAGATAATAGTCAAAGTCAAAAAAAAGTCAAAGTCACCATTATTAGTCAGTTGTACAACCGAATGCCTTCAACGAAATGTTTCTTCCGCATTTAACCCAACCCCTCTGAATCAGAGAGAGTGCGGGGAGGCTGCCTTAATGTCGACATCCACGTCTTGGCGCCTGGGGAACAGTGGGTTAACTGCCTTGTTCAGGGGGCAGAGCGACAGATTTTTCCTTGTCAGCTCGGGGATTGAACTTGCAACCCTCCGGTTACAAGTCCAACGCTCTAACCACTAGGCTACCTGCCGCCCAGAGAGAGACTAGAGAATATAAAGACAAGAGAGAGACAAGAGAGAGACTAGAGAGCGACTAGAGATAATAGAGAGACTAGAGAGCGACTAGAGAGAATAGAGAGAGACTAGAGAATATAAAGACAAGAGAGAGACAAGAGAGAGACTAGAGAGCGACTAGAGAGACTAGAGATAATAGAGAGACAAGAGATAGAGATACTAGAGAGCGACTAGAGAGACTAGAGATAATAGAGAGACAAGAGATAATAGAGAGACTAGAGAGGGACTAGAGAGAATAGAGAGAGACTAGAGAATATAAAGACAAGAGAGAGACAAGAGAGAGACTAGAGAGCGACTAGAGAGAATAGAGAGAGACTAGAGAGAGTAGAGAGACTGGATTTATATTAAAGAGACTAGGTAGAATAGAGAGTATAGAGAGACTAGAGTGAGACTAGAGGGCGACTAGAGAGATACTAGGGGGCGACTACAGAGAGGCTAGAGAGACTAGAGAGAGACTAAAGAGACACGAGATAATGGAGAGAGACCAGAAAGACTAGAGACACCAAAAACTAGAAAGAGATTAAAGATAATAGAGAGAGACAAGCGAGACAAGCGAGACTAGAGAGAAACTATAGAGACTAGAGAGAAGAAAGAGTTTAGAGAGACTAGAAAGAGACTAGAGAGCTACTAGTGATAATATAGAGACTGGAGTGAATAGGGAGATTGGAGTGAGACTAGTGAGACAATAGCGATATGAGATACTAGCAAGACTACGGATAATAGAGAGACTAGAAGAGACAAGAGGGTGAGTAGAGAGAGACTAGAAAGAGACTAGGGAGAGGCAAGAGAGACTCGAGACTAGAGAGAATAGAGAGGCTAGAGATAATAGAGATAGACTAGATAGAATAAAGAGACAAGAGAGAAGAGCGAGACTAGAGAGAATAGAGAGACTGGAGAGATTAGAGAGAGACTAGAGAGAATAGACAGAGACAAGAGAGGGACTAGAGCGAAAAGAGAGACTAACGAGACATGAGATAATAGAGAGACTGGAGAGCGACTGGAGAGAGACAAGATAGAGACAAGAGATAATAGAGAGATTAGAGAGCGACTAGAGATAATAGAGAGACTGGAGAGAATAGAGAGACTGGAGTGAGACTAGAGAGAATAGAGCGACTAGAGAGTCTAGCGAGACTACAGATAGTATATAGACTAGAGATAGGTTAGAGGGCGACAAGAGAGAGACTAGTAAGAGATAAGAGAGAGAGTAAATAGAAACGAGACTAGAGAGAATAGAGAGGACAGAGATAAAGGAGAGAGACTAGAGAGACTGGAGAGAATAGAGAGAATAGAGAAACAGAGACTGGTGAGAATAGAGAGACTAGAGAGAGACTATAGAGAATAGGGAGAGACAAGAGAGACTGGAGAGAGACTAGAGATAATTGAGAGACTGGAGAGACAAGAAAGACAATAGAGAGACTGGAGACACTAGAGAGAATAGAGAGAGATTAGAGAGAATAGAGAGACTTGAGAAAGACTAGAGAGAATAGAGAGAGACCAGAGAGACTATAGAGACTAGAGAGAGACTAAAGATAATAGAGAGTAGAGACCCTAGAGAGAGACTAAAGATAATAGAGAGTAGAGACCCTAGAGAGACTAAAGAGACTAGAGAGGTTAGAGATAATGGAGAGACTAGAGACAATGGAGAGAAAATAGAGAGAATAGAGAGACTTGAGAGAGAGAATAGAGAGATTTGAGAGAGAGAATAGAGAGACAAGAGCCATTAGAGAGAATAGAGAGAGACCAGACAGACTATAGAGACTAGAGAGAGACTAGAGAGAAAATTGAGAATAGAGAAAGTCTAAAGATGCTAGAGACTAAAGAGACTAGAGATAGAGATGACAAGAGAGAATAGAGAGACTAGAGAGTTTAGAGAGACTAGAGTGAGACTACAGAGACTAGATAGAATAGAGAGTATAGAGAGACTAGAGTGACTAGAGAGAGACTACAGATAATAGAGAGACTAGAGAGACAAGAGAGAACAGAAAGAGACTGGAGAGACTGGAGTGAGACTAAACAGAATAGAGAGTAGAGAGACTAGAGCGACTAGCGAGACTAGAGAGACTAGAGAGACTAAGCGAGACTAGAGGGCGACTAGAGAGAGACTAGAGAGAGACTAGAGGGTGACAAGAGAGAGACTAGAGAGAGACTAAAGAGACTCAAGATAAAGGAGAGAGACTAGAAAGACTAGAGAGACAAGAAAGACTAGAGAGAGACTAGAGAGAAACTAGAGAGAGACTAGCGAGACTCGAGAGACATAAGATAATGGAGAGACTAGAGAACGACTAGAGATAATAGAGAGACTTTAGATAATAGAGAGACTGGAGTGAGACTAGAGAGTATAGAGCGATGAGAGAGACTACAGAGACTACAGATAGTAGAGAGACTAGAGACAGACTAGAGGGCGACTAGAGAGAGACTAGAGAGAGACAAGTGAGAGACTAAATAGAATCAAGGCTAGAGAGAACAGATAGGCTAGAGATAATGGAGAGAGACTAGAGAGATTAGAGAGATTAGAGAGAATAGAGAGATACAAGCGATAATAGAGAGACTAGAGAGAGACTAGAGAGAATAGAGAGATATTAGAGATAATAGAGAGATAGAGAGAGACTAGAGAGAATATAGCGACTGGGGAGAATAGAGAGACTAGATTGAATAGAGCGAATAGAGTGACAAGAGAGATTAGAGAGATTAGAGAGATACAAGAGATAATAGAGAGACTAGAGAGAGACTAGAGAGAAAAGAGACTAGATAGAATAGAGCAAATAGAGAGACTAGCGAGACTAGCAAGACAAGCAAGACCAGAGAGACTAGAGAGAGACTAGAGAGAGACTGGAGAGAATAGCGATTCTATAGAGACTAGAGAGAATAGAGAGCCGCTAAAGAATAGAGAGACAATAGAGAAACTAGAGAGTCTAGAGAGAGACTAGAGAGATATTTGAGAGTGACTAGAGATAGAGAAAGACTAGAGAGACTAGAGAGAATAGAGAGACTTGAGAGAGAATAGAGAGAATAGAGATAATGGAGAGAGCCACGGGAGACTAGAGAGAGACTAGAGAGACAAGTGATAATAGAGACACAAGAGGGACTAGAGAGAATAGAGAGAAAAGAGAAAAACCTCAGAGACTAGAGACTAATAAACTAGAGAGAATAGAGAGACACTAGAGAGAATAGAGAGACTAGATAGAATAGAGCGACTAGAGAGACTAGCAAAACTAGAGAGACTAGTGAGACTAGAGAGAGACTAGAGCTAATAGAGAGAATAGAGAGACTGGAGAGAATAGAGAGACTAGAGAGGATAGAGAGGCTAGAGAGACTAGAGAGAATAGAGAGACTAGAGAGAATAGAGAGACTAGATAAAGACAACAGATAGAGTCTAGAGAGAGACTAGAGTTAATAGAGAGACTAGAGACATTAGAGATAGAGAGACTAGAGAGAATAGAGAGAGACTAGAGATAATAGAGACACAAGAGAGATTAGAGAGAGACTAACGAGACTAGAGACTAGAGAGAATAGAGAGAATAGAGATAATGGAGAGAGACTAGAGGGAATAGAGAGACTTGAGAGAGACTAGAGAGGCAAGAGAGACTAGAGAGAGACTAGAGATAATAGAGACACAAGAGAGATTAGAGAGAGACTAACGAGACTAGAGACTAGAGAGAAGAGAGACTAGAGATATTGGAGAGAGACCAGAGAGAATAGAGAGACTTGAGAGAGACTAGAGATAAAAGAGAGACTAGAGAGAATACAGAGAGACTAGAGAGACTAGAGATAGACTATAGATAACAGAGAGACTAGAGAGAATAGAGAGAGACTATAGAGAATAGAGAGAGACTAGAGAGACTAGAGAGTATAGAGAGAATAGAGAGACTAGAGAGAGACTAGAATGACTAGAGAGACTATTGAGACTAAAGAGAATCAAATCAAATTTTCAAAACAAATCAAAAATTTTTATAAAGCCCTTCTTACATCCAGTTGAAACTGGAGAAGCAGCACGGCCAGGTGGACTGGGGACATCAAGGAGTCATCAGGCCAGGTAGTCCTTCAGGAATGGTCCTAAGGCTCAGGTCCTCCGAGAGAGAGATAGAAAGAAAGAGAAAAAAAGAGAGATAATTAGAGAGAGAATACTTAAATTCACACAGGACACCAGATAAGAGATAAGAGACCCTAGCCCCCCGACACATAAACTACTGCAGCATAAATACTGGAGGCTGAGACAGGAGGGGTCAGGAGACACTGTGGCCCCGTCCGACGACATAACCCCACCCACTCTGGGAGAGACTAGCGAGACTAGAGATAGACTAGAGAGAAAATAGAAACTATAGAGATACTAGAGAGATTTTAGAGATTATAGAGACTAGAAAGAGACTAGAAAGAATTGAGAGAGACTAGAGTTAAAAGAGAGACTATAGAGACTAGAGAGACTAGAGAGAATAGAGAGACTAGAGAGAGACTAGATAAAGACAACAGATAATAGAGAGTCTAGAGAGAGACTAGAGTTAATAGAGAGACTAGAGACATTAGAGATAGAGAGAGAGACTAGAGAGAATAGAGAGAGACTAGAGATAATAGAGACACAAGAGAGATTAGAGAGAGACTAACGAGACTAGAGACTAGAGAGAAGAGAGACTAGAGATATTGGAGAGAGACCAGAGAGAATAGAGAGACTTGAGAGAGACTAGAGATAAAAGAGAGACTAGAGAGAATACAGAGAGACTAGAGAGACTAGAGATAGACTATAGATAACAGAGAGACTAGAGAGAATAGAGAGAGACTATAGAGAATAGAGAGAGACTAGAGAGACTAGAGAGTATAGAGAGAATAGAGAGACTAGAGAGAGACTAGAATGACTAGAGAGACTATTGAGACTAAAGAGAATCAAATCAAATTTTCAAAACAAATCAAATTTTTTTATAAAGCCCTTCTTACATCCAGTTGAAACTGGAGAAGCAGCACGGCCAGGTGGACTGGGGACATCAAGGAGTCATCAGGCCAGGTAGTCCTTCAGGAATGGTCCTAAGGCTCAGGTCCTCCGAGAGAGAGATAGAAAGAAAGAGAAAAAAAGAGAGATAATTAGAGAGAGAATACTTAAATTCACACAGGACACCAGATAAGAGATAAGAGACCCTAGCCCCCCGACACATAAACTACTGCAGCATAAATACTGGAGGCTGAGACAGGAGGGGTCAGGAGACACTGTGGCCCCGTCCGACGACATAACCCCACCCACTCTGGGAGAGACTAGCGAGACTAGAGATAGACTAGAGAGAAAATAGAAACTATAGAGATACTAGAGAGATTTTAGAGATTATAGAGACTAGAAAGAGACTAGAAAGAATTGAGAGAGACTAGAGTTAAAAGAGAGACTATAGAGACTAGAGAGACTAGAGAGAATAGAGAGACTAGAGAGAGACTAGATAAAGACAACAGATAATAGAGAGTCTAGAGAGAGACTAGAGTTAATAGAGAGACTAGAGACATTAGAGATAGAGAGAGAGACTAGAGAGAATAGAGAGAGACTAGAGATAAGAGACACAAGAGAGATTAGAGAGAGACTAAAGACTAGAGACTAGAGAGAATAGAGAGAATAGAGATAATGGAGAGAGACTATAGAGAATAGAGACTAGAAAGAGACTAGAGAGAATAAAGAGATGAGAGATTAAAGAGACCAGAAAGAGACTAGAGAGAGACTAGAGATTCTGAGAACAAAATCACCCACAACCAACTCACACAGGAAGCTTTGAGATCGAGAGAGAGAGAGAGAGAGAGAGAGAGAGAGAGAGAGAGAGAGAGAGAGAGAGAGAGAGAGAGAGAGAGAGCAAGAGAGAGAGAGAGAGAGAGAGCAAGAGAGAGAGAGAGAGCGAGAGAGAGAGAGCGCGAGAGCGAGAGAGAGCGAGAGAGAGCGCGAGAGCGAGAGCGAGCGAGAGAGAGAGAGAGAGAGAGAGAGAGCAAGAGAGAAAGTGAGAGAGCCGCACACAGTACACACTGAAAGAAACAGAGGGAAAGACAGAGGTTGAAAGTGAGACATTGAGACAGTGAGTGATAAAAGAAGAAGAACGGAGAAACAGACTGACAAAAAGTTAGACCAAGAGGGCAGAGAGAGAGAGACAGGGAGAGGCAATGTGTCTGGTGTGATATCTTCTACTCTTTCCCTCTAAATAGACTGAGAGACGAACCTTAAGGACAGGCTGAGGTGAGATACAACACTAACTATACCATTACGTGTGTGTGTGTGGGGGGAAGGGGAATAACGGACAGCTTTAGCTGTCAGGGTGGAGTCAGGGTGTAGTCAGGGTGTAGTCAGTGTGTAGTCAGGGTGTAGTCAGGGTGTGGTCAGGTGTAGTCAGTGTGTAGTCCGGGTGTAGTCAGTGTGTATTCAGGGTGTAGTCAGGGTGTGTTCGGGGTGTAGTCAGGTGTAGTCAGGGTGTAGTCATGGTGTAGTCAGGTATAGTCATTCCTCAGGGTGTAGTCAGGTATAGTCATTCCTCAGGGTGTAGTCAGGTATAGTCATTCCTCAGGGTGTAGTCATTCCTCAGGGTGTAGTCATTCCTCAGGGTGTAGTCAGGTATAGTCATTCCTCAGGGTGTAGTCAGGTGTAGTCATTCCTCAGGGTGTAGTCATTCCTCAGGGTGTAGTCATTCATCAGGGTATAGTCATTCCTCAGGGTGTAGTCAGGTATAGTCATTCCTCAGGGTGTAGTCAGGTATAGTCATTCCTCAGGGTGTAGTCAGGGGATGTCAGGTGTACTCAGGGTGTAGGCAGGTGTAGTCAGGGTGTAGTCAGGTATACTAATGTCTCAGGGTGTAGTCAGGTATAGTCATGCCTCAGGGTGTAGTCAGGTGTAGTCATTCCTCAGGGTGTAGTCAGGGGATGTCAGGTGTACTCAGGGTGTAGGCAGGTGTAGTCAGGGTGTAGTCAGGTATACTAATGTCTCAGGGTGTAGTCAGGTATAGTCATGCCTCAGGGTGTAGTCAGGTGTAGTCATTTTTTAGGGTGTAGTCATTCCTCAGGGTGTAGTCATTCCTCAGGGTGTAGTCATTCCTCAGGGTGTAGTCAGGTATAGTCATTCCTCAGGGTGTAGTCATGCCTCAGGGTGTAGTCATTCCTAAGGGTGTAGTCATTCCTCAGGGTGTAGTCATTCCTCAGGGTGTAGTCATTCCTCAGGGTGTAGTCATTCCTCAGGGTGTAGTCAGGTATAGTCATTCCTCAGGGTGTAGTCATTCCTCAGGGTGTAGTCAGGTATAGTCATTCCTCAGGGTGTAGTCAGGTATAGTCATTCCTCAGGGTGTAGTCATTCCTCAGGGTGTAGTCAGGTATAGTCATGCCTCTGGGTGTAGTCAGGTATAGTCATTCCTCAGGGTGTAGTCATTCCTCAGGGTGTAGTCGTTCCTCAGGGTGTAGTCATTCCTCAGGGTGTAATCATTCCTCTGGGTGTAGTCAGGTATAGTCATTCCTCAGGGTGTAGTCATTCCTCAGGGTGTAGTCGTTCCTCAGGGTGTAGTCAGGTAACGTCATTCCTCAGGGTGTAGTCATGCCTCAGGGTGTAGTCGTTCCTCAGGGTGTAGTCAGGTATAGTCATTCCTCAGGGTGTAGTCAGGTATAGTCATTCCTCAGGGTATAGTCATTCCTCAGGGTGTAGTCAGGTGTAGTCATTCCTCAGGGTGTAGTCATTCCTCAGGGTGTAGTCAGGTATAGTCATTCCTCAGGGTGTAGTCAGGTATAGTCATTCCTCAGGGTGTAGTCAGGTATAGTCATGACTCAGGGTGTAGTCATTCCTCAGGGTGTAGTCATTCCTCAGGGTGTAGTCAGGTATAGTCATTCCTCAGGGTGTAGTCATTCCTCAGGGTGTAGTCAGGTATAGTCATTCCTCAGGGTGTAGTCATTCCTCAGGGTGTAGTCATTCCTCAGGGTGTAGTCATTCCTCAGGGTGTAGTCATTCCTCAGGGTGTAGTCATGCCTCAGGGTGTAGTCAGGTATAGTCATTCCTCAGGGTGTAGTCATTCCTCAGGGTGTAGTCATTCCTCAGGGTGTAGTCAGGTATAGTCATTCCTCAGGGTGTAGTCATTCCTCAGGGTGTAGTCATTCCTCAGGGTGTAGTCATTCCTCAGGGTGTAGTCAGGTATAGTCATTCCTCAGGGTGTAGTCATGCCTCAGGGTGTAGTCATTCCTCAGGGTGTAGTCATTCCTCAGGGTGTAGTCATTCCTCAGGGTGTAGTCAGGTATAGTCATTCCTCAGGTATAGTCATTCCTCAGGGTGTAGTCATTCCTCAGGGTGTAGTCAGGTATAGTCATTCCTCAGGGTGTAGTCATGCCTCAGGGTGTAGTCAGGTATAGTCATTCCTCAGGGTGTAGTCATTCCTCAGGGTGTAGTCAGGTATTGTCATTCCTCAGGGTGTAGTCAGGTATAGTCATTCCTCAGGGTGTAGTCATTCCTCAGGGTGTAGTCAGGTATCGTTATTCCTCAGGGTGTAGTCATTCCTCAGGGTGTAGTCAGGTATTGTCATTCCTCAGGGTGTAGTCAGGTATAGTCATTCCTCAGGGTGTAGTCATTCCTCAGGGTGTAGTCAGGTATCGTCATTCCTCAGGGTGTAGTCATTCCTCAGGGTGTAGTCAGGTATTGTCATTCCTCAGGGTGTAGTCAGGTATAGTCATTCCTCAGGGTGTAGTCATTCCTCAGGGTGTAGTCAGGTGTAGTCATTCCTCAGGGTGTAGTCATTCCTCAGGGTGTAATCATTCCTCAGGGTGTAGTCATTCCTCAGGGTGTAGTCATTCCTCAGGGTGTAATCATTCCTCAGGGTGTAGTCAGGTATAGTCATTCCTCAGGGTGTAGTCACTCCTCAGGGTGTAGTCATTCCTCAGGGTGTAGTCAGGTATAGTCATTCCTCAGGGTGTAGTCATTCCTCAGGGTGTAGTCATTCCTCAGGGTGTAGTCAGGTATAGTCATTCCTCAGGGTGTAGTCAGGTATAGTCATTCCTCAGGGTGTAGTCATTCCTCAGGGTGTAGTCAGGTATAGTCATTCCTCAGGGTGTAGTCATTCCTCAGGGTGTAGTCAGGTATAGTCATTCCTCAGGGTGTAGTCATGCCTCAGGGTGTAGTCAGGTATAGTCATTCCTCAGGGTGTAGTCATTCCTCAGGGTGTAGTCATTCCTCAGGGTGTAGTCAGGTATAGTCATGCCTCAGGGTGTAGTCAGGTATAGTCATGCCTCAGGGTGTAGTCAGGTATAGTCATGCCTCAGGGTGTAGTCAGGTATAGTCATGCCTCAGGGTGTAGTCAGGTATAGTCATGCCTCAGGGTGTAGTCAGGTATAGTCATGCCTCAGGGTGTAGTCAGGTATAGTAATGCTTCAGGGTCTGGGAAAAGAGTTGAACGAGGGAGACTTTGACTTTTCTGCCATGAGAATGGTAGGTTGTCCTCTCTCTCTCACACACACATACACACACATACACACCTTGGCAGTAGTTGGTCCAGGCAGGGCCAGCAGACAGAC
The DNA here is from genome assembly GCA_030435695.1 of Brachymystax lenok tsinlingensis. NCBI lineage: Eukaryota > Metazoa > Chordata > Actinopteri > Salmoniformes > Salmonidae > Brachymystax > Brachymystax lenok. Next base: position 88,653 of record CM059789.1, read on the forward strand.
AGCAGTAGTTGGTCCAGGCAGGGCCAGCAGACAGACAGCAGTAGTTGGTCCAGGCAGGGCCAGCAGACAAACAGCAGTAGTTGGTCCAGGCAGGGCCAGAGCAGAAAGACAGCAGTAGTTGGTCCAGGCAGGGCCAGCAGACAGACAGCAGTAGTTGGTCCAGGCAGGGCCAGCAGACAGACAGCAGTAGTTGGTCCAGGCAGGGCCAGTAGACAGACAGCAGTAGTTGGTCCAGGCAGGGCCAGAGCAGACAGACAGCAGTAGTTGGTCCAGGCAGGGCCAGCAGACAGACAGCAGTAGTTGGTCCAGGCAGGGTCAGCAGACAGACAGCAGTAATTGGTCCAGGCAGGGCCAGCAGACAGACAGCAGTAGTTGGTCCAGGCAGGGCCAGCAGACAGACAGCAGTAGTTGGTCCAGGCAGGGCCAGCAGACAGACAGCAGTAGTTGGTCCAGGCAGGGCCAGAGCAGACAGACATCAGTAGTTGGTCCAGGCAGGGCCAGCAGACAGACAGCAGTAGTTGGTCCAGGCAGGGCCAGAGCAGACAGACAGCAGTAGTTGGTCCAGGCAGGGCCAGCAGACAGACAGCAGTAGTTGGTCCAGGCAGGGCCCGCAGACAGACAGCAGTAGTTGGTCCAGGCAGGGCCAGCAGACAGACAGCAGTAGTTGGTCCAGGCAGGGCCAGAGCAGACAGACAGCAGTAGTTGGTCCAGGCAGGGCCAGCAGACAGACAGCAGTAGTTGGTCCAGGCAGGGCCAGAGCAGACAGACAGCAGTAGTTGGTCCAGGCAGGGCCAGCAGACAGACAGCAGTAGTTGGTCCAGGCAGGGCCAGCAGACAGACAGCAGTAGTTGGTCCAGGCAGGGCCAGCAGACAGACAGCAGTAGTTGGTCCAGGCAGGGCCAGAGCAGACAGACAGCAGTAGTTGGTCCAGGCAGGGCCAGCAGACAGACAGCAGTAGTTGGTCCAGGCAGGGCCAGAGACAGACAGCACAGTAGTCAGCAGAGCAGACAGACAGAGTAGTTGGTCCAGGCAGGGCCAGCAGACAGACAGAAGCAGGCAGTAGTGGTCCAGGCAGGGTCAGCAGACAGCAGTAGTTGGTCCAGGCAGGGTCAGCAGACAGACAGCAGTAGTTGGTCCAGGCAGGGCCAGAGCAGACAGACAGCAGTAGTTCTCAGAGAGATGAGTCAGTGGGAAGAGTTTCCACTAAGTAGTGGTTAAGGTTAGGGTAATAATACAGAGTGGTTAAGGTTAGGTATTAATTCAGAGTGGTTAAGGTTAGGTATTAATTCAGAGTGGTTAAGGTTAGGTATTAATTCAGAGTGGTTCAGGCTAGGTATTAATTCAGAGTGTTTAAGGTTAGGTATTAATTCAGAGTGGTTAAGGTTAGGTATTAATTCAGAGTGGTTAAGTTTAGGTATTAATTCAGAGTGGTTAAGGTTAGGTATTAATTCAGAGTGGTTAAGGTTAGGTATTAATTCAGAGTGGTTAAGGTTAGGTATTAATTCAGAGTGGTTAAGGTTAGGTATTAATTCAGAGTGGTTAAGGTTAGGGTAATAATACAGAGTGGTTAAGGTTAGGGTAATAATACAGAGTGTTTAAGGTTAGGTATTAATTCAGAGTGGTTAAGGTTAGGTATTAATTCAGAGTGGTTAAGGTTAGGTATTAATTCAGAATGGTTAAGTTTAGGTATTCATTCCAAGTGATTAAGTTTAGGCATTAATTCAGAGTGGTTAAGTTTAAATATTAATTCAGAATGGTTAAGGTTAGATGTCACGTCCAGGCCAGAGTTGTAGGCTGGCGTGTTTAGGTTTCGTTTTTGGTGAAGGGTTTTTTGAGTTCTAGGTGTTCTATTTCTATGTTGGGAACCATATATATATGTTTGGGGTTTTCTTATAGGTTTTGTGGGTTATTGTTTATGCATAGCTTCTTGGTGTGTGTCAGTCTATGTTTATGTCGCGATCTTTGTTCATTTTGTTGTTTTGCCCGGTTACGTTCATTCATTAAAAGATGTATACTGGATGCCTCGCTGCGCCTTGGTCTGTCATTTCCGAAGATCGTGACATTAGGTTTAAATTCAAAGTGGTTATATTGAGGTATTAATTCAGAGTTAATAAGTTTAGGAATTAATTCAGAGTGGTTAAGTTTAGGAATTAATTCAGAGTGAATAAGTTTAGGTATTAATTCAAAATGGTTTGGTTAGGGTAATAATACAGAGTGGTTAAGGTTAGGGTAATAATACAGAGTGGTTAAGGTTAGGTATTATTTCAGAGTGGTTAAGGTTAGGTATTATTTCAGAGTGGTTAAGGTTAGGTATTAATTCAGAGTGGTTAAGGTTAGGTATTAATTCAGAGTGGTTAAGGTTAGGTATTAATTCAGAGTGGTTAAGGTTAGGTATTAATTCAGAGTGGTTAAGGTTAGGTATTAATTCAGAGTGGTTAAGGTTAGGTATTAATTCAGAGTGGTTAAGGTTAGGTATTAATTCAGAGTGGTTAAGGTTAGGTATTAATTCAGAGTGGTTAAGGTTAGGTATTAATTCAGAGTGGTTAAGGTTAGGTATTAATTCAGAGTGTTTAAGGTTAGGTATTAATTCAGAGTGGTTAAGGTTAGGTATTAATTCAGAGTGGTTAAGGTTAGGTATTAATTCAGAGTGGTTAAGGTTAGGTATTAATTCAGAGTGGTTAAGGTTAGGTATTAATTCAGAGTGGTTAAGTTTACTCTGTCCTACTGTACTTGTTGTGAGGTTGGGGACAAACACCTTCCACTGTACTTGTTTTGAGGTGGGGACTGCTGTTTTGGAGTGGACTAAGCAGCATTCTCTTGTTTTGAGCATTGTGGGTTTAAATCCCAGAAACGCTGAATCAGCTCCACCACGCACTGGGCCGAAGGTCACAAGAAGAGAGGAGAGAAGGGCTCTGAAATAAGATGATTTGAGATGTGAGAAGCAGGGCAGAGAGGATCTGGGACAGGGAACATGTGTAATGGAGAGGGGAGCAGAGTGGAAGAGGATAGAGGGGAGTATTTTTGCAAATATTTGAGAAATGTTAATGACTTGATGTGGAGAATAGACAGAGGTCAGACAGACCGAAAGACATTGGCTAGATAACTGGCAAATTATAGAGATGACAGTAGTCTGAAAAGTTTTCTGCTACACTAGAACCAGAGAGGATCATGAGAGACTGCTGAGTCAGTTAGAACAAGGAATAATTATTCTTCCAGGAAGAGGACCAGAACTATAGCTGTAAATAATGATTAAACCTCACCCTAATCTTCTGTAAGGGACTCAAACCTCACCCTGACCCTCTGCAAGGGACTCAAACCTCACTGTTACGTTCCCCAGTTTCTGTGTTGTGCTTTTGCTTGTATGTGTGTGTTTCAGGATGGCTTCCTGAATTCCCCCCATTACTAATTGAAGCTGACCCCGCCCCCTCGTCAGGATACAGCTGTATCCCATTAGACTCCTTCTCCAGCTATATAAGCCAGTGTTCTGTTGCTCAGAAGAGAGAGAAGGCTGAGAGGAGGTTGATTGATGAGGTTGATTGATGAGGTTGATTGATGAGGTTGATTGATGAGGTTGATTGATGAGGTTGATTGATGAGGTTGATTGATGAGGTTGATTGATGAGGTTGATTGATGAGGTTGATTGATGAGGTTTATGGCTGAGGATGAAGTGTTTGTTTGGTTAAACCCGGGTGTTGATTGTTTCTGATAGAGCTGATAGTTGTTGCTCAGACAGGTTCTTATTGTAGTGTTTTGTAACCGGTCCTGCTGGTGTGTTCTATCAAAAGGTCCGTATTGATTATTTGAAATAGTTTGTGTTTTTCTGTTTGTTCCCAGGGGGGAAGGGGAAGGGACCTAGGGAGTGCTTAGGCAAGAGGCCTGCGGGCATACATAACCCGTAGTATTTTACTGTCTATGCACACTAGGTAAGACCTGGACGGACCACCCCCTGTATTTTGGTTAGTGCACCAGATGGTGCTAAGTTAGGTAAGCTGTGGGTAGGCAGGTAAAATAGGAGAGGGGGCTTTGATTTTTACTTTCTCTGCTTTGGTTCCGTTCAGCCCCTTTTCCCCAAAATTACCGTGTGATGGAATAAATTCCTTGTTAACGGTACCGCTTACTGCTTTTGTCATCCTCGCACCTACAGTCCCATACCTCTTTCACTCCACTACATTCAGAGGGCGGCAGGGAGTTGCGTTCCCTCCAAGAGGCGTACGTAACACTCACCCTGTCCCACTGTACATGTTGTGAGGTGGGGACAAACACTGTCCCACTGTACATGTTGTGAGATGGGGACAAACACTGTCCCACTGTACATGTTGTAAGGTTGGGGACAAACACTGTCCTACTGTACTTTTTGTGAGGTTGGGGACAAACACTGTCTTACTGTACATGTTGTGATGGTAGTGACAAACACTCTCCTGCTGTACTTATTGAGAGGTGTGGACAAACACTGTCCTGCTGTACTTGTGAGGTTGGGGACAAATAATGTCATACTGTACTTGTTGTGAGGTAGAGGAAAAACACTGTCCTGCTGTACTTGTTGTGATGTTAGTGACAAACACTGTCCTACTGTACTTGTGAGGTGGGGACAAACCCTGTCCTGAAGTACTTATTGTGAGGTTGGGGACAAACACTGTCCTGCTGTACTTGTTGTGAGGTTGGGGACAAACACTGTAATGCTATACTTGTTTTGAGGTGGGGACAAATACTGTAATGCTGTACTTGTTGTGAGGTTGGGGATAATCTCTGTCCCGCTGTACTTGTGAGGTGGGGACAAACAGTGTTCTGTACTTGCTGTGAGGTTGGGGACAAACACTGTCTTACTGTACTTGTTGTGAGGTTGGGGACAAACACTGTCTTACTGTACTTGTTGTGAGGTTGGGGACAAACACTGTCCTACTGTACTTGCTGTGAGGTTGGGGACAAACACTGTCTTACTGTACTTGTTGTGAGGTTGGGGACAAACACTGTAATGCTGTACTTGTTGTGAGGTTGGGGACAAACACAGGCCTGCTGTACTTGTTGTGAGGTGGGGACAAACCCTGTCCTGAAGTACTTATTGTGAGGTTGGGGATAAAAAATGTCCTGCTGTACTTATTGAGAGGTTGGGGACAAACACTGTCTTACTGTACTTGTTGTGAGGTTGGGGACAAACACTGTAATGCTGTACTTGTTGTGAGGTTGGGGATAAACTCTGTCCCGCTGTACTTGTTGTGAGGATGGGGACAAACTCTGTCCTACTGTACTTGTTGTGAGGTGGGGACAAACACTGTCCTACTGTACTTTTTGTGAGGTGGGGAAAAACACTGTTCTGCTTTACTTATTGTGAGGTTGGGGTCAAAAACTATCCAGCTGTACTTGTTGTGAGGTTGCGGACAAACAGTCTCACTGTACTTGTTGTGAGATTGGAACGACCACAGTCCTGCTGTACTTGTTGTGAGGTGGGGACAAAACACTATCCTACTGTATTTGTTGTGAGGTGGGGACAAACTTTCCTGCTGTACTTGTGAGGTTGGGGACAAATAATGTCTTACTGTACTTGTTGTGAGGTGGGGACAAACACTGTCCTGCTGTACTTGTGAGGTTGGGGACAAATAATGTCTTACTGTACTTGTTGTGAGGTGGGGACAAACCCTGTCCTGAAGTACTTATTGTGAGGTTGGGGATAAAAAATGTCCTGCTGTACTTGTTGTGAGGTTGGGGACAAACTCTGTCCCGCTGTACTTGTTGTGAGGTTGGGGACAAACTCTGTCCTACTGTACTTGTTGTGAGGTGGGGACAAACACTGTCCTACTGTACTTTTTGTGCGGTGGGGAAAAACACTGGGCTGCTTTACTTATTGTGAGGTGGGGACAAACACTGTTCTACTGTACTTGTTGTGAGGTGGGGACGAATACTGTCCTGCTGTACTTTTTGTGATTTTTGGACAAATACTGTCCTGTTGTACTTGTGAGGTGGGGACAAAGTGTTCTGCTGTACTTGTTGTGAGGTTGGGGACAAATAATGTCATACTGTACATGTTGTGAGGTAGAGGAAAAACACTGTCCTGCTGTACTTGTTGTGATGTTAGTGACAAACACTGTCCTACTGTATTAGTTGTGAGGTTGGGGACAAACACTGTCCTGCTGTACTTGTTGTGAGGTGGGGACGAACACTGTCCTGCTGTACTTGTTGTGAGGTTGGGGACAAACACTGTCCTGCTGTACTTGTTGTGAGGTTGGGGACAAACACTGTCCTGCTGTACTTGTTGTGAGGTTGGGGACTAACACTGTCGTACTGTACTTGTTGTGAGGTGGGGACAAACACTGTCTCACTGTACTTGTTGTGAGGTGGGGACAAACACTGTCCTGCTGTACTTGTTGTGATGTTAGTGAAAAACACTGTCCTACTGTACTTGTTGTGAGGTTGGGGACAAACACTTTCCTGCTTTACTTGCTGTGAGGTTGGGGACAAACACTGTCCTGCTGTACTTGCTGTGAGGTGGTGACGAACACAGTCCTGCTGTACATGTTGTGAGGTTGGGGACAAACACTGTCTTACTGTCCATGTTGTGAGGTTGGGGAGAAACACTGTCCTACGGTACTTGCTGTGAGGTTGGGGACAAACACTGTCCTGCTGTACTTGCTGTGAGGTGGGGACAAACACCTTCCACTGTACTTGTTTTGAGGTGGGGACGAATACTGTCCTGCTGTACTTTTTGTGATTTGTGGACAAATACTGTCCTACTGTACTTGTTGTGAGGTGGTGACGAACACAGTCCTGCTGTACTTGTTGTGAGGTTGGGGACAAACACTGTCTTACTGTCCATGTTGTGAGGTTGGGGAGAAACACTGTCCTACGGTACTTGTTGTGAGGTGGGGACAAACCCTGTCCTGAAGTACTAATTGTGAGGTTGGGGATAAACACTGTCCTGCTGTACTTATTGTGAGGTTGGGGAAAAACACTGTCCTGCTGTACTTATTGTGAGGTTGGGAACAAACACTGTCCTGCTGTACTTGTTGTGATGTTAGTGAAAAACACTGTCCTACTGTATTAGTTGTGAGGTTGGGGACAAACACTTTCCTGCTTTACTTGCTGTGAGGTTGGGGACAAACACTGTCTTACTGTACTTGTTGTGAGGTGGGGACAAACACTGTCCTGCTGTACTTGTTGTGAGGTGGGGACAAACACTGTCCTGCTGTACTTGCTGTGAGGTTGGGGATAAACACTGTTCTGCTGTACCTGTTGCGAGGAGGGGACAAACACTGTAATGCTGTACTTGTTGTGGACAAACACTGTTGTACTGTACTTGTTGTGAGGTGGGGACAAACACAGGCCTGCTGTACTTATTGAGTTGTGAGGTGGGACAAACACTGTCCTGCTGTACTTGTTGTGAGGTGGGGACAAACACTGTCCTGCTGTACTTGTTGTGAGGTTGGGGACAAACACTGTCCTGCTGTACTTGTTGTGAGGTTGGGGACAAACCCTGTCCTGCTGTACTTATTGTGAGTTGTGGACAAACACTGTCCTACTGTACTTGTTGTGAGGGGACAAACACTGTCCTGCTGTACTTTGTTGTGAGGTGGGGACAAACCCTGTCCTGCTGTACTTGTTGTGAGTTGTGGACAAACACTGTCAAACACTGTACTGTACTTGTTGTGAGGTGGGGACAAACCCTGTCCTGCTGTACTTGTTGTGAGGTTGGGGACAAACACTGTCCTGCTGTACTTGTTGTGAGGTTGGGGACAAACACTGTCCTGTCCATGTTGTGAGGTTGGGGACAAACACTGTCTTACTGTACTTGTTGTGAGGTTGGGGACAAACACTGTCTTACTGTACTTGTTGTGAGGTGGGGACAAACCCTGTCCTTACTTGTTGAGGTTGGGGACAAACACTGTCCTGCTGTACTTGTTGTGAGGTTGGGGACAAACACTGTCCTGCTGTACTTGTTGTGAGGTTGGGGACAAACACTGTCTTACTGTCCATTGTTGTGAGGTGGGGACAAACACTGTCCTTACTGTACTTGTTGTGAGGTGGGGACAAACACTGTCCTGCTGTACTTGTTGTGAGGTTGGGGACAAACACTGTCCTGCTGTACTTGTTGTGAAGTTGGGATGTGTTGTGAGACAAACACTGTCCTGCTACTTGCTGTGAGGTGGGGACAAACACTGTCCTGCTGTACTTGTTGTGAGGTGGGGACAAACACTGTCCTGCTGTATTATTGTTGTGAGGTTGGGGACAAACACTGTCCTGCTGTACCATGTTGTGATGTTGTGGACAAACACTGTCCTGCTGTACTTGTTGTGAGGTGAGGGACAAACACTGCTTCCTGTCTTACTGTACTGTTGTGAGGTGGGGATGTGTAGTTGTGAGGTTGGGGACAAACACTGTCCTGCTGTACTTGTTGTGATTTGTGGACAAACACTGTCTTACTGTACTTGTTGTGAGGTGGGGACAAACACAGGCCTGCTGTACTTGCTGAGGTTGGGGACAAACACTGTCCTGCTGTACTTGTTGTGAGGTGGGGACAACACTGTCCTGCTGTACATGTTGTGAGGTGGGGACAAACACTGTCCTGCTGTACTTGTTGTGAGGTTGGGGACAAACACTGTCCTGCTGTACTTGTTGTGATGTTAGTGAAAAACACTGTCCTGCTGTACTTGTTGTGAGGTGGGGACAAACACTGTCCTGCTTGCTGAACAAACACTGTCCTGCTGTACTTGTTGTGAGGTTGGGGACAAACACTGTTGTGCTGTACTTGTTGTGAGGTTGAGGGACAAACACTGTCCTGCTGTACTGTTGTGAGGTTGGGGACAAACACTGTGCTGTACTTGTTGTGAGGTTGGGGACAAACACTGTCCTGCTGTACTTGTTGTGAGGTGGGGACAAACACTGTCCTGCTGTACTTGTTGTGAGGTTGGGGACAAACACTGTCTGCTGTACCTTGTTGTGAGAGGGGACAAACACTGTAATGCTGTACTTGGTGTGGACAAACACTGTCTTACTGTACTTGTTGTGAGGTGGGGACAAACACTGTCCTGCTGTACTTGTTGTGAGGTGGGGACAAACACTGTCCTGCTGTACTTGTTGTGAGGTGGGGACAAACACTGTCCTGCTGTACTGTTGTGATGTTAGTGACAAACACTGTCCTACTGTAGTTGTGAGGTTGGGGACAAACACTGTTCTGCTGTATCTGTTGTGAGGTGGGGACAAACCCTGTCCTGCTGTACTTGTTGTGAGTTGTGGACAAACACTGTCCTACTGTACTTGTTGTGAGGTTGGGGACAAACACTGTCCTGCTGTACTTGTTGTGAGGTTGGGGACAAACCCTGTCCTGCTGTATTTATTGAGAGGTGGGGACAAACACTGTCTTACTGTACTTGTTGTGAGGTGGGGACAAACACTGTCCTACTGTATTTGTTGTGAGGTGGGGACGAATACTGTCCTGCTGTACTTGTTGTGATTTGTGGACAAACACTGTCCTACTGTACTTGTTGTGAGGTGGTGGGACAGTCAGTCCTGTACATGTTGTGAGGTTGGGGACAAACACTGTCTTACTGTCCATGTTGTGAGGTTGGGGAGAACACTGATTTTGTGAGGTCAAACCCTGTCCTGAAGTACTTGTTGTGAGGTTAGGATAAACACTTGTCCATGTAAACACTGTCTTACTTTACTTGTTGTGAGGTGGGGACAAACACCTTCCACTGTACTTGTTTTGAGGTGGGGAAATACTGTCCTGCTGTACTTTTTGTGATTTGTGGACAAATACTGTCCTGCTGTACTTGTTGTGAGGTGGGGACAAACACAGGCCTGCTTGTGAGGTTGGGGGACAAACACTGTCCTGCTGTAATTGTTGTGAGGTGGGGACAAACACTGTCCACTGTACTTATTGTGAGGTTGGGGACAAACACTGTCCTGCTGTACTTATTGTGAGGTTGGGAACAAACACTGTCCTGCTGTACTTGTTGTGATGTTAGTGAAAAACACTGTCCTGCTGTACTTGTTGTGAGGTGGGGACAAACACTGTCCTGCTGTACTTAAGCTGTGAGGTTGGGGATAAACACTGTTCTGCTGTACCTGTTGTGAGGAGGGGACAAACACTGTAATGCTGTACTTGTTGTGGACAAACACTGCTGTACTGTACTTGTTGTGAGGTGGGGACAAACACAGGCCTGCTGTACTTATTGAGAGGTTGGGAACAAACACTGTCCTGCTGTACTTGTTGTGAGGTGGGGACAAACACTGTCTTACTGTACTTGTTGTGAGGTGGGGACAAACACTGTCCTGCTGTACTTGTTGTGAGGTGGGGACAAACACTGTCCTGCTGTACTTGTTGTGATGTTAGTGAAAAACACTGTCCTACTGTATTAGTTGTGAGGTTGGGGACAAACACTGTTCTGCTGTATCTGTTGTGAGGTGGGGACAAACCCTGTCCTTACTGTACTTGTTGTGAGTTGTGGACAAACACTGTCACTGTACTTGTTGTGAGGTTGGGGACAAACACTGTCCTGCTGTACTTATTGTGAGGTTGGGGACAAACACTGTCCTGCTGTACTTGTTGTGATGTTAGTGAAAAACACTGTCCTACTGTATTAGTTGTGAGGTTGGGGACAAACACTTTCCTGCTTTACTTGCTGTGAGGTTGGGGGACAAACACTGTCCTGCTGTACTTGTTGTGAGGTGGGGACAAACACTGTAATGCTGTACTTGTTGTGGACAAACACTGTCCTGCTGTACTTGCTGTGAGGTTGGGGACAAACACTGTTGTACTGTACTTGTTGTGAGGTGGGGACAAACACTGTCCTGCTGTACTTGTTGCAAGGTGGGGACAAACACTGTCCTGCTGTACTTGCTGTGAGGTTGGGGATAAACACTGTTCTGCTGTACTTGTTGTGAGGTGGGGACAAACACTGTAATGCTGTACTTGTTGTGGACAAACACTGTTGTACTGTACTTGTTGTGAGGTGGGGACAAACACAGGCCTGCTGTACTTATTGAGAGGTTGGGAACAAACACTGTCTTACTGTACTTGTTGTGAGGTGGGGACAAACACTGTCCTACTGTATTAGTTGTGAGGTTGGGGACAAACACTGTCCTGCTGTACTTGTTGTGAGGTTGGGGACAAATAATGTCTTACTGTACTTGTTGTGAGGTGGGGACAAACACAGGCCTGCTGTGCTTGCTGTAAGGTTGGGGACAAACACTGTCCTGCTGTACTTGTTGTGAGGTGGTGACGAACACAGTCCTGCTGTACATGTTGTGAGGTGGGGACAAACACTGTCCTGCTGTACTTGTTGTGAGGTTGGGGACAAACACTGTCCTGCTGTACTTGTTGTGAGGTAGGGGACAAACACTGTCCTGCTGTATTAGTTGTGAGGTTGGGGACAAATAATGTCCTGCTGTACTTGTTGTGAGGTTGGTGACAAACACTGTCCTACTGTATTTGTTGTGAGGTTGGGGACAAACACTGTCCTGCTGTACTTTTTGTGATTTGTGGACAAATACTGTCTTACTGTACTTGTTGTGAGGTGGGGACAAACACTGTCCTGCTGTACTTGTTGTGAGGTGGGGACAAACACTGTCCTGCTGTACTTGCTGTGAGGTTGGGGATAAACACTGTTCTGCTGTACCTGTTGCGAGGAGGGGACAAACACTGTAATGCTGTACTTGTTGTGGACAAACACTGTTGTACTGTACTTGTTGTGAGGTGGGGACAAACACAGGCCTGCTGTACTTATTGAGAGGTTGGGGACAAACACTGTCCTGCTGTACTTGTTGTGAGGTTGGGGGCAAACACTGTCCCACTGTACTTTTTATGAGGTTGGGGACAAACACTGTCCTGCTGTACTTATTGTGAGGTGGGGAAGAACACTGTCCAGCTCTACTTATTGTGAGGTTGGGGACAAACACTGTCCTGCTGTACTTGTTGTGAGGTTGGGGACAAACTCTGTCCTGCTGTACTTGTTGTGAGGTTGGGGACAAACTCTGTCCTGCTGTACTTGTTGTGAGGTTGGGGACAAACACTGTCCTGCTGTACTTGTTGTGAGGTTGGGGACAAACTCTGTCCTGCTGTACTTGTTGTGAGGTTGGGGACAAACACTGTCCTGCTGTACTTGTTGTGAGGTTGGGGACAAACACTGTCCTGCTGTACTTGTTGTGAGGTAGGGACAAACACTGTCGTACTGTACTTGTTGTGAGGTGGGGACAAACCCTGTCCTGAAGTACTTATTGTGAGGTTGGGGATAAAAAATGTCCTGCTGTACTTGTTGTGAGGTTGGTGACAAACACTGTCCTACTGTATTTGTTGTGAGGTTGGGGACAAACACTGTCCTGCTGTACTTTTTGTGATTTGTGGACAAATACTGTCCTGCTGTACTTGTTGTGAGCTGGGGACAAACACTGTCCTGCTGTACTTGTTGTGAGGTTGGGGACAAACACTGTCCTGCTGTACTTTTTATGAGGTTGGGACAAACACTGTCCTGCTGTACTTGTTGTGAGCTAGGGGACAAACACTGTCCTGCTGTATTAGTTGTGAGCTAGGGACAAACACTGTCCTGCTGTATTAGTTGTGCGGTTGGGGACAAATAATGTCCTGCTGTACTTGTTGTGAGGTTGGGGACAAACTCTGTCCCTCTGTACTTATTGTGAGGTTGGGGACAAACACTGTCCTGCTGTACTTATTGTGAGGTTGGGAACAAACACTGTCCTGCTGTACTTGTTGTGATGTTAGTGAAAAACACTGTCCTGCTGTACTTGTTGTGAGGTGGGGACAAACACTGTCCTGCTGTACTTGTTGTGAGGTGGGGACAAACTCTGTCCCTCTGTACTTATTGTGAGGTTGGGGACAAACACTGTCCTGCTGTACTTATTGTGAGGTTGGGAACAAACACTGTCCTGCTGTACTTGTTGTGATGTTAGTGAAAAACACTGTCCTGCTGTACTTGTTGTGAGGTGGGGACAAACACTGTCCTGCTGTACTTGCTGTGAGGTTGGGGATAAACACTGTTCTGCTGTACCTGTTGTGAGGAGGGGACAAACACTGTAATGCTGTACTTGTTGTGGACAAACACTGTTGTACTGTACTTGTTGTGAGGTGGGGACAAACACTGTCCTGCTGTACTTGCTGTGAGGTTGGGGATAAACACTGTTCTGCTGTACCTGTTGCGAGGAGGGGACAAACACTGTAATGCTGTACTTGTTGTGGACAAACACTGTTGTACTGTACTTGTTGTGAGGTGGGGACAAACACAGGCCTGCTGTACTTATTGAGAGGTGGGGACAAACACTGTCCTGCTGTACTTGTTGTGAGGTGGGGACAAACACTGTCCTGCTGTACTTGTTGTGATGTTAGTGAAAAACACTGTCCTACTGTATTAGTTGTGAGGTTGGGAACAAACACTGTCCTGCTGTACTTGCTGTGAGGTTGGGGACAAACCCTGTCCTGCTGTACTTATTGTGAGTTGTGGACAAACACTGTCGTACTGTACTTGTTGTGAGGTGGGGACAAACCCTGTCCTGCTGTATTTGTTGTGAGGTTGTGGACAAACACTGTCTTACTTTACTTGTTGTGAGGTGGGGACAAACACTGTCTTACTGTCCATGTTGTGAGGTTGGGGAGAAACACTGTCTTACTGTCCATGTTGTGAGGTTGGGGAGAAACACTGTCCTACGGTACTTGTTGTGAGGTGGGGACAAACCCTGTCCTGAAGTACTTATTGTGAGGTTGGGGATAAACACTGTCTTACTGTCCATGTTGTGAGTTGTGGACAAACACTGTCTTACTTTACTTGTTGTGAGGTGGGGACAAACACCTTCCACTGTACTTGTTTTGAGGTGGGGACGAATACTGTCCTGCTGTACTTTTTGTGATTTGTGGACAAATACTGTCCTGCTGTACTTGTTGTGAGGTGGGGACAAACACAGGCCTGCTGTGAGGTTGGGGACAAACACTGTCCTGCTGTAATTGTTGTGAGGTGGGGACAAACACTGTCCTGCTGTACTTATTGTGAGGTTGGGGACAAACACTGTCCTGCTGTACTTATTGTGAGGTTGGGAACAAACACTGTCCTGCTGTACTTGTTGTGATGTTAGTGAAAAACACTGTCCTGCTGTACTTGTTGTGAGGTGGGGACAAACACTGTCCTGCTGTACTTGCTGTGAGGTTGGGGATAAACACTGTTCTGCTGTACCTGTTGTGAGGAGGGGACAAACACTGTAATGCTGTACTTGTTGTGGACAAACACTGTTGTACTGTACTTGTTGTGAGGTGGGGACAAACACAGGCCTGCTGTACTTATTGAGAGGTTGGGAACAAACACTGTCTTACTGTACTTGTTGTGAGGTGGGGACAAACACTGTCTTACTGTACTTGTTGTGAGGTGGGGACAAACACTGTCCTGCTGTACTTGTTGTGAGGTGGGGACAAACACTGTCCTGCTGTACTTGTTGTGATGTTAGTGAAAAACACTGTCCTACTGTATTAGTTGTGAGGTTGGGGACAAACACTGTTCTGCTGTATCTGTTGTGAGGTGGGGACAAACCCTGTCCTGCTGTACTTGTTGTGAGTTGTGGACAAACACTGTCGTACTGTACTTGTTGTGAGGTTGGGGACAAACACTGTCCTGCTGTACTTGCTGTGAGGTTGGGGACAAACCCTGTCCTGCTGTATTTATTGAGAGGTGGGGACAAACACTGTCTTACTTTACTTGTTGTGAGGTGGGGACAAACACTGTCCTACTGTATTTGTTGTGAGGTGGGGACGAATACTGTCCTGCTGTACTTTTTGTGATTTGTGGACAAATACTGTCCTACTGTACTTGTTGTGAGGTGGTGACGAACACAGTCCTGCTGTACATGTTGTGAGGTTGGGGACAAACACTGTCTTACTGTCCATGTTGTGAGGTTGGGGAGAAACACTGTCCTACGGTACTTATTGTGAGGTTGGGGACAAACACTGTCCTGCTGTACTTATTGTGAGGTTGGGAACAAACACTGTCCTGCTGTACTTGTTGTGATGTTAGTGAAAAACACTGTCCTACTGTATTAGTTGTGAGGTTGGGGACAAACACTTTCCTGCTTTACTTGCTGTGAGGTTGGGGACAAACACTGGCCTGCTGTACTTGTTGTGAGGTGGGGACAAACACTGTAATGCTGTACTTGTTGTGGACAAACACTGTCCTGCTGTACTTGCTGTGAGGTTGGGGACAAACACTGTTGTACTGTACTTGTTGTGAGGTGGGGACAAACACTGTCCTGCTGTACTTGTTGCAAGGTGGGGACAAACACTGTCCTGCTGTACTTGCTGTGAGGTTGGGGATAAACACTGTTCTGCTGTACCTGTTGTGAGGTGGGGACAAACACTGTAATGCTGTACTTGTTGTGGACAAACACTGTTGTACTGTACTTGTTGTGAGGTGGGGACAAACACAGGCCTGCTGTACTTATTGAGAGGTTGGGAACAAACACTGTCTTACTGTACTTGTTGTGAGGTGGGGACAAACACTGTCCTACTGTATTAGTTGTGAGGTTGGGGACAAACACTGTCCTGCTGTACTTGTTGTGAGGTTGGGGACAAATAATGTCTTACTGTACTTGTTGTGAGGTGGGGACAAACACAGGCCTGCTGTGCTTGCTGTAAGGTTGGGGACAAACACTGTCCTGCTGTACATGTTGTGAGGTGGTGACAAACACAGTCCTGCTGTACATGTTGTGAGGTGGGGACAAACACTGTCCTGCTGTACTTGTTGTGAGGTTGGGGACAAACACTGTCCTGCTGTACTTGTTGTGAGGTAGGGGACAAACACTGTCCTGCTGTATTAGTTGTGAGGTTGGGGACAAACACTGTCCTGCTGTACTTATTGTGAGGTGGGGACGAACACTGTCCAGCTCTACTTATTGTGAGGTTGGGGACAAACACTGTCCTGCTGTACTTGTTGTGAGGTTGGGGACAAACTCTGTCCTGCTGTACTTGTTGTGAGGTTGGGGACAAACACTGTCCTGCTGTACTTGTTGTGAGGTTGGGGACAAACACTGTCCTGCTGTACTTGTTGTGAGGTAGGGACAAACACTGTCGTACTGTACTTGTTGTGAGGTGGGGACAAACCCTGTCCTGAAGTACTTATTGTGAGGTTGGGGATAAAAAATGTCCTGCTGTACTTGTTGTGAGGTTGGTGACAAACACTGTCCTACTGTATTTGTTGTGAGGTTGGGGACAAACACTGTCCTGCTGTACTTTTTGTGATTTGTGGACAAATACTGTCCTGCTGTACTTGTTGTGAGCTGGGGACAAACACTGTCCTGCTGTACTTGTTGTGAGGTTGGGGACAAACACTGTCCTGCTGTACTTTTTATGAGGTTGGGACAAACACTGTCCTGCTGTACTTGTTGTGAGCTAGGGGACAAACACTGTCCTGCTGTATTAGTTGTGCGGTTGGGGACAAATAATGTCCTGCTGTACTTGTTGTGAGGTTGGGGACAAACTCTGTCCCTCTGTACTTATTGTGAGGTTGGGGACAAACACTGTCCTGCTGTACGTTTTATGAGGTTGGGGACAAATAATGTCCTTCTGTACTTGTTGTGAGGTTGGGGACAAATAATATCCTTCTGTACTTGTTGTGAGGTTGGGGACAAACACTGTCTTACTGTACTCGTTGTGAGGTGGGGACTAACACTGTCCTACTGTACTTGTTTAAAGGTTGGGGACAAACACTGTCCTGCTGTACTTGTTGTGAGGTAGGTGACAAACACTGTCCTGCTGTATTAGTTGTGAGGTTGGGGACAAACACTGTCCTGCTGTACTTGTTGTGAGGATGGGGACAACCACTGTCTTACTGTATTTGTTGTGAGGTTGGGGACAAACACTGTCCTACTGTACTTGTTGTGGGGTTGGGAACACACACTGTCCTACTGTACTTGTTGCGATGTGGGGACAATTACTGTCCTGCTGTACTTATTGTGAGTGTGGGGACAAACACTGTCCTGCTGTACATGTTGTGAGGGTGGGGACAAACACTGTCCTGCTGTACTTGTTGTGAGGTATGGGACAAACACTGTCCTGCTGTACTTGTTGTGAGGTATGGGACAAACACTGTCCTGCTGTACTTGTTGTGAGGTTGGGGACAAACACTGTCCTGCTGTGCTTGTTGTGACGTTGGGGATAAACATTGTCCTACTGTACTTGTTGTTGAGGTTGAGGCGTATCTCGTAGCGCCTTCATTCTCTTCTGATATTTTCCTCTGAAAACATGTATATATAATATTGTGTTTCTCTGCACTAGTTGGTTACTTGCCAGGGACGCAGTTAACTACTGACTGCCTTTACATTACTGTCTGTCTTTCAGGGGCCCTAATACTGAGACTTGGACTGAGAGAAGAGGACAGTCACATACAGACTGACCCGGCTTTTCGTTTGTTTGTGCTGCTCAGGGTGATCTGAGATGGTTAGACTATATACCTACAGCCATGAAGAACAGTCTTGAATAAACGCACAGACCTGAACACTCCTGGACATATAAATAGACCTGCATTCAGAAGCCTCACCACACTGAGACCTCCTCTGCTCTGAACGAGCCTCACCATTGGCCAGCCAGGTGACTGATACACGTCCTGCCCAGTGGCTGTTCCCGGTGGGCAGGGTTAAGATGAGCCTGTCCAATCAAAGCTGTGGTAGCGTTGAGGACCTGCGGCGCTACCAACATCACGTTTACGCAGTTGTCTACAGCGTCATCTTGGCCCCAGGCCTTCTGGGTAATGTCCTGGCTCTTTGGGTGTTCCAGGCATACGTCAGGGAGACCAAGAGAGGAGTTGTGTTCATGATGAACCTGGCTGTAGCTGATCTCATGCAGGTAACTTTAGGATATATACATCATCATATACACACTACCGTTGAAAAGTTTGGGGTCACTTAGAAATGTCCTTGTTTTGAAAGAAAAGCAAAAAAAAATTGTCCATTAAAATAACATCAAATTGATCAGAAATACAGTGTAGACATTGCTGTAAATGACTATTGTGGCTGGAAACTGAAGCTTTTTTATGGAATATCTACATAGGCGTACAGAGGCCCATTATCAGCAACCATCACTCCTGTGTTCCAATGGCACGTTGTGTTAGCTAATCCAAGTTGATCATTTTAAAAGGCTAATTGATCATTAGAAAACACTTTTGCCATTATGTTAGCACAGCTGAAAACTGTTGTACTGATTAAAGAAGCAATAAAACTGGCCTTCTAGTTGAGTATCTGGAGCATCAGCAATTGTGGGTTCGATTACAGGTTTAAAATGGCCAGAAACAAAGACCTTTCTTCTGAAACTTGTCAGTCTATTCTTGTTCTGAGAAATGAAGGCTATTCCTTGCGAGAAATTGCCAAGAAACTTTAGATCTCGTACAACGCTGTGTACTACTCTCTTCAGAGAACAGCGCAAACTGGCTCTAACCAGAATAGAAAGAGTAGTGGGAGGCCCCGGTGCACAACTGAACAAGAGGACAAGTACATTAGTGTCTAGTTTGAAAAGCAGACGCCTCACAAGTCCTCAACTGGCAGCTTCATTAAATAGTACCCGCAAAACACCAGTCTCAACGTCAACAGTGAAGAGGCGACTCTGGGATGCTGGCCTTCTAAGCAGAGTTGCAAAGAAAAAGCCATATCTCAGACTGGCCAATAAAAATAAAAGATTAAGATGGGCAAAAGAACCGACACTGGACAGAGGAACTCTGCCTAGAAGGCCAGCATCCTGGTGTCACCTCTCCACTGTTGACG
The DNA here is from genome assembly GCA_030435695.1 of Brachymystax lenok tsinlingensis. Taxonomy (NCBI): domain Eukaryota; kingdom Metazoa; phylum Chordata; class Actinopteri; order Salmoniformes; family Salmonidae; genus Brachymystax; species Brachymystax lenok. Next base: position 107,385 of record CM059789.1, read on the forward strand.
TTGAGACAGCCCATTGCATGCATAGTAAGGTAGTAGTACAACAATCTTTCCAAAGTTTGGTGATGGTTTTGAACTTTTATTTAAACTTTGTTTAACTAGGCAAGTCAGTTAAGAACAAATTCTTATTTTCAAGGATGGCCTAAGAACAGTGGGTTAACTGCCTTCTTCAGGGGCAGAACTGCAGATTTTTACCTGGTCAGCTCGGTTATTCGATCTTGCAACCTTTCGGTTACTAGTCCAACGCTCTAACCACTAGGCTACCCTGCCGCCCCTGCGGAACTGATGCACGTTAGCTAGCTAGCTATATTTTGTGGAAAAATTTAGGACTGGCATGTGGTTGTAAACTAACTATTGTTAGCTAGCTTCATCTGGCTCTAAAAACCTAGTTGCCGGAGTTATTTGTGTAACAAATCGTTCATAAACAAATATAGCTAGCTACCTTTCTTTGCCCGCTCGTTAGCTGGATGGTGCTAGCTAGCTACAGAAGCTAGCTGCTGATCTTTGCACAATCAAACTAACGCTACCTAGCCAATCAAAATATCTGCATGCATTTATTGATTAACCTCAGCTTGAATATCACAATTTCGCTAGCCATCTACAGTAGCCTAAGTTTGTTCGCATAAACTTCTTCTGACTGGCAGCCTGGTGCCAGCAGCTGTGTTGTTACCCACTGTTAGAACTCTGAGCTTCGTCCCCCCAAAAAATTTAGCACATCGATGTTTCTCGCTGGACGTAAATGTTCACGTGACAGCGATACATTTTACATTTAATAAAAACTATTGCACCAACAAATTGAGTCAAAATCCTGCATTTTTTTTAAGTCCAATGGTCACTTTATGGACGCTATAGTCTCGTTTTAATCCGACATCTAGAATCCAATTGATTAACACATTTTCATAGAGATTGGTGTCATATTGGCTTAGATATGATAACAGGGACATTTTGAATTTAACACTGAGCTATATAGATGCGACTGACGTCAGGGGTAGGGGTCTTCCTCTCTGTATCTACCTGAACCTCACCTGTTTTAACCTCTCCTAACCTGTACATTTTACTACCTGTTGGATGGATATATATATAACTACCTGTATGTTCTGTCTCCTCCAGGTCCTCTCCCTACCTCTCCGTATCTACTACTACCTGAACCATACTTGGCCATTCGGCCGGCCTCTCTGCATGTTGTGTTTCTACCTGAAATACGTCAACATGTACGCCTCTATATTCTTCCTGGTGTGTGTGAGTGTGCGGCGCTGTGAGCTCATCATGCAGCCGCTGAGGTACCGTTCCAACAGACGACAAGGGGACATGTGTGTATGTGCCGCTGGCTGGTTGCTGGTCTGTCTCGGCTGTCTGCCTTTCCCTCTGCTCCGAAACACCAGCCTGACCCCTGACCTCTACACTCACACTGCCCCTTATGACCTTACCCCTAAACCCTATGCCCCAGCCCCCACCTATTCCCTTACACCTGGCCCTACCTCCATCCCGGCAGCGGTGTGTTTTGCGGAGCTCCCCATGCGTGAAGTCAGCCCTGCGGCCGGCTGGGCTCTGATGGTGGGGGCGGAGCTGGTTGGCTTCATCCTCCCTCTGATTCTAGTTCTGACCTGCGCCTGTCTGTCAGCCGGCAGCCTGCGAGTCCACAGGAGGGAGGGGAAGGGGGGAGGGTGAAGGACCACGGGGAGAAGAAGAGGGCGTTGAGGATGGTGTTGAGCTGTGCCGGGGTGTTCCTGCTCTGCTTCTCCCCATACCATGTCACCATGCCGCTAGACTTTCTGGCAAAGGCCGATGCACTGGGGAGCTGTGAGGTCAGAGAGATGGTGCTGCGATGCCATCCTGTCACCCTCTGTCTTGCCAGTCTCAACTCAGGACTGGACCCTCTCATGTATTACTTTACTACAGATGAGTTCAGGAGAAGATTCAGCAGGCCAGAAGTACCTGAGAGCTTCAGTCTGGCTCCAAGACTGTCCTGTACTAGTGGTGGGGGGAGCAAGGACCTGCCTCTAACCCCTGAACCTGACCTATAACCCCTCAGCAGGCCAGCGATACCTGAGAGCTTCAGTCTGGCTCCAAGACTGTCCTGTACTAGTGGTGGGGGGAGCAAGGACCTGCCTCTGACCCCTGAACCTGACCTATAACCCCTCAGCAGGCCAGCGATACCTGAGAGCTTCAGTCTGGCTCCAAGACTGTCCTGTACTAGTGGTGGGGGGAGCAAGGACCTGCCTCTGACCCCTGAACCTGACCTATAACCCCTCAGCAGGCCAGCGATACCTGAGAGCTTCAGTCTGGCTCCAAGACTGTCCTGTACTAGTGGTGGGGAGCAAGGACCTGCCTCTGACCCCTGAACCTGACCTATAACCCCTCAGCAGGCCAGCGATACCTGAGAGCTTCAGTCTGGCTCCAAGACTGTCCTGTACTAGTGGTGGGGGGAGCAAGGACCTGCCTCTGACCCCTGAACCTGACCTATAACCCCTCAGCAGGCCAGCGATACCTGAGAGCTTCAGTCTGGCTCCAAGACTGTCCTGTACTAGTGGTGGGGGGAGCAAGGACCTGCCTCTGACCCCTGAACCTGACCTATAACCCCTCAGCAGGCCAGCGATACCTGAGAGCTTCAGTCTGGCTCCAAGACTGTCCTGTACTAGTGGTGGGGAGCAAGGACCTGCCTCTGACCCTGAACCTGACCTATAACCCCTCAGCAGGCCAGCGATACCTGAGAGCTTCAGTCTGGCTCCAAGACTGTCCTGTACTAGTGGTGGGGAGCAAGGACCTGCCTCTGACCCTGAACCTGACCTATAACCCCTCAGCAGGCCAGCGATACCTGAGAGCTTCAGTCTGGCTCCAAGACTGTCCTGTACTAGTGGTGGGGGGAGCAAGGACCTGCCTCTAACCCCTGAACCTGACCTATAACCCCTCAGCAGGCCAGCGATACCTGAGAGCTTCAGTCTGGCTCCAAGACTGTCCTGTACTAGTGGTGGGGGGAGCAAGGACCTGCCTCTGACCCCTGAACCTGACCTATAACCCCTCAGCAGGCCAGCGATACCTGAGAGCTTCAGTCTGGCTCCAAGACTGTCCTGTACTAGTGGTGGGGGGAGCAAGGACCTGCCTCTAACCCCTAACCTCTAACCCTGACTCTGGCCCTGGCCCCAAGACTGTCCTGTTCTGCCATGGACATCAAGGCATGGGGGAAGAGGGAAACAAGGACAAAGGGAACAAGGAGAGAGTTTCAACTGTGAACTCCGAATGTGGACATCTGCTGGACTGCTTTTGGAACTGCCGGTCTGTGGTCAAAAACGCTGAGTTCATCTCAGCCTAGGCTGCCCTTCAGTCCCTAGACTTTTTGGCCCTGATGGAGACATGGATCGCTCAAGCTGCTCTGTCTTTATCTGACTACGTTTTCTCTCATAGTCCAAGAGCATCTGGTCATCACAGTGGTGGCACAGGGCTACTCATTTCTCATAATGGGAGATTTTCTCCTTTCTCCCTCACTCACCTGTCCATCTCCTCATTTGAATTCCATGCTGTCATTGTCACTTGTCAAGTCAAGCTTAACATTGTTTTAATCTATCGCCCACCAGGTGCCCTTAGAGTTCCTCAATGAGCTTGACACCTTGATAAGCTGATTTCCTGACAACGGCTCACCACCGTTTCCTTTTCTTTCTCCCTTTCCTCCAACCACTCAGCCCCTACCTAGATGGTCATGCACTGTATCTATCTATCTATGTCATCTCCTCTCTCTCTCCCACTACTCTCACCTCTTCTATCCTATCATCTCTCCCTTCTGTTAAATCCTTCTCCCTCCTGTCTCCTGATTCTGCCTCTTTGACCCTACTATCCTCTCTTTCCGCATCCTATGATTCTCACTGTCTCCTTTCCACCGGCCAGTTCGGGCTTCCCTTCCTGCTCCATGGCTGAGAGACTCATTACGAGCTTACAGAACAGGGCTGCAGGCAGCTAAGTGAAAATAGAGGAAAACTAAACTTCCGGAGGACCTATCATCTTTTCACTCCCTCCTCTCTACCTTCTTTTCCTCTGTATCTGCTGCTAAAGCCACTTTCTATCACTTTAAATTCAAGATTCTGCTTCTAACCCATGAAACTCTTTTCCTTGCCTTAATCCTCCTCCCTCTCTGCAGACGACTTTGTCAACCACTTTGAAAAGAAGGTTGACAACATCCACTCCTCATTCATTATTGGTCCCAGAACTACCCTATGCCTTGACCTCTTCCTCGCCAGATGAAATGTGACTAGGGACTAGGGATTTCCGGCCTCCCGACAATCTGCCCGCTCGACCCCATCCCCTCCTCCCATTCTTCACTTCCCTCATCAACTCATCCCTGACCACTGGCTAAGTCCCCTCTGACTTCAAAATGGCCAGAGTCGCTTCCCTCCTCAAGAAACCAACACTTGACGCCTTGGACGTCAAAAACTAAAGAACGGTATCCCTTTCTTTTTCTTTCCAAAACGCATGATATCTCTAACCAAATCTCTCGCTATCTCTCTCAGAACAATCTTCTTGATCCTAACCAGTTAGGCTTCAAGATAGGTCACTCAACCACGACTGCTCTCCTCTGTGTCACGGAGGCTCTCCACACTGCCAAGCTGACTCTCTCCAGGTTCTCATCCTCCTAGATCTATCTGCTGCCTTATTGTGAACCATCAGATCCTCCTCTCAATCCTCTCAGGGCTGGGCGTCTCAGGCTCTGCACACTATTGAATTGCATCCTACCTGTCAGGCCGCTCCTACCAGGTGATGTGGAGAGGCTGTGTCTGCACCACGTACTCTCACTACTGGTGTCCCCCAGGGCTCGTTCTAGGCCCTCTCTATAGACCAAGTCACTCAGCTCCATCATATCCTCACATAGTCTCTCGACCCCCCGCATTTGGACACGCAGTTAGCAAAACACGCATATCTGCGTGCCACCTCAACCTCGAGAAGACAGAGCTGCTCTTCCTCCCAGAGATGGCCTGCTGCTATCATGGTTGACAACATCAGTGTCTCCCTCCCAGAGTGCAAAGACCCTTGGCATGAATCCAGGCACTTGTCATCTCCAGTCTGTACTACTGCAACTCGCTGTTGCCTGGGCTCCCAGTTTGTGACATCAAAGCCCTGCAATTTATCCAGAATGCCGCAGCCCACATGGTGTTCAACCTTGCCAGGTTCTCCCATGTGACACTGCTCCTCCGCACACTCCAATGGCTTCCAGTTGAAGCTCGCATCCACTACAAGACCATGGTACTTCCCTACGGAGCAGCAAGAGGAACTGCCCCTCCATACCTTCAGGCTATGCTAAAACCCTACACCCCAACCCAAGTACTCCACTCTTGCTCCTTTGGTCTCTTGGCCCTCCCATCCCTACAGCAACTCCCGCTCAGCCCAGTCAAAGCTCTTCTCTATCCTGGCACCACAATGGTGGAACCAGCTTCCCCCTGAAGCTAGGACAGCAGTCCCGGCCCATCTTCCGAAAACATCTGAAACCCTACCTCCTCCAAGAGTATCTTAAATAATCCTACATACCCCCATAAATTAAAATAGCCTTTGTGAAGTAACACTCACACTTTACCCCAAACTAACACTGACTGCTGATAGCTACATTATTGAGGAATAATGTACTTAGTATGACTGAGATATATGGTTGTCCCACCTAGCTATCTTCAGATGATTGCACTAACTGTAAGTTACTCTGGATAAGAGTGTCTGCTGAATGTCAATGTAAATCTGCTGGACACTGAAGTTCAGCTGAATCTGTGAATATTAAGCTTGCCTCGAAGAAGAGCCATGCTTTAACTGTAAATACTTTGGACAGTGCTGAAATGCCTGAGGTTAATAAAAACATGTTTTTTCGATTCGTTTGTCTTTCATCTCTTTAAATGACCCACCTCACCTACAGACGGAAAACATACAACACCAGATGAAGTGGTAGATCTCTGGAAGATCTTCCAAACTGAAACCTGTCAGTCAGCCAGTCAGTGGAAAAACACAGTCACATCTACCACTTCTGCCTCTGCCTACTGATGTCTCAGTCTTTGTGAACCAGATAAAAGCAGGGTGGATTATCGGTGACGGGAAGTCAGAGGCTTTCTGTAGACACTGAGTACAGAGCATTCGGAAAGTATTCAGACCACTTCACTTTCTCAACATTTTGTTACGATACAGCCTTGATCTACAATTTATTACATTAAAACATTTCCTCATCGATACCCCATAATGACAAAGTGAAAAGCTGATTTTTAGACATTTTTGCAAGTGTTAAAAATAAAAAACAGAAATACTTTATTTACGTAAGTATTCAGAGCCTTTGCTATGAGACTTGAAATGGAGCTCGGGTGCATCCTGTTTCCATTGATCATCCTTGAGATGTTTCTACAACTTGATTGGAGTCCACCTGTGGTAAATTCAATTGACTGGACATGATTTGGAAAGGCACACACCTGTCTATATAAGGTCCCAAAGTTGACAGTGCATGTCAGAGCAAAAACTAAGCCATGACGTTGAAGGAATTGTCTGTAGAGCTCTGTAGCAGGATTGTGTCGAGGCACAGACCTGGGGAAGGGTACCAAAACATTTCTGCAGCATTGAAGGTCCCCAAGAACTCAGTGGCCTCCATCCTTCTTGAATGGAAAAGATTTGGAACCGCCAAACTGAGCAATCGTGGGAATGCCAAGTGTCACGTCTGGACAAAACCAGGCACCAGCATGGCAGTGGCAGATCCTTGAAGAAAACCTGCTCCAGAGTGCTCAGGACCTCAGACTGGGGCGAAGGTTCACCTTCCAACAGGACAAGTCTCTGAATGTCCTTGAGTGGCCCAGCCAGAGCCCGGACTTCAACTTGATCGAACATCTCTGGAGAGATCTGAAAATGCTGTGCAGCGAAGCTCCCCATCCACCCTGACAGAGCTTGAGAGGATCTGCAGAGAATAACAGGAGAAACTCCCCAAATACAGGTGTGCCAAGCTTGTAGCGTCATACTTGAGGCTGTAATCGCTGCCAAAGGTGCTTCAACAAAGTATTGAGCAAAGGGTCTGAATACTTATGTAAATCTGATATATACAGTTTTTCTATACATTTGAAAACAAATTTTAAAACCTGTTTTTGCTTTGTCGTTACGGGGTATTGTGATGTCGTTACGGGGTATTGTGTGTAGATTGATGAAGGGAAAAAATGTAATCCATTTTAGAACAATGCTGTAACGTAACAAAATGTGGAAAATGTCAAGGGGTCTGAATACTTTCCGTATGCACTGTGTCTGAACTGTCTGGTTGGTGTAGGTGTAGAGAAATGTCAAACTGTCACACTAGCTAGCTGTGGTTTCCTGTTGCTGCTGCTGTTGCCATATTAAAGACTACATCTTATGTAAATCTAATGTAACTTCAGTATCTAACACACTAGCCCTAACTTCAGTATCTAACACACTAGCCCTAACTTCAGTATCTAACACACTAGCCCTAACTTCAGTATCTAACACACTAGCCCTAACTTCAGTATCTAACACACTAGCCCTAACTTCAGTATCTAACACACTAACCCTAACTTCAGTATCTAACACACTAGCCCTAACTTCAGTATCTAACACACTAGCCCTAACTTCAGTATCTAACACACTAGCCCTAACTTCAGTATCTAACACACTAGCCCTAACTTCAGTATCTAACACACTAGCCCTAACTTCAGTATCTAACACACTAGCCCTAACTTCAGTATCTAACACACTAGCCCTAACTTCAGTATCTAACACACTAGCCCTAACTTCAGTATCTAACACACTAGCCCTAACTTCAGTATCTAACACACTAGCCCTAACTTCAGTATCTAACACACTAGCCCTAACTTCAGTATCTAACACACTAGCCCTAACTTCAGTATCTAACACACTAGCCCTAACTTCAGTATCTAACACACTAGCCCTAACTTCAGTATCTAACACACTAGCCCTAACTTCAGTATCTCTCCCCCTGCTCTCTGGACCCTGCTCTCTCCCCCTGCTCTCGGTACCCTGCACCCTGCTCTCTCCCCCTGCTCATTGGGCTGCTCAGTTATTGCAGGTGCATTACTTCCATCTGCTGGATCACAAAAATACTGACACTGTAATTCATTACATTACCACTCTTATATTCGTACTGTTGATCTCAACCATCAAAGCATCAATGCACATTAAGGGCATTTAATTAAGTTGGACATTAAGGGTGTCATTTCCAATGCAATCAAGTTGCCAACACCGATTGGAAGGTGAGTGTTGAGCCAATATCTTCTCTGTATCTATCTGCAGTTCCAGAGGCATCAGGCAGTATCTCCTCTGTTAACCTGGTCAAATTAATTGTAGAAAATTCCACAATCTAGCTTTATTGTGGCCATGGAACCTTTGTGTCAAAATAGTGTCCACCAAAAAAAAATATATACCTAAGCCCTACTGTCACATCCAGGCCTGAGTTTTCCAGGCTGGCGTGTTTAGTTAAGTTTTTGGTGTAGGGTTTTTGAGTTCTAGGTTGTCTATTTCTATGTTGGGTAAATGGTTATCAATTAGAGGCAGCTGAGTGTCGTTACCTCTAATTGGGAACCATATATATGTTTGTAATTTTCACTAGGGTTTTGTGGGTTATTGTTTGTGTCATAGCTTTAGTTTATGGTCCATTGTTACGATCGCCGTTCGTTTATTTGTTATTTTCCCCAGTTACGTTGATTTAATAAATATGTATACTGGAAGCATCGCTGCGTCTTGGTCCGTCACTTCAGAAGATCGTGACACCTACTTCCAGCGTTGTACACTTTTGTGGGAGAAGCCACAACATTTTGGATTCTGAAGTTTCTAGACCAGGTGCATGATTTACTGCAAATAAATACCACATTGGTTGTTGAAATTAGGACAGAGACTAGTGTGTTTTACTGAGCCAAACCAACTAGAAAATGGACTTTATGCTTCAAGTTACCCTCTAAAACATAGAGTTCCAAGTGTCATCTGTCAACTTTCAGTAAAAAAAACTTGAAGCAAATGTAAATATATAATTAAAATTTTTTACTTGAAGAGCAGTTGAACAAGAGGTAGTTTAAGATAAGGGGGATAACGTGGGTGATGTCTGCCAGCTTGGGATTGGTGCCAACAGCTAAGCATCTTCCCCAAATCAAATTAAACTTTATTTGTCACATGCACCGAATACAACAGGTGTAGACTTTACTGTGAAATGCTTACTTACAAGCTCTTAACCAACAGTGCAGTTCAAGAAGAGTTAAGAAAATATTTACCAAGTAGGCTAAAATAAAAAGTAATAATAAAAAGTAACACTAAGAATAACAATAACGAGGCTATATACAGGGGGCACCGGTACCGAGTCAGTGTGCAGGGGTACAGGTTAGTTGAAGTAATTTGTACATGTAGGTAGGGATGAAGTGACTATGCATAGATAATAAACAGCGAGTAGCAGCAGTGTACAAAGGGGGTCAATTGTCCGTTGGCGATTTTATGAATTGTTCAGCAGTCTTATGGCTTGGGGGTAGAAGCTGTTGAGGAGCCTTTTGGTCCTAGACTTGGTGATCCGGTACCGAGAGAACAGTCTATGACTTGGGTGACTGGAGTCTCTGACAATTATATGGGTTTTCCTCTAACACCGCCTATTATATAGGTCCTGGATGGCAGGAAGTTTGGCCCCAGTGATGTACTGGGCCGTACGCACTACCCTCTGTAGCGCCTTACGGTCAGATGCCGAGCAGTGGCCATACCAGGCGGTGATGCAACCGGTCAGGATGCTCTCGATGGTTTTTGAGGATCTGGGGACCCATGCCAAATCTTTTCAGTCTCCTGAGGGGGAAAAGGTTTTGTCGTGCCCTCTTCACAACTGTCTTGGTGTGTTTGGACCATGATAGTTCGTTGGTGAACCGCTCCACTACAGCCCGATCTATGTTATGTTCGTCCCGCCTTTTCCTGTAGTCCACCATCAGTTCCTTAGTCCACTACAACCCGGTCGATGTTAATGGGGGCCTTTGTCTTGCTCACATTGAGGGAGAGGTTGTTGCCCTGGCACCACACTGCCAGGTCTCTGACCTCCTCCCTATAGGCCGTCTCATCGTTGTCGGTGATCAGGCCTACCACTGTTGTGTCGTCAGCAAACTTAATGATGGTGTTGGAGTTGTGTTTGGCCACGCAGTCGTGAGCCACTGGGGCCCCTCAGACCCCTGAGGGGCCCCAGTGTTGAGGATCAGAGTGGCGGATGTGTTGTTACCTACCCTTACCACCTGGGGGTGGCCCATCAGGAAGTCCAGGATCCAGTTGCAGAGGGAGGTGTTTAGTCCCAGGGTCCTTAGCTTAGTGATGAGCTTTGAGGGCGCTATGGTGTTGAACACTGAGCTGTAGTCAATGAATAGCATTCTCACATAGGTGTTCCTTTTTGTCCAGGTGGGAAAGAGCAGTATGGAGTGCAATAGAGCAGTATGGAGTGCCATCTGTTGGGCGGTATACAAATTGGAATCGGTCTAAGGTTTCTGGGATAATGGTGTTGATGTGAGCCATGACCAGCCTTTCAAAGCACTTCATGGATACAGACGTGAGTGCTACGGGTCGGTAGTCATTTAGGCAGGTTACCTTAGTGTTCTTGGGCACAGGGACTATGGTGGTCTGCTTGAAACATGTTGGTGTTACAGACTCAGACAGGGAGAAGTTGAAAATGTCAGTGAAGACACTTGCCAGTTGGTCAGCGCATGCTCGGAGTACACGTCCTGGTGATCCGTCTGGCCCTGTGAATGTTGACCTGTTTAAAGGTTCACAAGGTGGTAGGTATACATTCAGAAAAGTAGGCCAATTGTCGCAGCAATTCATGTAGTATCCTCACTATTATGCCTTTTCCACATCTGCCTTTCAGTAAGCAGGAAAGGAGGTTTGTGAATTATACCCACATCAATAAAAAGTCTGATATTAACTTACTCTATTGGCTGATGGATGAACTTCATGATGAACTGTTTCCTGGGGCACATTCTGAACCCACACACACACAATATCAGCATTGTCTGAAGTGTAACTGGATATTATATTATTATATATATTATATTGTTGTTTTGAATGTGTAAGAAATAGCTATGCAAAGGATCAAATACTAATTACAGTAATTGCAGCTCTTTATTAGCCTCCACAGTCAATAAGCAGCAACCAGACAGAAGATCTAGCTAGAAACAGAAAGTAATGTAGAAATCGTCGCCAGGCAATCTCTTTCTGCAGCAAGTACCTCTGGTTGGGCCGCTTCATCTTGTAACGTTAACTTGCTTCCACTAGCTAGCATGACTATAGCCAGTAGCCAGGTAGGGCTTGCTAGCTAGTTAGCAATAACTTTAGCCAGCTAATGCTAGCTAGCCAGGTAGTGCTAGCCAACTTTGTTCAGTTGTTGTTGAGTTCGTTCTATTGGCATGCAAACATCATGATAAGTTAAACATCTTAACATTACTATTTTTATCTTCCTGTCACACAAATGTCTAATCCTTTCTCTGTGCTCCTGACATTGCAGCTCGACCTAGACTGTAAACACATCTGCTATACTTCATGAATATTATATTAGGGATCGTGTACATCCAGGTATGAACAAAATAAAATAAAAACATTTTTAATTATACATTTTGTCATTATTATTTGTTACCCAAGTGGAAATTAATAATTTTAGCATTTTTCTAGTTTAAAACCAAAACGTCTAAATTGGGCATTTACTAACAGAAAACAAATAATGACAACGTTGGTCAGAGTGGGTCAAATCAAATCAAATTTTATTTGTCACATACACATGGTTAGCAGATGTTAATGCGAGTGTAGCGAAATGCTTGTGCTTCTAGTTCCGACCATGCAGTAGTATCTAACAAGTAATCTAACAAATTCACAACAACTACCTTATACACACAAGAGTAAAGGAATGAATACGAGTATGTACATATAAATATATGGATGAGCGATGGCTGACCGGCATAGGCAAGATGCAGTAGATGGTATGGAGTACAGTATATACACATATATATATATATATATATATATAACAATGCCATTTATATAATGTTTACATATCCTACATTACTCATCTCATATATATATATATATATATATATGAGATGAGTAATGTAGGATATGTAAACATTATATAAATGGCATTGTTTAAAGTGGCTAGTGATACATTATTTCATCCAGTTATAATTATTAAAGTGGCTAGAGATTTGGTTCGATGGTAGAACGGCATAGGCAAGATACAGTAGATGGTTTAGAGTACAGTGTATACATTTGATATGAGTATGTTGGATACGTAAATCTTATATACAAAATTGTTTAAAGTGGCTAGTGATACATTTGTTACATCCAATTCCTATGTTTAAAGTGGCTAGAGATTTAAGTCAGTATGTTGGCAGCAGCCACTCAATGTTAGTGATGGCTGTTTAACAGTCTGATGGCCTTGAGGTAGAAGCTGTTTTTCAGTCTCTCGGTCCCAGCTTTGATGCACCTGTACTGACCTCGCCTTCTGGATGATAGCGGGGTGAACAGGCAGTGGCTCGGGTGGTTGTTGTCCTTGATGATCTTTTTGGCCTTTCTGTGACATCGGGTGGTTTAGGTGTCCTGGAGGGCAGGTAGGTTTCACCCGGTGATGCGCTGTGCAGTCCTCACTACCCTCTGGAGAGCCTTACGGTTGTGGGCGGAGCAGTTGCCGTACCAGGCGGTGATACAGCCCGACAGGATGCTCTCAATTGTGCATCTGTAAAAGTTTGTGAGTGATTTTGGTGGCAAGCCGAATTTCTTCAGCCTCCTGAGGTTGAAGAGGCGCTGTTGCGCCTTCTTCACCACGCTGTCTGTGTGGGTGGACCAATTCAGTTTGTCCGTGATGTGTACACCGAGGAACTTAAAACTTTCCACCCTCTCCACTGCTGTCCCCTCGATGTGGATAGGGGTGCTCCTCTCCTGTTTCCTGAAGTCCACGATCATCTCCTTTGTTTTGCTGACATTGAGTGAGAGGTTATTTTCCTGACACCACACTCCGAGGGCCCTCACCTCCTCCCTGTAGGCCGCCTCGCCGTTGTTGGTAATCAAGCCTACCACTGTAGTGTCGTCAGCAAACTTGATGATTGAGTTGGATGCGTGCTTGGCCACGCAGTCATGGGTAAACAGGGAGTACAGGAGAGGGCTGAGAACGCACCCTTGTGGGGCCCCAGTGTTGAGGATCAGCGGAGTGGAGATGTTGTTTCCTACCCTCACCACCTGGAACCGGCCCGTCAGGAAGTCCAGGACCCAGTTGCACAGGGCTGGGTCGAGACCCAGGGTCTCGAGCTTAATGACGAGCTTGGAGGGAACTATGGTGTTAAATGCTGAGCTGTAGTCGATGAACAGCATTCTTACATAAGTATTCCTCTTGTCCAGATGGGTTAGGGCAGTATGCAGTGTGATTGCGATTGCGTCGTCTGTGGACCTATTGGGACGGTAAGCAAATTGGAGTGGGTCCAGGGTGTCTGGCAGGATGGAGGTGATATGATCCTTGACTAATCTCTCAAAGCACTTCATGATGATGGAAGTGAGTGCTACAGGGCGATAGTCATTTAGCTCAGTCACCTTAGCTTTCTTGGGAACAGGAACAATGGTGGCCCTCTTGAAGCATGTGGAAACAGCAGACTGGGATAGGGACTGATTGAATATGTCCGTGAACACACCAGCCAGCTGGTCTGCGCATGCTCTGAGGACACGGCCAGGGATGCCATCTGGGCCGGCAGCCTTGCGAGGGTTAACACATTTAAATGTTTTTCTCACATTGGCTGCGGTGAAGGTGAGCCCGCAGGTTTTGGTAGCGGGCCGTGTCGGTGGCACTGCATTGTCCTCAAAGCGAGCAAAGAAGTTGTTTAGTTGGTCTGGGAGCAGGACGTCATGGTCCGCGACAGGGCTGGTTTTCTTTTTGTAGTCCGTGATTGACTGTAGACCCTGCCACATTCCTCTTGTGTCTGAGCCGTTGAATTGTGACTCTACTTTGTCTCTATATTGACGCTAGCTTGTTTGATTGCCTTGCGGAGGGAATAGCTACACTGTTTGTATTCAGTCATGTTTCCGGTAGCCTTACCCTGGTTAAAAGCAGTGGTTCGCGCTTTCAGTTTCTTGTGAATGCTGCCATCAATCCACGGTTTCTGGTTGGGGAAGGTTTTAATATTTGCTATGGGTACAACATCACCAATGCACTTGCTAATAAACTCGCTCACCGAATCAGCGTATACATCAATGTTGTTGTCAGATGCTATCCGGAACATATCCCAGTCCACGTGCTCGAAGCAATCTTGCAGCATGGAATCAGATTGGTCGGACCAGCGTTGAACAGACCTGAGAACGGGCGTTTCAGCGTTGGTCAGAGTGGGTCCAGCGTTGGTCAGAGTGGGTCCAAGTACTTTTGGGCCAATTAATATTTCCTATTAGATGACAAGATAAAGGCACGAGTAAAGGGTTGTTCCTCAATTATTTTATTTGAATCAATCTGAAATCAAACCACACAAACGGTTTAGTTTTTAGTTTTTATTGTCTAAAGGAAATATTAAAAAACAAAAAATGTAATAATGATTCGATTTTTAAAATGTTGTTTTTAATTATAGGTTCTGGTTCGACTCTTGCACCAGTATGTTTTGGCCAATGAATTGTTGTGGCTTCCTGGCAATACAGAAAATGATAAATGGGTCTTCTTTATGATTTTGAACAGCATACGAATAAACAGATAAATGTTATTTGTAGTTTTCTTTTATTATCTCATTCCAATGATTTGATGATTGACAGTCACTGTAGATGGTCATACGACCAGTCCTGAGTCCAAATTGGTCTAGGTCAGTGAGACAGTCACTAGCCTATAGCCTAGCCTAGCCTATATCATTGTGGATAGGCTCTATAACATGCCACCGATAACCACAAGCTTCCGTATGAGCTTAGACAACATGACCACATGGGCAGTAAGCCGCAGTCTGTGAAATTTGTGTGTCATGACCAGTGGCAACCTGTTATTCAGGGCAGGTGGTACAGAGCCCCCGGTTTTGAGCCCCACATTTTTGGGAAAGAAATAAATAAATTGTGCATTATTACGTGTCACATATCAGTTTGCAAACATACATAATTGAGTTAATAAAGCCACATACAGAATTTGTTGTTTTCTTGAGTAAGGCAGCTCAGCCTAGCTCAGTGCTTTCTGTGGTGGTGGGGCAGCTCCAAAATGCAGGTGTTTCAGCCTAGCTCAGTGCCTTCTGTGGTGGTGGGGCAGCTCCATAACGCAGGTGTTTCAGCCTAGCTCAGTGCTTTCTGTGGTGGAGGGGCAGCTCCATAATGCAGGTGTTTCAGCCTGGCTCAGTGCTTTCTGTGGTGGTGGGGCAGCTCCAGAATGCAGGTGTTTCAGCCTAGCTCAGTGCCTTCTGTGGTGGTGGGGCAGCTCCATAATGCAGGTGTTTCAGCCTAGCTCAGTGCTTTCTGTGGTGGTGGGGCAGCCAGCAGAAAATACGGAGCGTTGCGCCGTGATTAGCTCAGTGTTCTGTCATTCATTGGGACAATACGTCACCTCCAAGTCTAAGGGGAGACCCTTGGGTGCTGCCACAGATTTACATTAGAAGTGCCCATCCAAGAAGGCTCAAGGTCATTGGCCACAGATAAAATGACGTTAAATCTACAGTAGTTTTGACTGGACTGATCATGTCAACATCATACTTTCACAATCTTAGCTAGCAGTCATCATCATGAATCAAGTCGACAGTCTACTGGAAAATTATTTTTAATCCTTGTCATATGAAGAGAAAGCGTATCGGTGCTCATCGGCCATAAAGATTACACAACAAGTTGGAAATCGCAAATTCAACAATGAGTGGTTTAGAAGCATTGCAAAGCAGTCACTAGCCTGCTATTCAGTGGAGTGGCTGTGTGGCCCCAAGTCTAAGATTAAGGGTGTCTTTTCCAAATTTAAAATTATAAACATTCAACATTGTGCCGCGCTCCAAACTAACTGTTAACTCGGAACTGCAAAATCTGACTTCAGTGTGTTCAAGACAACTGGGAAAAACGAGCTAAGACTGGGAAAAAAACATTTTGAACTTTCCTGTTCAAGTGAGCACAGCACAACAAGGTGAGTCCAACAATGTCTTGTATGCTGCTTCATAAATGAAGTGATATGCCAGGGAGATATGTATACTGTAGCTAAGAAAGTAGTACTAAGTGTATGTTATGTAGTCAGCTGTTAGTAGCCCATGTGCCTCGCCCTAATAATTTGGCATATTTTCACTTCTTAATTTCATCTACTGTTCTGACTTGGCGGTGCACATGTAGCTATAACCTGTTTCAGAGAAATGTAATCATTGAATATTGTAAGAACTTTCATTGTCTGCTTATATGCCCCCTTTATTTATCCTACAGTTCTGACTTGGTGTACAGGGAGAACACTAAGAACAGCCCATGTTCTGAATTCTGTTGCAGTACATTTCAAAAGTGCTGAACTATTCACTATGTCCGTCTTACCTCTGTCATTGTCTTAATCGAAATTACAGATTGCCTCTTATCCGCTCATTGTTCCCTCATGCCATTGTGTGTACATCTCAATTGTCAGTAGAAACAACATTCGTTTATTAAGCAAGCCAGCCATATCAGCTAGCTAAAAGCTAAAAGGCAGTAAATGAGGCTGAATGAACTGTTTCGCTGCCAGACAAGGCTCCGCTGATAGCCAGGTGTAGCAGTGGTAAGGATTCCCTCCATGGTGCTGAAAAGAATGCTCTGCTGTTGGGACAGCTTTATGTCGGCCCTAACAGTTTGTGGGCACCGTTTGTCACCGTTATAGTGCAATTAATGTGTTGTTTAGTGTTGTGTAGTGGCTTTTCTGGCATGCATCTAAAAAAAAATATTTGGTGTTTGCACCACAAAGATTTACATGCCACCTTTTCTACAAAACATTTCCCTGACAATCAAGGCTAGGCTACTGCAAAAATACTAACTTGTAAAATTGCTGGGAAGCAAAGTATCTGACATGCCCCATTCGGTGAGCCGCTCTGCACCCCTGCATTGTAATAGCATGGTAGCCTACATATTTAGATAAATTAACATTGTAAACCATAGACTAATAGCATTGCCAACTTGTTTGTTGAACTGTGAGTTACTTTTCCGCGGTCACTAAAGGTGCGGCAGTCCAGGAGAGATCGGACTGGTCAGGTATTAAACGCTTGGCTGGTCATCGGAGAGTTTCAAAGGAGAGGTCATATGCTGTCTGTGGACAGTTTTTATACCTAGTTATTGATGTAGCTTATAGACTCATCAGAAATGTCCAGATCCTGAAAAAGGCAAAACTAGAAACTGTTCTCCATGGGTCATGACCAGGGGCAGCTCCATGTTATTGAGACAATCCACAATAGACTGCAGGTTAAAGTGCTTAAGGTTGTGGAAGTGGAGGTCCTGACCTTGGCCAATTTGGACTCGGCACATGACCCACTACAATGACTGTGAATCACCAAATCATTGTTATGTTATGAGAAACAAAAACAAAAATCTATATTATTAATATCTAAACAGAATGGTGTTTTCTGTAGGGTCAGGAAGACGCAACAATTAATTGGCCGAAAGGTGCAGTTCACGGGTTGGACCAGAAATGATTAAAAAACACAACATTTGAACATTCAAATGATTATTCAGTTTCTCGTTATTAAATATTTTCGTTAGACAATAAAAAAAAGTTTGGTTTGATTTCACATTCAAATCAAATAAACAATGAACAACCATTTTACAATTTTTTATCTTGTCATCTAATAGGAAATATTAATTGGCCAAAAACTACATGGACCTACACCGACCACTAACTCCAGCATCAAGATAAACTACATGGACCTACACCGACCACTAACTCCAACATCAAGATAAACTACATGGACCTACACCGACCACTAACTCCAGCATCAAGATAAACTACATGGACCTACACCGACCACTAACTCCAACATCAAGATAAACTACATGGACCTACACCGACCACTAACTCCAGCATCAAGATAAACTACATGGACCTACACCGACCACTAACCCTAACCCCAGCATCAAGATAAAATACATGGACCAACACCGACCACTAACTCCAACATCAAGATAAACTACATGGACCTACACCGACCACTAACTCCAGCATCAAGATAAACTACATGGACCTACACCGACCACTAACCCCAGCATCAAGATAAAATACATGGACCTACACCGACCACTAACCCCAGCATCAAGATAAAATACATGGACCTACACCGACCACTAACCCCAGCATCAAGATAAACTACATGGACCTACACCGACCACTAACCCCAGCATCAAGATAAAATACATGGACCTACACCGACCACTAACCCCAGCATCAAGATAAACTACATGGACCTACACCGACCACTAACCCCAGCATCAAGATAAACTACATGGACCTACACCGACCACTAACCCCAGCATCAAGATAAACTACATGGACCTACACCGACCACTAACCCCAGCATCAAGATAAACTACATGGACCTACACCGACCACTATCCCTAACCCCAGCATCAAGATAAACTACATGGACCTACACCGACCACTAACCCCAGCATCAAGATAAACTACATGGACCTACACCGACCACTATTGATCAGCTATGAAAAGCCAACTGACATTTACTCCTGAGGTGCTGACCTGTTGCACCCTCTACAACCACTGTGATTATTATTATTTGACCCTGCTGGTCATCAATGAACGTTTGAACATCTTGTCCATGTTCTGTTATAATCTCCACCCGGCACAACCAGAAGAGGACTGGCCACCCCTCACAGCCTGGTTTCTCTCTAGGTTTCTTCCTAGGTTCTGGCCTTTCTAGAGAGTTTTTCCTAGCCACCGTGCTTCTACACCTGCATTGCTTGCTGTTTGTGGTTTTTGGCTGGGTTTCTGTACAGCCCTCTGTGACATCGGCTGATGTAAGGGGGGCTTTATGAATACATGTGACTGATTGATAACCCTAACTCCAGCATCAGATACACATTTTCCTGCACAGGAGGTTGGTTGTTCCTTAATTGGGAAGGATGGGCTCGTGGTAATGGCTGGAGCACAATAGGTGGAATGGTATCAAATACACGCCATTCCATTTACTCCGTTCCCCACATTATTAAGGGCCGTCCTCCTCTCAGCAGCCTCCACTGGTTCCTGTCATTTTTTCAAATGTCAGGTGTGCTGAGCACAAATTTGAACATTGTGAAAATTCTGTGCGACTTCCGGTGTGCATTTACTGTGAACACTGAGGCTGTACCCGCTTTAAGTTACCGTTTTAACAGTGGTCAAGTAGGCTACTGTGGCTCTTTGATCATAATGTAGGCCTGCCAGAGTGGCCTACCATCAAAAACAATGGAGTAAAACGCATCCCATAACATTTTAACATGGAAATAACTGTTCTATCATTCAGCCTACAGTAGCAGCCAATGTGTGGTGTTCAATGCCTACATTCCATTATACTTATAAGAAAAAACAGGCAGGGCTTGACATTAACCTGTTCATCCCCTTGTCCTTCAGACAAGGAGGTGGCTGAAAACGTTGTTTGATGCAAGAAACCACTTTACAAAATAAATGTAATTATTATACCCATACTCAATATTACAGAGAATCAGACAAATTATGCTGCTCTGCCTATTGGCTACTTAGCTTATTCAAGACCATATCAAAATAAAACACTTCCCCTTTAAGACATAAAAAAGCTATTTACCGGACTTGCTTGGCTAAGATGGCTAGGAATGCACACATTTTGTGTTCTTGTTGGAAGCAACCACTCCCCAATTGTTGACTAGGCATGAGCTATAACTGTGCTAATAAAGCAATAACGAACGAAGAATATGAACAAACTGTGCACACGTGGCTACATGCAGCTCCCGCTTTGATCTCAAATCAAGCACATCTACTCGCGACCACTAATAATGTAGCCTAAACAAGTCCAAAAGGCACAGATCCATATAGACCGCTCTGATCGGTTATGCCCTACCGCTCTGATCGGTTATGCCCTACCGCTCTGATCGGTTATGCCCTACCGCTCTGATCGGTTATGCCCTACCGCTCTGATCGGTTATGCCCTACCGCTCTGATCGGTTATGCCGTACAGGTCTGTGTACGGGCCTGAGTCGTGCCTGTCAGTGGAATACAATCCTACTCCAATGCGCTCTGCCTACAAGAAAATCTCTTTCAGTTAGTTTTGCATACTAAATCTTGCAGTTAGTTTTGTTTCGGTATATTACAATTGAAAGTGGTTAATGTTGGGTTGATTCGATCACAATTCCCACAGTCGAGCGAAACGATGATAGTGTTAACTAAAGGGGAAAAGTGTAGAATGTTGAGTGAAGTTCAATCTCAGCTTCTCTTGCTCACTAACCCTAAACCAATCCAACCTTATCACACACATCACCAGTCAACAACAGCATCAGACAGACAACAGTGTGCCGTGGTTTCATCCTTTCTTCAAACCACGAAATAACAGCATTCATGTAAATGTAGCGTGGTTCGTTCTGCGTTGTCTATTTTTATTTAGGACACTGCCACAACTGGAGGGGAACAACATCACACTGCTACATGAAGGTACCCTTTAGGTAAAGACATGGATCTTTATTGGACAACGAAAAGGGGAATTTTATTCTAACATTTTACTCTTTCTGAAAATGCAGACTCACTGAGCACGTGCACAGTGGTGTAAAGTAACGAAGTAAAAATACTTTGAAGTACTACTACAAATCAAATCAAACTTTATTAGTCACATGCGCAGACCTTACAGTGAAATGCTGAATACAACAGGTGTAGACCTTACAGTGAAATGCTGAATACAACAGGTGTGGACCTTACAGTGAAATGCTGAATACAACAGGTGTGGACCTTACAGTGAAATGCTGAATACAACAGGTGTAGACCTTACAGTGAAATGCTGAATACAACAGGTGTAGACCTTACAGTGAAATGCTGAATACAACAGGTGTAGACCTTACAGTGAAATGCTGAATACAACAGGTGTAGACCTTACAGTGAAATGCTGAATACAACAGGTGTAGACCTCACAGTGAAATGCTGAATACAACAGGTGTAGACCTCACAGTGAAATGCTGAATACAACAGGTGTGGACCTTACAGTGAAAATGCTGAATACAACAGGTGTAGACCTTACAGTGAAAAGCTGAATACAACAGGTGTAGACCTTACAGTGAAATGCTGAATACAACAGGTGTAGACCTTACAGTGAAATGCTGAATACAACAGGTGTAGACCTTACAGTGAAAAGCTGAATACAACAGGTGTAGACCTTACAGTGAAATGCTGAATACAACAGGTGTAGACCTTACAGTGAAAAGCTTACTTACGAGCCCCTCTGTACTTTACTATTTATATTTTTGTACATTTTTTAATCCATTACATTCCTAAAGAAAATAATGTACTTTTTATTAATTCCATTTTCCCTGAGAGCCAAAAGTAGTCATTGCATTTCTAATGCAGGACAGGAAAATGGTCCTATTCAGCCAATTATCAAGAGAACATGTCATCCCCACTGTCTCTGAAATGGCGGACTCACTAAACACAAATGCTTGTTTGTAAATGAAAAGTGTTGGTGTGTGCCCCTGGCTATCTGTACATTTCAAATACAAGAACATCATGCCGTCTGCTGTAAAGGACTTGATGTAGATCATGTACTTCAGGATATTTAAAACCCAATACTTTCACCAGAGTAGTACGTTACTGGAGTCATTTTCTATTAAGGTATTTTTACCTTCACACACACACCTGCCTCTCACATCCAACTGTGTAGCCCTTCGCCTCCACATCCTCATCAGCCCTTCGCCTCCACATCAGCCCTTCGCCTCCACATCCTCATCAGCCCTTCGCCTCCACATCCTCATCAGCCCTTCGCCTCCACATCCTCATCAGCCCTCGCCTCCACATCCTCATCAGCCCTTCGCCTCCACATCATCATCAGCCCTTCGCCTCCACATCCTCATCATCCCTTCGCCTCCACATCCTCATCAGCCCTTCGCCTCCACATCCTCATCAGCCCTTCGCCTCCACATCCTCATCAGCCCTTCGCCTCCACATCCTCATCAGCCCTTCGCCTCCACATCCTCATCAGCCCTTCGCCTCCACATCCTCATCAGCCCTTCGCCTCCACATCCTCATCAGCCCTTCGCCTCCACATCCTCATCAGCCCTTCGCCTCCACATCCTCATCAGCCCTTCGCCTCCACATCCTCATCAGCCCTTCGCCTCCACATCCTCATCAGCCCTTCGCCTCCACATCCTCATCAGCCCTTCGCCTCCACATCCTCATCAGCCCTTCGCCTCCACATCCTCATCAGCCCTTCGCCTCCACATCCTCATCAGCCCTTCGCCTCCACATCCTCATCAGCCCTTCGCCTCTATATTATTAACAATTTACTTCAATATGTACAACATAGACTCAATCCTATAGCACTGTCTGGGTTAGGGTAGAGTTTGTCAGGGTTAGGGTCTGTCAGGGTTATGGTTGAGTCTGTTGGGGTTAGGGTTGAGTCTGTCGGGGTTAGGGTTGAGTCTGTCGGGGTTAGGGTTGAGTCTGTCGGGGTTAGGGTCTGTCGGGGTTAGAGTTGAGTCTGTCGGGGTTAGGTCTGTTGGGGTTAGGGTTGAGTTTGTCGGGGTTAGGGTTGGGTCTGTCGGTTAGGGTAGAGTCTGTCGGGGTTAGGGTTGAGTTTGTCGGGGTTAGGGTTGGGTCTGTCGGTTAGGGTCTGTCAGGGTTAGAGTTGAGTCTGTCGGGGTTAGGTCTGTTGGGGTTAGGGTTGAGTTTGTCGGGGTTAGGGTTGGGTCTGTCGGGGTTAGGGTAGAGTCTGTCGGGGTTAGGGTAGAGTCTGTCGGGGTTAGGGTTGGGTCTGTCGGGGTTAGGGTTGGGTCTGTCGGGGTTAGGGTCTGTTAGGGTTGAGTCTGTCGGGGTTAGGGTTGAGTCTGTCGGGGTTAGGGTTGAGTCTGTCGGGGTTAGGGTCTGTCAGGGTTAGGGTAGGCCTCTAGGTCCCAGGCTTGGGGTTAGGGCTGGGCCTTGTCACTAGGAGAGGAGGCAGAGGGGGCTGGTTCTAGGTCAGAGGTTAGTCACCTCCAGCAGGGTAACATACTGGACATGGTTCAGACATGTTGTGGTATACATGGCAACCACTAGGTGTCATCAGGAAATGGAGAAACAGTGTCAGACCTCTAAGGCTGTGTTCACACAAACTGCCCAATTCTGAAATTTTTTCCACTAATTTGTCTTTTAACAAATCACATCAGGTCTTTTGACATCAGATCTTTTCCAGAGCTGATCTGATTAGTCAAAATAGTCTCCCTGTGTGAATGCAGCCAAACAGTCCGCAGGCCAGAAGAGGACAGCTAGCACAACCAGGTTATGGACTAGCTGAGGATGGGTTTGGCTCTGTAGACAGGGGTCAGAGGGTAGAGGTTAATGGTGACAGAGTGGAGGGGTTAGGGTTAATCATAGAAACAAAACAGATAATTGTAAGTCTTCAGTGGGATGAAGCAGGGAAACATTACATTTAGGGTTTCTCCTTATACCTCTATCCATCTTTCTCTCTCTTTATGTGCCCTACATATCTCCCTCTATATCTCTCCATGCATCTCTCCCTCTTCGCCTCCCTCTCCCTCACTCCATGTGTGCGGGTGTTCTCCCATTAAGCCTTGCAGATCTTGGTCTCGGTGACAAAGGTGTTCTCAAAGTGACGGATGGTGAAACACTCCTCTACCGAACGCTTATGAATCCCTCCTACTAGAGAGAGACAGAGAGAGGAAGTAGAGAATAGAGAGTTGGAGAGAGAGAATAGAGAGCGGGAGAGAGAATAGAGAGCGGGAGAGAGGATAGAGGGAGAGATTAGACCCAACAAGAACAGGTCCAAGTACAACAACAATCTATACACACACACACACACACACACACACACACACACACACAAACAAGCCTTTAACACATAAGTATTCAGACCCTTTGCTATGAGACTCGAAATTGAGCTCAGGTGCATCCTGTTTCCATTAATCATCATGTTTCTACAACTTGATTGGAGTCCACCTGCGATAAATTCCATTGATTGGACATGATTTGGAAAGGTACACACCTGTCTATTAAAGGTCCCACAGTACACGTCAGAGCAAAAACCTGTGGAGATGACTCGCTGTCATATCTATTTTTTGTATACTGTACTCGACTAAAACACATAGGATGAGTCTATACTGATGAAAACAGTCTTGGCCTCTAAACCTTCAAGCTGCATACTGGACCCTATTCCAACTAAACTACTGAAGGAGCTGCTTCCTGTGCTTGGCCCTCCTATGTTGAACATAATAAACGGCTCTCTATCCACCGGATGTGTACCAAACTCACTAAAAGTGCCAGTAATAAAGCCTCTCTTGAAAAAGCCAAAACTTGACCCAGAAAATATAAAAAACTATCGGCCTATATCAAATCTCCCATTCCTCTCAAAACGTTTTGAAAAAGCTGTTGAGCAGTAACTCACTGCCTTCCTGAAGACAAACAATGTATACGAAACGCTTCAGTCTGGTTTTAGACCCCATCATAGCACTGAGACTGCACTTGTGAAGGTGGTAAATGACCTTTTAATGGCGTCAGACCGAGGCTCTGCAACTGTACTCATGCTCCTAGACCTTAGTGCTGCTTTTGATACCATCGATCACCACATTCTTTTGGAGAGAAAACCCAAATTGGTCTACAAGTTCTGGCCTGGTTTAGATCTTATCTGTCGGAAAGATATCAGTTTGTCTCTGTGGATGGTTTGTCCTCTGACAAATCAACTGTACATTTCGGTGTTCCTCAAGGTTCCGTTTTAGGACCACTATTGTTTTCACTATATATTTTACCACTTGGTGATGTCATTCGGAAACATAATGTTAACTTTCACTGCTATGCGGACGATACATAGCTGTACATTTCGATGAAACATGGTGAAGCCCCAAAATTGCCCTCCCTGGAAGCCTGTGTTTCAGACATAAGAAAGTGGATGGCGGCAAATGTTTTACTTTAAACTCAGACAAAACAGAGATGCTAGTTCTAGGTCCCAAGAAACAAACGAGATCTTCTGTTGGATCTGACAGTTGTACAGTCATCTCAAACTGAAGGACCTCGGCGTTACTCTGGACCCTAATCTCTCTTTTGTCGAACATATCAAGAATATTTCAAGGACAGCTTTTTTCCATCTTCGCAACATTGCAAAAATGAGAAACGTTCTGTCCAAAAATGATGCAGAAAAATGTAATCCATGCTTTTGTCACTTCTAGATTAGACTACTGCAATGCTCTACTCTCTGGCTACCCGGATAAAACACTAAATAAACTTCAGTTAGTGCTAAACACAGCTGCTAGAATCTTGACTAGAACCCCACAATTTGATCATATTACTCCAGTACTAGCCTCTCTACACTGGCTTCCTGTTAAGGCAAGGGCTGATTTCAAGGTTTTACTGCTAACCTACAAAGCATTACATGGGCTTGCTCCTACTTATCTTTCCAATTTGGTCCTGCCGTACATTTAATAAAAAACAAAATATATATATATATATTTCACCTTTATTTAACCAGGTAGGCCAGCTGAGAACAAGTTCTCATTTACAACTGCGAACTGGCCAAGATAAAGCAAAGCAGTTCAACACATACAACAACACAGAGTTACACATGGAATAAAACAAACATACAGTCAATAACAAAATAGAAAAATCTACATACAGCGTGTACAAATGCCGTAAGGAGGTAAGGCAATAAATAGGCCATAGTAGCAAAGTAATTACAATTTAGCAAATGAACACTGGAGTGATGGAAGTGCAGATGATGATGTGCAAGTAGAAATACTGGTGTGCAAAAGAGCAAAAAAAAGTCAATCAAAATAATATGGGGATGAGGTAGGTAGTTGGATGGGCTGTGTACAGCTGCAGCGATCGGTAAGCTGCTCAGATAGCTGATGCTTAATTAAAGTTAGTGAGGGAAATATAAGTTTCCAACTTCAGCGATTTTTGCAATTCGTTCCAGTCAGAGAACTGGAAGGAAAGACTGCCAAAGTAGGTGTTGGCTTTGGGGATGACCAGTGAGATATACCTGATTCTAGATTTAATTTAGGATTGGAGATGCTTAATATGATCAAATCTAGAATCTGCTTTCTATTTTGCAACAAAGCCTCCTTCACTCACGCCGCCAAACTTGCCCTAGTAATACTGACTAGTTCAGTCAGTGATCGGTTTGTTAACTTGGCTTTCGAAGACTTTAGAAAGGCAGGGCAGGATGGATATAGGTCTGTAACAGTTTGGGTCAAGAGTGTCACCCCCTTTGAAGAGGGGGATGACCGCGACAGCTTTCCAATCTTTAGGGATCTCGGACGATAAGAAAGGGAGCTTGAACAGGTTAGTAATAGGGGTTGCAACACAGCTCTTTCAGAACAGGAGGAAAGCATGGCCAGCCGTAGAGAAATGCTTATTGAAATTCTCGATTATCCTGGATTTATCAGTAGTGACAGTGTTTCCTAGCCTCAGTGCAGTGGGCAGCTGGGAGAAGGTGCTATTGTTCTCCATGGACTTGACAGTGTCCCAAAACCTTTTGGAGTTAGAACTACAGGATGCAAATTTCTGTTAGAAAAAGCTAGCCTTTGCTTTCCTAACTGACTGTGTGTATTGGTTCCTGACTTCCCTGAAAAGTTGCATATCACGGGGACTATTCGATGCTAGTGCAGTACGCCAGAGGATGTTTTTGTGCTGGTCGAGGGCAGTCAGGGGGCATGCTTATTTAAGATGGTGAGGAAATCACTTTTAAAGAACAACCAGGCATCCTCTACTGACGGCATGAGGTCAATAAAAAAAATATCCTTCCAAAATAACCGGGCCATGTCGATTAGAAAGGCCTGCTTGCTGAAGTGTTTTAGGGAGCGTTTGACAGTGATGAGGGGTGGTCGTTTGACCGCGGACCCATAACGGACGCAGGCAATGAGGCAGTGTTCGCTGAGATCCTGATTGAAAATAGCAGAGGTGTATTTGAAGGGCAAATTGGTCAGGATAATATCTATGAGGGTGCCCATGTTTACAGATTTTGGGTTGTACCTGGTGGGTTCCTTGATAATTTATGTGAGATTGAGGGCATCTAGCTTAGATTGTAGGACAGCCGGGGTGTTAAGCATGTCCCAGTTTAGGTCACCTAACAGTACGAACTCTGAAGATAGATGGGGGGCAATCAATTCACATATGGTGTGGGGGGGTCTATAACAGGCAGAGACTTATTTCTGGAGAGATTCCTTTTTAAAATTAGAAGCTCGAACTGTTTGGGCATAGACCTGGAAAGTATGACAGAACTTTGCAGTAGATTGCAACTCCTCCCCCATTGGCAGTTCTATCTTGACGGAAAATTTTGTAGTTGGGTATGGAAATCTCAGAATTTTTGGTGGCCTTCCTAAGCCAGGATTCAGACACGGCCAGGACATCAGGGTTGGCGGAGTGTGTTAAAGCAGTGAGTAAAACAAACTTAGGGAGGAGGCTTCTGATGTTAACATGCATGAAACCAAGGCTTTTACGGTTACAGAAGTCAACAAATGAGAGTGTCTGGGGACACACAGGGCCTGGGTTAACCACCACATCACCAGAGGAACAGAGGAGGAGTAGGATGAGGGTACGGCTAAAGGCTATCAAAACTGGTTATCTAGTGCGTTGGGGACAGAGAATAAAAGGAGCAGATTTCTTGGCGTGGTAGAATAGATTCAGGGCATAATGTACAGACAAGGGTACGGTAGGATGTGAGTACAGTGGAGGTTAACCTAGGCATTGAGTGACGATGAGAGAGGTTTTGTCTCTGAAGGCACCAGTTAAACCAGGTGAGGTCTGCATGTGGGTGAGGTGGGACAAAAGAGCTATCTCAGGCATTTTGAACGGGACTGAGAGCTCTACAGTGAAATAAAACAATAAGAACTAGCCAAGACAGCAGTGGACAAGGCATATTGACATTAGAGAGAGGTATAAAGCAATCACAACAACGGGTAAATGGCGATGAATGGGCAGAGCGGGTCAGTTAGGTACATACAGGACCTGAGTTTGAGGCTGGGGCCGACAGGTAAAATGAGGTACAGTGTTAATGAAACAGTCCAGGGGGCATCAGCTGTGTAGCCGAGTGATCATAGGGTCAAAAGAGCAGCAATAGGTGAGAAACTCTCCCACCACAGAACTATTCTATATAACTCTCCTACCACAGAACTATCCTATAGATCTCCCCTACCACAGAACTCTATTGAACTATTCTATATAACTCTCCTACCACATAACAGACAGGGGTGTGGGTACAGTGGAGGTAAACCCAGGCATTGAGTGACGATGAGAGAGGTTGCATCTCTGAAGGCACTAGTTATGCTAGGTGAGGTCACCACATGTGTGGGAGGTGGGACAAAGGAGGTATCTGAGGCATGTTGAGTGGGGCTAGGGGCTCTGCAGTAAAATAAACAATGATAACTACCCTAAACAACAGTATACAAGGCATATTGACATTCGAGAGAGACAAAGCGAGGCATAAAGCAATCACAGGTGTTGATTGGGAGAGCTAGCTAAGACAACAACAGCTAAACGGCTAAGGCAACAACAACAGGTAAAATACCTACACGTACGCTACGGTCACAAGACGCAGGCCTCCTTACTGTCCCTAGAATTTCTAAGCAAACAGCTGGAGGCAGGGCTTTCTCCTATAGAGCTCCATTTTTATGGAATGGTCTGCCTATCCATGTGAGAGACGCAGACTCGGTCTCAACCTTTAAGTCTTTATTGAAGACTGATCTCTTCAGTAGGTCCTATGATTGAGTGTAGTCTGGCCCAGGAGTGTGAAGGTGAATGGAAAGGCACTGGAGCAACGAACCGCCCTTGCTGTCTCTGCCTGGCCGGCTCCCCTCTCTCCACTGGGATTCTCTGCCTCAAATCCTATTATGGGGGCTGAGTCACTGGCTTACTGGTGCTCTTCCAATCCGTCCCTAGGAGGGGTGCGTCACTTGAGTGGGTTGAGTCACTGACGTGATCTTCCTGTCCGGGTTGGTGCCGTGGGGGAGATCTTCGTGGGCTATACTCGGCCTTGTCTAAGGATGGTAAGGTGGTGGTTGAAGATATCTCTCTAGTGGTGTGGTGTGGGGGGTGTGCTTTGGCAAAGTGGGTGGGGTTATGTCCTGCCTGTTTGGCCCTGTCCGGGGGTATCGTCGGACGGGGCCACAGTGTCTCCGACCCCTCCTGTCTCAGCCCCCAGTATTTATGCTGCAGTAGTTTGTGTCGGGGGGCTAGGGTCAATCTGTTATATCTGGAGTATTTCTCCTCTCTTATCTGGTGTCCTGTGTGAATTTAAACATGCTCTCTCTCTCCCTCTCCCTCTGAGCCCTGGACCATGCCTCACCTGGCCTGATGACTCCTTGCTGTCCCCAGTCCACCTGGTCGTGCTGCTGCTCCAGTTTCAACTGTTCTGCCTGCGGCTATGGAACCCTGACCTGTTCCCCGGACCTGCTACCTGTCCCAGACCTGCTGTTTTCAACTCTCTAGAGACAGCAGGAGCGGTAGAGATATTTCTGAACGATTGGCTGAAAAGCCAACTGACATTTACTCTGAGGTGCTGACCTGTTGCACTCCTCGACAACCACTGATTATTATTATCTGACCCTGCTGGTCATCTATGAACGTTTGAACATCTTGGCCATGTTCTGTTATAATCTCCACCCGGCACAACCAGAAGAGGACTGGCCACCCCTCACAGCCTGGTTCCTCTCAGGTTTCTTCCTAGGTTCTGGCCTTTCTAGGAGTTTTTCCTAGCCACCGTGTTTCTACACCTGCATTGCTTGCTGTTTGGGGTTTTAGGCTGGGTTTCTGTACAGCACTCTGTGACATCGGCTGATGTAAGAAGGGCTTTATCAATACATTTGATTGATATACTGTACTTGACTAAAACACATAGGATGTGTCTATATTGTATATGGAAAAACACACGTTTTAAAATGTCGACCAATCAATTGGCCAAAAGAACAGAAGACTCTTGGTCAACCAATAGTTTTTTTTAGTCGGAGACAGCCCTACACACATACCCGTAGCACACACACACCCGTAACACACACACACACCCGTAACACACACACACCCACCTGTTAGGTCACTGCGGCGCTGCATCCTGTAGGTGTCCTTGCCCTCACACAGCCGGCGGATATAGAAGCCCATTTCTGTGACATCATCAACACGCTCCGTCACGACCAGGTCCTCCTGCACAAGGTAGCTACGGAACGACCCCGACTACACACCCACACACCACACCCACACACCACACCACACCACACACACACCACAGTAACATAGTGAATCATTCATCTGATACTTTAACAGACAACTAATCAACAACAATAGGTTCTCCCCTTTACTCCTCCGCCCCTCTACTCCTCCGCTTTACTCCTCCGCTTCTACTCCTCTGCCTTTCCCTTACTTCTCACTCCTCCGCCCCTCTACTCCTCCGCTTTATTTCCGCTCTTTACTCCTCCGCTCTTACCTCCGCCTACTCCCTCCGCCGCTCTACTCCTCGCCGCCTCTACTCCTCCGCCCTCTATTCCTCTCCGCCTCTACTCCTCCTGCTTTACTTCGCTTTTATTTTCTCCTCCGCTTTACTCCTCCGCTTTACTTTCCTTCCGCTTCTTCCCTATATCATTTTCCGCTCTTCCTAGCCTTTTCTTCCGCTTTCCTTATCCGCTTTATTCTTCCTCGCTTTACTTTTCCGCTTTATTGCTCCGCTTTCATTTTCCGCTTCTCCTCCGCTTTATTTCCGCTTTACTCTGCCTCCTTTCCTTTACTTCCTCTCATCAGTCTCAGGTTTGTTCTTTAACCACACACACCACACACACCATAGTAAATATAGTGAATCATCTATCTGATATTTTAATAGACAACTAATCACAACAATAGGTTTCTCTTTTTATTTCCTTCCGCTTTCATTTCCTTCCGCTCCTGCTTCCGCTTTCATTTTCCTTTATTTCCGCTCTATTTCCTTCCGCTTTCTACTTTCCGCTTATTTCTCCTCCGCTTTCATTTTCCGCCCCTACTCCTTTTCCGCTTTTATTTTCCGCTTTACTTTCGCTTTCATTTTCCGCTTTCATTTCTTCCGCTTTTTATTTTCTGCTTTATTTTTCCGCTTTCATTTTTCCGCTTTATTTTCCGCTTTTTATTTCCTCCGCTTTCATTTTTCCCGCTCTTCCGCTTTATTTCTCCGCTTTCTATTTTTTCCGCTTTACTTCCTTCCAGCTTTATTTGCCCTCTGCTCCTCCGCCTCTATCCCTCCGCGCTTTTATTTCTTCCGCTTTATTTCCGCTTTCTACTTTTCCGCTTTTATTTCCTCCGCTTACTCCTCCGCTTACCCTACTTTTCCGCTTCTCCTCCGCTCTCTACTCCTCCCCCCCTCTACTCCTCCACTTACAGTCTCAGGTTTGTTCTCACCATTAACTGCATGAAGAGGTCCATGAGGTCTTGAGGAGGCAGAACCACTGAAGTGTTCAGCGGAATCACAAAACATGTCCTCAGAGTCAGGTCCAGATATGCCGTCAGCTTCTACACACACACACCAGGAATATGTCAGAAAACTCTCACTTATGTCTGCCACCATCCATTTTAACAACATAACAGCCGGTTGTCATGTAATGGAATGTGTGTCCGTGCGTCCATCACTAGTGTAGCACACACACCCGCAGCTCCCGTTTAGGGTTGCTGTCCCCCTTGATAGAATATAAACACGTCATTACAGGAAATTACCTTAAAAACCGCAAAGTTCTCTTAGCCCCAAGTCAGGACACTCATTGTTCAGCAAGGAACATTTATTTAAATTGTTGAAAAAAGTGGATTTAGCTTATTTGAGCTTAAAATGTACATTTAGGGGAAAATATTTGTTTTTGTAATTTTCTAAATAATTTCAATATAATTAAATTCCGTGTTGGTTCTATGCCTGTTAATGCCCGGAGCAAAGGATCCCATTTCCAACACTCTCTGGAAATATAATATTATAATAAAATAAAATTCAAAAAACTGTTAATAATGGACATTAACGGAAACACGATGTTATGTAGCTCTGTGTTATGTAGCTCTGTGTTATGTAGCTCTGTGTTATGTAGCAAACTCTGTATGGTGTGTAATGAACAGGACCAGTGTGTGCCTAACTACTGTGTAATGAAACAGGACCAGTAGGTGTGTAATGAAACAGGGACCAGTGTGTGCCTAGGTGTGTAATGAAACAGGGACCAGTGTGTGCCTAGGTGTGTAATGAAACAGGGACCAGTGTGTGCCTAGGTGTGTAATGAAACAGGGACCAGTGTGTGCCTAGGTGTGTAATGAAACAGGGACCAGTGTGTGCCTAGGTGTAATGAAACAGGGACCAGTGTGTGCCTAGGTGTGTAATGAAACAGGGACCAGTGTGTGTGCCTAGGTGTGTAATGAAACAGGGACCAGTGTGCCTAGGTGTGTAAATGAAACAGGGACCAGTGTGTGCCTAGGTGTGTAATGAAACAGGACCAGTGTGTGCCTAGGTGTGTAATGAAACAGGGACCAGTGTGTGCCTAGGTGTGTAATGAAACAGGGACCAGTGTGTGCCTAGGTGTGTAATGAAACAGGGACCAGTGTGTGCCTAGGTGTGTAATGAAACAGGGACCAGTGTGTGCCTAGGTGTGTAATGAAACAGGGACCAGTGTGTGCCTAGGTGTGTAATGAAACAGGGACCAGTGTGTGCCTAGGTGTGTAATGAAACAGGGACCAGTGTGTGCCTAGGTGTGTAATGAAACAGGGACCAGTGTGTGCCTAGGTGTGTAATGAAACAGGGACCAGTGTGTGCCTAGGTGTGTAATGAAACAGGGACCAGTGTGTGCCTAGGTGTGTAATGAAACAGGGACCAGTGTGTGCCTAGGTGTGTAATGAAACAGGGACCAGTGTGTGCCTAGGTGTGTAATGAAACAGGGACCAGTGTGTGCCTAGGTGTGTAATGAAACAGGGACCAGTGTGTGCCTAGGTGTGTAATGAAACAGGGACCAGTGTGTGCCTAGGTGTGTAATGAAACAGGGACCAGTGTGTGCCTAGGTGTGTAATGAAACAGGGACCAGTGTGTGCCTAGGTGTGTAATGAAACAGGGACCAGTGTGTGCCTAGGTGTGTAATGAAACAGGGACCAGTGTGTGCCTAGGTGTGTAATGAAACAGGGACCAGTGTGTGCCTAGGTGTGTAATGAAACAGGGACCAGTGTGTGCCTAGGTGTGTAATGAAACAGGGACCAGTGTGTGCCTAGGTGTGTAATGAAACAGGGACCAGTGTGTGCCTAGGTGTGTAATGAAACAGGGACCAGTGTGTGCCTAGGTGTGTAATGAAACAGGGACCAGTGTGTGCCTAGGTGTGTAATGAAACAGGACCCAGTGTGTGCCTAGGTGTGTAATGAAACAGGACCAGTGTGTGCCTAGGTGTGTAATGAAACAGGAACCAGTGTGTGCCTAGGTGTGTAATGAAACAGGAACCAGTGTGTGCCTAGGTGTGTAATGAAACAGGAACCAGTGTGTGCCTAGGTGTGTAATGAAACAGGAACCAGTGTGTGCCTAGGTGTGTAATGAAACAGGAACCAGTGTGTGCCTAGGTGTGTAATGAAACAGGAACCAGTGTGTGCCTAGGTGTGTAATGAAACAGGGACCAGTGTGTGCCTAGGTGTGTAATGAAACAGGAACCAGTGTGTGCCTAGGTGTGTAATGAAACAGGGACCAGTGTGTGCCTAGGTGTGTAATGAAACAGGGACCAGTGTGTGCCTAGGTGTGTAATGAAACAGGGACCAGTGTGTGCCTAGGTGTGTAATGAAACAGGGACCAGTGTGTGCCTAGGTGTGTAATGAAACAGGGACCAGTGTGTGCCTAGGTGTGTAATGAAACAGGGACCAGTGTGTGCCTAGGTGTGTAATGAAACAGGGACCAGTGTGTGCCTAGGTGTGTAATGAAACAGGGACCAGTGTGTGCCTAGGTGTGTAATGAAACAGGGACCAGTGTGTGCCTAGGTGTGTAATGAAACAGGGACCAGTGTGTGCCTAGGTGTGTAATGAAACAGGGACCAGTGTGTGCCTAGGTGTGTAATGAAACAGGGACCAGTGTGTGCCTAGGTGTGTAATGAAACAGGGACCAGTGTGTGCCTAGGTGTGTAATGAAACAGGGACCAGTGTGTGCCTAGGTGTGTAATGAAACAGGGACCAGTGTGTGCCTAGGTGTGTAATGAAACAGGACCCAGTGTGTGCCTAGGTGTGTAATGAAACAGGACCCAGTGTGTGCCTAGGTGTGTAATGAAACAGGACCCAGTGTGTGCCTAGGTGTGTAATGAAACAGGACCCAGTGTGTGCCTAGGTGTGTAATGAAACAGGAACCAGTGTGTGCCTAGGTGTGTAATGAAACAGGAACCAGTGTGTGCCTAGGTGTGTAATGAAACAGGACCCAGTGTGTGCCTAGGTGTGTAATGAAACAGGAACCAGTGTGTGCCTAGGTGTGTAATGAAACAGGAACCAGTGTGTGCCTAGGTGTGTAATGAAACAGGAACCAGTGTGTGCCTAGGTGTGTAATGAAACAGGAACCAGTGTGTGCCTAGGTGTGTAATGAAACAGGAACCAGTGTGTGCCTAGGTGTGTAATGAAACAGGAACCAGTGTGTGCCTAGGTGTGTAATGAAACAGGAACCAGTGTGTGCCTAGGTGTGTAATGAAACAGGAACCAGTGTGTGCCTAGGTGTGTAATGAAACAGGAACCAGTGTGTGCCTAGGTGTGTAATGAAACAGGAACCAGTGTGTGCCTAGGTGTGTAATGAAACAGGAACCAGTGTGTGCCTAGGTGTGTAATGAAACAGGAACCAGTGTGTGCCTAGGTGTGTAATGAAACAGGAACCAGTGTGTGCCTAGGTGTGTAATGAAACAGGAACCAGTGTGTGCCTAGGTGTGTAATGAAACAGGAACCAGTGTGTGCCTAGGTGTGTAATGAAACAGGAACCAGTGTGTGCCTAGGTGTGTAATGAAACAGGAACCAGTGTGTGCCTAGGTGTGTAATGAAACAGGAACCAGTGTGTGCCTAGGTGTGTAATGAAACAGGAACCAGTGTGTGCCTAGGTGTGTAATGAAACAGGAACCAGTGTGTGCCTAGGTGTGTAATGAAACAGGAACCAGTGTGTGCCTAGGTGTGTAATGAAACAGGAACCAGTGTGTGCCTAGGTGTGTAATGAAACAGGAACCAGTGTGTGCCTAGGTGTGTAATGAAACAGGAACCAGTGTGTGCCTAGGTGTGTAATGAAACAGGAACCAGTGTGTGCCTAGGTGTGTAATGAAACAGGAACCAGTGTGTGCCTAGGTGTGTAATGAAACAGGAACCAGTGTGTGCCTAGGTGTGTAATGAAACAGGAACCAGTGTGTGCCTAGGTGTGTAAT
Organism: Brachymystax lenok tsinlingensis; assembly: GCA_030435695.1. Classification (NCBI taxonomy): domain Eukaryota; kingdom Metazoa; phylum Chordata; class Actinopteri; order Salmoniformes; family Salmonidae; genus Brachymystax; species Brachymystax lenok. The sequence goes on from CM059789.1 coordinate 142,794, forward strand.
GAAACAGGAACCAGTGTGTGCCTAGGTGTGTAATGAAACAGGAACCAGTGTGTGCCTAGGTGTGTAATGAAACAGGAACCAGTGTGTGCCTAGGTGTGTAATGAAACAGGAACCAGTGTGTGCCTAGGTGTGTAATGAAACAGGAACCAGTGTGTGCCTAGGTGTGTAATGAAACAGGAACCAGTGTGTGCCTAGGTGTGTAATGAAACAGGAACCAGTGTGTGCCTAGGTGTGTAATGAAACAGGAACCAGTGTGTGCCTAGGTGTGTAATGAAACAGGAACCAGTGTGTGCCTAGGTGTGTAATGAAACAGGAACCAGTGTGTGCCTAGGTGTGTAATGAAACAGGAACCAGTGTGTGCCTAGGTGTGTAATGAAACAGGAACCAGTGTGTGCCTAGGTGTGTAATGAAACAGGAACCAGTGTGTGCCTAGGTGTGTAATGAAACAGGAACCAGTGTGTGCCTAGGTGTGTAATGAAACAGGAACCAGTGTGTGCCTAGGTGTGTAATGAAACAGGAACCAGTGTGTGCCTAGGTGTGTAATGAAACAGGAACCAGTGTGTGCCTAGGTGTGTAATGAAACAGGAACCAGTGTGTGCCTAGGTGTGTAATGAAACAGGAACCAGTGTGTGCCTAGGTGTGTAATGAAACAGGAACCAGTGTGTGCCTAGGTGTGTAATGAAACAGGAACCAGTGTGTGCCTAGGTGTGTAATGAAACAGGAACCAGTGTGTGCCTAGGTGTGTAATGAAACAGGAACCAGTGTGTGCCTAGGTGTGTAATGAAACAGGAACCAGTGTGTGCCTAGGTGTGTAATGAAACAGGAACCAGTGTGTGCCTAGGTGTGTAATGAAACAGGAACCAGTGTGTGCCTAGGTGTGTAATGAAACAGGAACCAGTGTGTGCCTAGGTGTGTAATGAAACAGGAACCAGTGTGTGCCTAGGTGTGTAATGAAACAGGAACCAGTGTGTGCCTAGGTGTGTAATGAAACAGGAACCAGTGTGTGCCTAGGTGTGTAATGAAACAGGAACCAGTGTGTGCCTAGGTGTGTAATGAAACAGGAACCAGTGTGTGCCTAGGTGTGTAATGAAACAGGAACCAGTGTGTGCCTAGGTGTGTAATGAAACAGGAACCAGTGTGTGCCTAGGTGTGTAATGAAACAGGAACCAGTGTGTGCCTAGGTGTGTAATGAAACAGGAACCAGTGTGTGCCTAGGTGTGTAATGAAACAGGAACCAGTGTGTGCCTAGGTGTGTAATGAAACAGGAACCAGTGTGTGCCTAGGTGTGTAATGAAACAGGAACCAGTGTGTGCCTAGGTGTGTAATGAAACAGGAACCAGTGTGTGCCTAGGTGTGTAATGAAACAGGAACCAGTGTGTGCCTAGGTGTGTAATGAAACAGGAACCAGTGTGTGCCTAGGTGTGTAATGAAACAGGAACCAGTGTGTGCCTAGGTGTGTAATGAAACAGGAACCAGTGTGTGCCTAGGTGTGTAATGAAACAGGAACCAGTGTGTGCCTAGGTGTGTAATGAAACAGGAACCAGTGTGTGCCTAGGTGTGTAATGAAACAGGAACCAGTGTGTGCCTAGGTGTGTAATGAAACAGGAACCAGTGTGTGCCTAGGTGTGTAATGAAACAGGAACCAGTGTGTGCCTAGGTGTGTAATGAAACAGGAACCAGTGTGTGCCTAGGTGTGTAATGAAACAGGAACCAGTGTGTGCCTAGGTGTGTAATGAAACAGGAACCAGTGTGTGCCTAGGTGTGTAATGAAACAGGAACCAGTGTGTGCCTAGGTGTGTAATGAAACAGGAACCAGTGTGTGCCTAGGTGTGTAATGAAACAGGAACCAGTGTGTGCCTAGGTGTGTAATGAAACAGGAACCAGTGTGTGCCTAGGTGTGTAATGAAACAGGAACCAGTGTGTGCCTAGGTGTGTAATGAAACAGGAACCAGTGTGTGCCTAGGTGTGTAATGAAACAGGAACCAGTGTGTGCCTAGGTGTGTAATGAAACAGGAACCAGTGTGTGCCTAGGTGTGTAATGAAACAGGAACCAGTGTGTGCCTAGGTGTGTAATGAAACAGGAACCAGTGTGTGCCTAGGTGTGTAATGAAACAGGAACCAGTGTGTGCCTAGGTGTGTAATGAAACAGGAACCAGTGTGTGCCTAGGTGTGTAATGAAACAGGAACCAGTGTGTGTCTAGGTGTGTGTGTACCTTTTGGAAGTCGTGCAGGATATATGCGGGGTCTCCCTGGGCAAAGCGAGGGGGTGGGACCTTGATGGTGGCTATGTTGTCAGAGATCTCTACCTCCTCCTCGACGCGGGGCAGATAGTAGGGCTGTCTCTCTACCGCCACCCCGCTGGACACCTCACTGAACTGCATGGCCCCGTGGTACAGCCTCTACAGGGGGAGAACAGCAGGGGGGAAATTCAGTAAATCAATCAATCAAAATCCAAGGTCCCCAGAGAGGGGGTAACATGATGAAAATACACAGAGTCCATCCAAAGGATTCAGTACCTTGGGTGTGTAGTATCGGTAGAGGCAGGCTGCCCCTACTATAGCCCCAGTCAGGACGAATGCTAGTCCCAGTAGAGTGAGGACACATTTTCCTGTAGAGCCTTGATTACTGCTGCTAAGGTCACCCGCTGCCTCAGGATCCTAGACACACACACACACACACACACACACACACACACACACACACACACACACACACACACACACACACACACACACACACACACACACACACAGTGAAAATGTAGCAACATGTAATCCCATCAATTGAGTATTCTAGAACAGTACAGTGCAACAGTGTTTAATGCAGTAACACAATATGTTATGCATATTATGCTATATTGCCTAACGTATATTATTTAATAAGGACAGCGCAACAATTTTTCAATCTGACAGGAAATTTCACCAATAACTGACAGCTGTCAACATTCTAAAATGGGCGGTCCCAAATCATGGCGCATCTCACAACAAACTGAGCTATGCATCTATTCTACTTTAAGTTAACTAGGCAAGTCAGAAGAACAAATTCTTATTCACAATGGCAGCCTACCCTGGCCAATCCCTAACCCAGACGATGCTGGGCCAATTGTGCGCCGCCCTCCCAATCACGGCCATTGTGATAACGCCATAGGCGGAAATACCAGGGGAAATACCCCCCCATCCTGGGAAAAATATGATTTGCCCCCAATATATCACTGGAAACATAACCATAACCAATAATATTAATAATATGCAATGAAAGCAATTGTGCTGATTATAGACACTTATTAGCACGTTTTTAAGTTTCAAAAGATTGCGACCCCCCGCCCTTTACCCCTCACAATGGTTTGATCCACTGCCTCCCACCCCCCAGCGGTGGCACGTGATGCGGGTACTGCGGTGGCACGTGATGCGGTGGAACGTGATGCGGGTACTGCGGTGGAACGTGATGCGGGAACTGCGGTGGCACGTGATGCGGGAACTGCGGTGGCACGTGATGCGGGAACTGCGGTGGCACGTGATGCGTGTACTGCGGTGGAACGTGATGCGGGTACTGCGGTGGCACGTGATGCGTGTACTGCGGTGGAACGTGATGCGGGTACTGCGGTGGAACGTGATGCGGGTACTGCGGTGGAACGTGATGCGGGAACTGCGGTGGAACGTGATGCGGGTACTGCGGTGGAACGTGATGCGGGAACTGTCGTGGAAAAAATTATCATTAAATTATGACATTCATACAAGAAACTTGTGAATTCAATAATACCTTTAATTAAGCACAATTAAAGGTTGAGCCGTGACCCGGATCACAACTGACTCTGTGTTCCAGAGCACAGCCTTTATAGTATCTCTATAGGCAGCCTCAAACATATGTTTTCACTTAAAAGTGAAACGTGTGGTACGTGTGGTACGAGCAGTTTTTCAGCTGAGGCAACCCTTGACATATGTTTCTACTTAAAAGGTGTGCCATGCATTCTGTTCAGAAATGAGAAAATGGTGGAACGTGATGCGGAACTGCGGTGGAATGTGATGCGGGTACTGCGGTGGAACGTGATGCGGGAACTGCGGTGGAACGTGATGCGGGTACTGCGGTGGAACGTGATGCGGGTACTGCGGTGGAACGTGATGCGGGTACTGCGGTGGAACGTGATGCGGGTACTGCGGTGGAATGTGATGCGGGTACTGCGGTGGAATGTGATGCGGGTACTGCGGTGGAACGTGATGCGGGTACTGCGGTGGAACGTGATGCGGGTACTGCGGTGGAATGTGATGCGGGTACTGCGGTGGAACGTGATGCGTGTACTGCGGTGGAACGTGATGCGGGTACTGCGGTGGAACGTGATGCGGGTACTGCGGTGGAATGTGATGCGGGTACTGCGGTGGAGCGTGATGCGGAACTGCGGTGGAACGTGATGCGGTACTGCGGTGGAATGTGATCGGGTACTGCGGTGGAACGTGATGCGTACTGCGGTGGAACGTGATGCGGGTACTGCGGTGGAACGTGATGCGGTACTGCGGTGGAACGTGATGCGGGTACTGCGGTGGAACGTGATGCGGGTACTGCGGTGGAACGTGATGCGGGTACTGCGGTGGCACGTGATGCGGGAACTGCGGTGGAATGTGATGCGGGTACTGCGGTGGAACGTGATGCGGGTACTGCGGTGGAATGTGATGCGGGTACTGCGGTGGAACGTGATGCGGGTACTGCGGTGGCACGTGATGCGGGTACTGCGGTGGCACGTGATGCGGGTACTGCGGTGGAACGTGATGCGGGTACTGTGCATGTGTGGGAATCTGACAGAGTCTGTCGTTGGTGGCTGACCTCCAGTAAGTTGTTCAAACATTGGACATGTTAGACATGTCTTTACTTCTACTACTCAATACAAGAAACCCCATTTAGAACCGTCACCAGTCTTCCATTTCGCTGCATTAAATGTTAGCTAGCGGTTAGCTGAGGTAACATCAACCAGTGTTTGCAGCTATTTGAATTTGAGACAATGAGAGAAAGTATCAATGCAATGTAGTGTTCCTTAGCTGGCAAGGTACCAGGGGGTTCGTGTCTACCGTCTGAAAGGCACTCAATGCACGTAACTAACGTGACGTGAATCCAATCAATCGCACCATAGCAGTGTTGTTTTATGTTCTCAGGGTTCACACACACAACAGCTGAATTTGCACAGCTAGCGAGCACACTAAAGCAAACATTAGCCAGCTAGTACCTATTCCATTTGTGGCTATCGCCAGTTTATTCCAAGGTCAGCATGCGGCTGTAGTGCTGTAGTGCTTGGAAGGTTAGCGATAAGCTGAACTGAACTACACTCTCTTCTACCATTGGCTTAGATCTTTAATGGTCTCGTTGCAAAAGCTATATTGTCGCTAGGGGACTTTGAAGCACCTGTGTGCCGATCCTGGAGTAAACTGACGATAGCAAAGATTATAGCAAACACCACAGAAACGGAATTGGTGCTCGCTAGCTCTGCAATTCAGTCAACCCTTGTCACTGCAATCCGTTTCACATTAGATCGAAGCCCATCTAGAATGATAGAAGATGATAGAAGCCCATCTCCTACTGTAAATAACCAGCACACTGTGTGTGTAGCCAGCCAGCCAGGTAGAAGAAAGGCAGGAAAAAGATGCATATCAGAGTATTTTTCAGTACACCAAAACGCTAAGAACCCTAGTAGCCTAATATCTCAGACTAGTTGATAAATGTTCAGAAGAAAGAAGTGAAATGCTAATGGCAATGTTTCACAATGATGTCATTAGGCAGAGCAGGCAACAGATGGGCAGAGACAGCAGAGCTGGGGACAGACTGGCAGGGACAGACTGGCAGGGACAGCCAGGCAGGGACAGACTGGCAGAGACAGACTGGCAGAGACAGGGGAGTCTCAGGTAAGTTTGTTGAGTATTTGTTTGGCAACATTATGAAAGGTTCTCTAAAAAAACAGTTTATAGAATTTATAGAACCGCAAACTCTTGCCAACAGAGTGTTGACGTTTCAAGAGAGATGGTTTTGCGATTTCCCCCGGCAACATTATAATCCATCAATAAAAGGAGAGTTGTGTTTTCACTGTAGCCAAGGGTTTTCTAGCCAGCCGTCTTTTGGCCAAAAGACTGGAGAAAAGCCATTGAAAAATTCACAGCACATCAAAACTGCCAAACCCACCGCCACTTTGTTACTGTAACAGCACACCAGCTAAACCCAATCAGGTCCCAGTTATCCAGCGCCTGGGGGAAACAGCAGAAAAGACTAAAGCGACCTTGCACTGTATGAGAAAGCAACAACATTGATTAACTCCATTGAGACACACTCAAGACGATTTGCAGTGGATCACTATAGGGCAGAATTGTTTTAAGTGTTAGATGGTGTGGAGGTTCAGTTTGGCGACCGTTTTGACCAGGACAGTCTAAACGTCCTGCAAAAGTTGGAAAGAGAGCTTCTCACGGGGTTGGATGAGTCTCCAGATCAGGACCCTGAGCTGAACATAGATTCTCTTTCAGTGCAGTTGACTCTCTGTAGCAACAAATACCCCTGTAGCAGCAAATACCCCTGTAGCAACAAATACCCCTGTAGCAGCAAATACCCCTGTAGCAACAAAACCCCTGTAGCAACAGTGGAGAGGCAGCAGAGGTCCTCAGGAGGCTTCCAGGAGAGGTTTGTGGTGCAATGTGAGGCTGAGAGGAGTTTCAGTGCGCTCCGCAGGTTAAAGACTTGGCTACGGGCTACTGGAACCCCTTTTGTTCAGTAGTGTGGATAGCAGTGGTTCTCAACCTTTTTGGGTACTGGGACCCCTGCATATTTTGAGGCAAGGCAGGCAAGGTTTTGAGTGGTCCTCAGGGACCTCCACCCCCTCTGTATTATATGTAAAGTTACTGGAAACCTTGTGGTGCTGAATACGTTCATTACACTTTTTTATTTCACGGACCACTTGCAATTACACCAGGGACCCTTAAGGGTCCACGTACCCCTGTTTGAGAACCCCTGGTGTATAGTATATGTGTTCTTTTGTTTAGTAGTTTTCAGTACATGACAGTACACTTACTAATTATTTATTTTGTTATTTTATTTAGAATTTCATACTTTGTGTGACATACTTGTCCATAGCTGCTGTTTGAAGAGTTAAGACACTGACTGAACAATAAATACATATTTTTGAAGGATATTTTGGTTGATTTATTGGGGTTATTCATTGAAGTATTTATTTCGCTTTTAGAACTGTACTTATTCTGAGTTTGATGTTCTTGTAAATCTACTGTAGTAGACTCAGGCCAGTGGCACATATTTAATGACTATATAAATGTATCAGAAAAAGGTTAATTCAATACGGAGACCAACTTTGTGATGGTTCTCAATGGAGATTATTTTAGATGAGATCGCACCATGTTCATTGTATTTACGAAAACTGCACCCATACAGTGTACAGTACCATTGTCACCTACTGGCCTTTCTTTGTATTGCTGGTTGTAAATACCTGCATACATACTGGGCTGATAAGGAACACTGCTATAACTTATTAGTAGTAGTATTATAATTATTTAAACATTTGAACAAGTTGGGACAACCCTTTAGTTAACTACTGTACCTATCAATTATCCAGTAGTAGTAATTATGGTTCCTCAACATTTAACATATTACCACGTAGGCTATGTGTTACAGCACTACTTTTAGTGTCTCCCCTCAGGAATTGCTCTTTAGAAAATTGTATGTAATTGTCCCCTCCAAAGTTGATATCAGATTTTCGCCTCTGGATACAGCCTGGAATCAAACCAGGGTCTGTAGTGACGCCTCTAGCACAGAGATGCAGTGCCTTAGACCGCTGCGCCACTCGGGAGCAGCGATGGAACCACAGTATCTGTGCTCTAGAGACCTCTAACGCACAAATACTGGTTCATTCTGCCATGTGCTTCTAGCTTCCATGACCACTGCTCCAGTGGGTCTAGTCTACCCGGGCTCTGAGTGGTGCTGTAGCCGGGGGAAGGCCTCTTCTGTCCCGCTGCAGCGCCATCAGACCACCGCTGATGTCCAGACAGAGAAACTTACCTTCTCCGAGACCAGCCCAGCCTCCTTCCCCTGCAGGGCTTTCTGCGCCAGGGCAGAGTTGAACGCTATCTTCACCATGATACGACAGAACGATGATTTATCCCCGGGTATAATAGCGCGCACTAGATCTCTCCTGTGCACCGCGTGATTCCGTGACGCACTTTGAATAACCGGAGAGGGAGCTTGATCTCGGTTTGTTCTGGACTGGTCACATGTTTCTAGATGTCATTTGGGATTAAAGGGAGGCGCATATAATCAGGATAGAGCCTGAACTACTGGGCTACACTGCAACTAGAAATGGCATTCAATAATATATCTTTTGTAAATTGTGCATTCCCTGTTTGACGGTCAGATTTCAGGGCCGAGTTCAAACCACATTATTATAGAATGACCAGCAGGAGATGTGGATTAGTTCGTTTTTATTTTGTGTGATTGAGGGAGACCAGGGGAGAACGACTGCCCCTCTCATTGAAGCAACGGAAGTTCAAAGCCGACCGCGGTACAACAGGCATTGTTTGCAGAAAACAGGATCCCCTATTGTAGGAATTGAAAAAGTGAATTCTTCTTGGTCACTGGTCGGGTAAATAATAATATGTTTAAAAGACAATCACCAGATGTAGGCTAAAATCACACACAGAAAGAGAACTTAGCCTGCAGTGCCTTCAACTTGAGTTAGTCAATGAGAGAATGCAGCACTGAGCTAGCCTGCATGAGCAGCTCAAACTGCGCATATTGCCTCCATGACACACCATCCTAACCGACTTTATTTGGCTTCAGTGTGCTAGAGAGGGCGATAATAATGACTTCTTTTTGTTGGCAGTAACTAGCCATGGTTCTTCTTCTGTGAGTTTTTATTGGTGGATTGTAACCAACTGACAGGTGCATACAGAGCCACCTACTGTACTGGAGTGTGAGGCCGGTGACAACCTGTCTATACCACTATATCATCTTAATTAAACCTTAATTTCGAACAAAATAAAACAATTCCCTACAAACCTCACCACTCCCATCACCCTCACCCAAAATACCACCCACTCCCGATTCCTGTCCAACCTCTCTGACCCTGTCAAACAACCTCTGCATTTCACAAAATACACTGAACAAAATTATAAACACAACATGTAAAGTTTTGGTCCCATGTTTCATGAGCTGAAATAAAAGATTCAGCTATGGTCAGTGCCATTTTAAATTGCCATAGTAACAACTGAAGCCAGTGTGTCACTGGCAGGAATCAGCTAATTGTCTGTGGTATTGGGTTTTCGCACACAGTGGCATGTATTCATGGATGCCAAGGGAAGCCAGGCTTCCGTGACAAAATGTACCAATAAAAAAATATACATTATTCAAATGTTCCTTCAATTCGCAAGAGGCTGAATGTATCCACTGGCTCCAGGTCATCTATAAGTCTCTGCTAAGTAAAGCCCCGCCTTATCTCAGCTCACTGGTCACCATAGCAACACCCACCCGTAGCACGCGCTCCAGCAGGTATATTTCACTGGTCACCCCCAAAGCCAACACCTCCTTTGGCCGCCTTTCCAGTTCTCTGCTGCCAATGACTGGAACGAATTGCAAAAATCACTGAAGCTGGAGACTTATATCTCCCTCTATAACTTGCTAAGCATCAGCTGTCAGAGCAGCGTACTGATCACTGCACCTGTACACAGCCCATCTGTATATAGCACACCCAACTACCTCATCCACATTTTGTTATTATAATTCTTTTGCTAATTTGCACCCCAGTATCTCTACTTGCACATCATCATTTTTTTTCGACAGCTGGCCATGCTTTCCACCTGGCTACCCCTACCCCAGTCAATAGCCCTGCTCTCCCCACAGCAACTCACCCAAGCCTCCCCCATTTCTCCTTCACCCAAATCCAGATAGCTGATGTTCAGAAAGAGCTGCAAAATATGGACCCTTACAAATCAGCTGGGCTAGACAATCTGGGCCCTCTCTTTCTAAAATGATCTGCCGAAATTGTTGCAACCCCTATTACTAGCCTGTTCAACCTCTCTTTCGTATCGTCTGAGATTCCCAAAGATTGGAAAGCTGTCGCGGTCATCCCCCTCTTCAAAGGGAGAGACACTCTAGACCCAAACTGCTACAGACCTATATCTATCCTGCCCTGCCTTTCTAAGGTATTCGAAAGCCAAGTCAACAAACAGATTACCGACCATTTCGAATCCCACCGTACCTTCTCCGCTATGCAATCTAGTTTCAGAGCTGGTCATGGGTGCACCTCAGCCACGCTCAAGGTCCTAAACGATCATAACCGCCATCGATAAGAGACATTACTGTGCAGCCGTATTCATCGACCTGGCCAAGGCTTTCGACTCTGTCAATCACCACATTCTTATTGGCAGACTCGACAGCCTTGGTTTCTCAAATGATTGCCTCGCCTGGTTCGCCAACTACTTCTCTGATAGAGTTCAGTGTACATAGTCCATCTGTAAACAGCCCATCCAACTACCTCATCCCCATACTGTATTTACTTATTTATCTTGCTCCTTTGCACCCCAGTATCTCTACTTGCACATTCATTTTCTGCACATCTACCATTCCAGTGTTTAATTGCTATATTGTAATTACCTCGCCACCATAGCCTATTTCTCAATCTCACACAAATCACAAATCATCAAGGAACCCACCAGGTACAATCCTAAATCTGTGAACATGGGCACCCACATAGATATTATCCTGACCAACTTGCCCTCCAAATACACCTCTGCTGTTTTCAATCAGGATCTCAGCGACCACTGCCTCATTGCCTGCATCCACTATTGGCCTGCGGTCAAACAACCACCCCTTATCACTCTCAAACGCTCCCTAAAACACTTCTGCGAGCAGGCCTTTCTAATCGACCTGGCCCGGGTATCCTGGCAGGATATTGACCTCATTCCGTCAGTCGAGGATGCCTGGTCGTTCATTAAAAGCAACTTCCTCACCATCTTAAATAAGCATGCCCCTTTCAAAAAATTTAGAACTAAGAACAGATATAGCCCTTGTTTCACTCCAGACCTGACTGCCTTGACCAGCACAAGAACACCCTGTGGCGGACTGCTATAGCATCGAATAGTCCCCGCGATGTGCAACTGTTCAGGGAAGTCAGGAACCAATACACGCAGTCAGTCAGGAAAGCAAAGGCTAGCTTTTTCAAAAAGAAATTTGCACCCTGTAGCTCTAACTCCCAAAAGTTTTGGAACACTATCAAGTCCATGGAGAACAATAGCACCTCCTCCCAGCAGCCCACTGCACTGAGGCTAGGTAACACGGTCACCACCGAGAAATCCATGATAATCGAAAATTTCAACAAGCATTTCTCTACGGCTGGCCATGCTTTCCACCTGGCTACCCCAACCCCGGCCAACAGCTCCGCCCCCCCCCGCAGCTAGTTGTCCGAGCCTCCCCAGCATCTCCTTCACCCAAATCCAGATAGCAGATGTTCTGAATGAGCTGCAAAACCTGGACCCGTACAAATCAGCTGGGCTAGACAATCTGGACCCTCTCTTTCTAAAATTATCCGCCGCCATTGTTGCAACTCCTATTACCAGTCTGCTCAACCTCTCTTTCATGTCTTCCGAGATCCCTAAAGATTGGAAAGCTGCCACGGTTATCCCCCTCTTCAAAGGGGGTGACACTCTAGACCCAAATTGCTATAGACCTATATCCATCCTGCCCTGCCTCTCTAAAGTCTTCGAAAGCCTAGTTAATAAACAGATCATTGACCACTTAGAATCCCACCGTACCTTCTCCGCTGTGCAATCCGGTTTCCGAGCTGGTCACGGGTGCACCTCAGCCACGCTCAAGGTACTAAACTATATCATAACCGCCATTGATAAAAGACAGTACTGTGCAGCCGTCTTCATCGACCTGGCCAAGGCTTTCGACTCTGTCAATCACCGTATTCTTATTGGCAGACTCAATAGCCTTGGTTTCTCAAATGACTGCCTCGCCTGGTTCACCAACTACTTTGCAGACAGGGTTCAGTGTGTTAAATCGGAGGGCCTGTTGTCCGGACCTCTGGCAGTCTCTATGGGGGTTCCACAGGGTTCAATTCTCGGGCCGACTCTTTTCTCTGTTTATATCAATGATGTCGCTCTTGCTGCGGGTGATTCCCTGATCCACCTCTATGCAGACGACACCATTCTGTATACTTCTGGCCATTCCTTGGACACTGTGTTAACTAACCTCCAAACGAGCTTCCATGCCATACAACACTCCTTCCGTGGCCTCCAACTGTTCTTAAATGCTAGTAAAACCAAATTCATGCTTTTCAACCGTTCACTGCCTGCACCCGCCCGCCCGACTAGCATCACTACCCGGGACGGCTCTGACCTAGAATATGTGGACAACCACAAATACCTTGTTGTCTGGCTAGACTGTAAACTCTCCTTCCAGACTCACATTAAACATCTCCAATCCAAAATCAAATCTAAAATCTGTGTTCTATTTCGCAACAAAGCCTCCTTCACTCACGCCAACAAACTTGCCCTAGTAAAACTGACTATCCTACCGATCCTCGACTTCGGCGATGTCATCTACAAAACAGCTTCCAATACTCTACTCAGCAAACTGGATGCAGTCTATCACAGTGCCATCCGCTTTGTCACCAAAGCCCCTTATACCACCCACCACTGCGACCTGTATGCTCTAGTCGGCTGGTCCTCGCTACATACTCGTCGCCAGACCCACTGGCTCCAGGTCATCTACAAGTCCCTGCTAGGTAAAGCCCCGCCTTATCTAGGCTCGCTGGTAACCATAGCAGCACCCACTCGTAGCACGCGCTCCATCAGTTATATCTCACTGGTCACCCCCAAAGCCAATTCCTCCTTTGGCTGCCTTTCCTTCCAGTTCTCTGCTGCCAATGACAGGAACGAACTACAAAAATCACTGAAACTGGAGACACTTATCTCCCTCACTAGCTTTAAGCACCAGCTGTCAGAGCAGCTCACAGATCACTGCACCTGTACATAGCCCATCTGTTAATAGCCCAACCAACTACCTCATCCCCTACCGTATTCATTTATTTATCTTGCTCCTTTGCACCCCAGTATTTCTACTTTGCACATTCATCTACAGCACATCTACCATTCCAGTGTTAAATTGCTATATTGTAATTACTTCGCCACCATGACCTATTTATTGCCTTACGTTCCTTATCTCATTTGCACACATTGTATATAGATTTGTATTTTTTCGACTGTATTATTGACTGTACGTTTCTTTATCCCATGTGTAACTCTGTGTTGTTGTTTTTGTTGCACTGCTTTGCTTTTCTTGGCCAGGTCGCAGTTGTAAATGAGAACTTGTTCTCAACTGGCCTACCTTGTTAAATAAAGGTGAAATAATTTTTTTATAAAGTAAAATAGCACAGGACAAAGCATCAGAGCGAGCCCTCTGTCTCTCTACCTGTAGGCCATCTATCTGATGCTATCTGGTCCAAACGAGTATGACGTTCTTGCCGCCATAGCATCGAAGGCAAAGGACGCCAGCGAACATTTGGCCTCCCTTGATAAAAAAAAAGTATAAAACAGGTGTCAATCAGCATTGATTTAAACTGAGTGAGCTCAACTGTAAATGGTCCAGGTGCACCAAGGGAAGCCAGCTTGGATTTTGCCGTCACTCCTATCAAATCCCATTGAGGGCATACGCCATTGACAGAAAAAATTGAATTGTTGCATCTTGTTGTGTTATTGTTCTCCGGTACCTAGCTGCCAGGTAAAATTGGCCCTTTCATAAGTTAGCCATGGATGGAGATAGGGGTTTTGGACTTGTGGTTTTACTTAATTCTCCCTACTGGCCAATGATTATAACTGCAATTCTGATCCAACCATTAATTCATACATTGTTGTGCCCCTGGCCTGAGAGGATGGAAGTTCAACATGTAGCTAGCTGTAGTATGCTAATGTTAACTAGCTGGCTATATTATTTATAGCTGTCTATTTACCGCCACAGACTGATGCTGGCACTAAGACCGCACTCAACCAACTCTATACGGTCATAAGCAAACAAGAAAATGATCATCCTGAAGCGGCGCTCCTAGTGGCCGGGGACTTCAGTGCAGGCAAACTTAAATCAGTTTTACCAAATGTTGTGTGCAATCAGAGGAAAAAAAACTCTAGACCACCTGTACTCCACACACAGAGATGCATACAAAGCTCTACCCCGCCCTCCATTTGGCAAATATGACCACAATTCTATCCTCCTGATTCCTGCTTACAAGCAAAAACTAAACCGGGAAGTACCAGTGACTCGCTCAATACGGAAGTGGTCAGATGATGCGAATGCTACGCTACAGGACTGTTTTGCTAGCACAGATTGGAATATGTTCCGGGATTCATCCAATGCCATTGAAGAGTATACAACCTCAGTCATCGACTTCCAATAAGTGCAATGTACGACGTCGTCCCCACAGTGACCATACGTACCTATCCCAACTAGAAGCCATGGATTACAGGCAACATCCGCATCGAGCTAAAGGCTAGAGCTGCCGCTTTCAAGGAGCGGGACACTAATCCGGACTCTTATAAGAAATCCCGTTGAAATGTTGAACTTGAAATGGTGCTGGAATAAATCAATAGTTGCTTGAAACATTGATTGACCATGCTGTAGATCATGTAACTGTTTGTTACATGCAATATGCTTGTGGACTCCTTTAGACAGAGGTTACTATCAGGTTTTGTGATAAAACAAATGTGTGGTTGAATTTATTCTGCCGCTGTGTCCTATTGTCTCTGTCTTTAGGTCTCTATATCACGGTTGCAACTAAGAGGTTATAGAGCAAACAACACAATTTTCACATGGGGGGGGAGTTTACCCACGCACCGCAACTGTTCACTTGGAGAGTCAATTCAAGAGAGTGAGGTTTGGTGCGGACAATGTAGATGGCAACAACAAGTATTAATTCACAACATGAACTGTATAGTGCCAGGTTGTACGATTTGGCTGCAAAATAATCTCTCGGTAAACTACCAATGGCTACCCAAGGACCCACAACTTTTGAAGAAGTGGCTCCATGTCTTGAAGAGGAATGACGTTCCAGCTCGAGGATCTGTAGCCAGCACCTCGTGGAGGAAGACTTCGTAATGAAGGGCACTTTCGATGCGGCAACCAGGAGTTTCCGGACTCCTGATATCTCCAGGAGTGATACGTATTTTTATTCGGTCAGTTGTGGTCTAGCTAGGGCCATCTACTTTAAGTGCTGCCTGTCTTCCCAGTGACCTACTTGGTGTGTGAACTGCTGACTGCTCATAAATTGCAGATAGTTCTTGACACATAAACCAGGATCAAGGGGCAGGGACATTTCTAATCAAATGGGTGAACAGGGAGTACAGGAGAGGGCTGAGAAAGCACCCTTGTGGGGCCCCAGTGTTGAGGATCAGTGGGGTGGAGATGTGGTTTCCTACCCTCACCCCCTGGGGCGGCCCGTCAGAAAGTCCAGGACCCAGTTGCACAGGGTGGGGTCGAGCTTAATGACGAGTTTGGAGGGTACTATGGTGTTAAATGCTGAGCTGTAAACGATGAACAGCGTTCTTACATAGGTATTCCTCTTGTCCAGATGGGTTAGGGCAGTGTGCAGTGTGATTGCGATTGTGTCGTCTGTGGACCTATTTGGGCGGTAAGCAAATTCAGAGTGGGTCTAGAGGTGATATGATCCTTGACTAGTCTCTCAAACTAACCCTAACCCCAACATCAAGATAAACTACATGGACCTGGAGACACCCTCGACGGCGCACACCGCAGGGGAAGGGACGAGATGAAGCTAAGGAGGCGTAGCAAGGCAACCGGGATTCCTCATCAGACCAGGGGGGGGCTGGGTAAAAGAGATTCCCCCGATGACCGTCTGAGGCACTTGTTCCAGGAGGCCACGGAGGAAGACACCTGGAGAAAGGTTTGAGGAGCCGGATCTAACAAGACCCCCGTCCTGAGTCAAGTCTACGAGCTCCAGAGGGAGCAGTTATGCCAGGTGTTTCAGGAGTCATCGAGGGAGAGCTCCTGGTTTGGCACGGAGTCATCCGACCCCAACCAGGAGCACCCCCCGCTCGCCCCAACACGCACAACTTCACCCTGTCGGAAGAGCTAATGGGCCAATTCGGGACCACCCAACACCGGGACCCCGACATTCGCCAAACGATGTGGAAGGTGAAGAGGATAGATGGGAGGAGTATTGGCGCGGAAGGTGAGGTAACCACCCCTTATTACGCCATCAAGCGGGGTCTTTTGTACTGGGTGGCCAAACGCAGAGGGGTAGAACAGGAACTGCGAATGGCACAAGTTCATACAGAGATGTGGTGTTACAAATGGCCCATACACATGTACTAGGGGGGCACCTCGCCAGGGAGAAGACCACCGAACGGTTGCTGGGGCATTTCTATTGGCCGAGGATTACCCAAGATGTTGCTAAGTATTGCACTGCTCCCAAGCGAACATACCGTAACTCTCTTATCCCTCTCCCAATTATAGAGACCCCGTTTGAGTGCATAGCCATGGACCTGGTGGGACCCCTTCCGCGTTCGGCGCGCGAACATGAGTACATCTTGGTGGTGGTGGACTATGCAACGAAGTTCCCAGAGGCTATTTCCCTGAGGTCGATGGCAACGAAAGCAATAGCAAAGGAACTGTATCTCATGTTCTCCCGAGTGGGCCTCCCGGCCACCATCCTGACCGACCAGGAAATGCTGTTCATGCCCAGACTGATGAAGGACCTGTGTCAGTTACACTGGGTCAAACAAATAAGGACCAGTATGTACCACCCCCAGACAGACGGTCTGTGTGAACGGCTGAATAAAACCATCAAAAGCATGCTACACCGGGTGGTTGACCGGGACAGGAAGAAGTGGGATATGTTGTTGCCCTACCTCATGTTCGCACTCCGGGAGGTCCCCCAGGCGTCCACGGGCTTCTCGCCTTTCGAGCTGCTCTATGAGCGGCCCTGTCAGTACCGTTCCTTCATCGAACACATCACCTTCATGAAGGGCCGAATGTCCGCGATATGGCCGGTGGTGAGGGAACACATGGCCAAAGCGCAGGAAACCCAAGCCTGGGCGTACAATAGAACGGCCCACCCGCGACAGTTCCAGGAGATAAGGTACTCCTCCTCGTCCCCAGAACACAGTTCCAGGTTCAGTGGCAGGGCCCATATGTGTTGACAGAGCGGGTGAGTCAGCCAGGACGACAGCACCCTCAGCAGATATACCACATCAACCTGTTGAAAGCCTATGTGGAACGAGAGGCACAGGTGCTGATGGGACTTAAGGCAGACAGTGAGGAACGTCCGCCAGACCTCCTTGCTCTGCAATCGCATTGCCACTGAGCCAGTGAAGAAGGTCCATCACCGACCCTACAGGGTACCAGAGGCACACCGGGAGATGGTACAGAAAGAGGGGAGGGAGATGTTGAAGATGGGGGTCATCGAGCCATCCACCAGCGAATGGTCCAGCCCTATCGTGCTGGTGCCGACCCGATGGGTCTATTCGCTTCTGAAAGCCCTCAACGCCCTCTCCAGGTTCGATGCCTACCCCGACACCAACCCCCTAGACCTCACAAAGAGGTACCGGCAGGTGTCTCTGGCCCCCGAAGACTGCCACAAAACCGGTTTTGCCACCCCGGATGGGCTATTTCAGTACATTTTCCAGAGGCTTATGGACATGCTGTTACGTCCTCACCAGGACTTCGCCACCGCCAACCAGGAAATGTCCCCTTTCTGCATAGTGCTTCTTTAAGGGTAGCTTAACTTCTTCCAGTGTGAAGTAATTGGTCAACTATACTTTCAGATTAGCTTCCCCAACTAGTAATTCTATGTATATGGTTTCCTGATTTTAACTCAGCTGTGTCATTGTGGGTGCAGGATTTTGCTCCAGCCAAGCAGTCACACAACTAATACATTCCTCATTGATGAACAGGATTTGATGATTAGTTGCATCAGGTGTCATTGCTTGGTTGGAACAGAAGCCTGCTGCCACACCAACTCTTAGCCCTCTGCAGATAAGACTGTCACCCTGCTCTCACAGCTGATACAAGACAATGCTGACAACTAGTGGTCATAAACATAACTACACTCTCCAAAACTAGAGACAAAATGGAGCCTGCTCTTAGAAGAAGCTCCTCCAATACTTATTTTCCTTCCCTCTTTTTACTGCTTCTATCAAAAGGTATCACTTGGTAGATTTATTTCAGAGGTAAAGTATCCATGTTATAAATGCTTTGAGCCTGCGACCCAGGCTTTTCTGTCTCTATACACTGCCATAAAGCATTTTATCTAACAGAGCAGCTGTGAGGAGAAATGTGGTTAACACTGTAGGTCCTAGTCCTGGACTAAACAGACATGAAGGATAACAGTTAAAAACCAGTACTAAGGCAGAACCCTAGGAGAACCAAGCATTTCGCTACATCTGTTAAATATGTATATGGACCAATAACATCTGTTAAATATGTGTATGGACCAATAACATCTGTTAAATATGTGTATGGACCAATAACATCTGTTAAATATGTGTATGGACCAATAATATCTGTTAAATATGTGTATGTGACTAATACAATTAGATTTGAAAAGGCATGAGAATGGAGAATCCCGGAGTAGGATTAATGTTCCTGATAAAAACATCCCTAGTTTTCCTTCTGGATTAGTCAAGAGCTAGTTTCACACCTGTGAGTGAAGCCACAACAGAACTATAACAGCCTTCACACAGAATAAAATTTGAATTAAAACCCAACTAGACCGGGCTAGGATGTAAAAGACTCAACAAAGTTTTGAGGAAAATTCACAGGACTTGTTTTATTGGAGAATTCCAGAACATCAGAGGGACAGACAGACACGTCAGAGAACCACTCCTCTGTTTAGAAAACCAGCAAGATGGAGAGCTGTCACACACTACTGCTGTGGTCGCCTAGGAGACACGCATGTCACTGTTACAGGGTCGCCTAGGAGACACGCATGTCACTGTTACAGGGTCGCCTAGGAGACACGCATGTCACTGTTACGGGGTCGCTTAGAGACACGCATGTCACTGTTACAGGGTCGCCTAGGAGACATGCATGTCACTGTTACAGGGTCGCCTAGGAGACATGCATGTCACTGTTACAGGGTCGCCTAGGAGACATGCATGTCACTGTTACAGGGTCGCCTAGGAGACATGCATGTCACTGTTACAGGGTCGCCTAGGAGACATGCATGTCACTGTGCCCGGAATATTTCTCATGATCCTCTTCCTCTTTCTTATTAGACAACACACTTTAAACACGCTTAGAACATGTTTCATGTAAAAACAGGAACATTTAGACAAAGCAAAAGGAAGTCACTGCACAGAACAGACGGGATTAAAACCGATAAACCAGGAATAAGGTAGAACCCTAGGAGAACCAACTGTGGAGGAGGGGGGAACACACAACTCACTATGGGACGCGCTTTTCTTCCTACACAATCATGAAATGCTGTTTAATTAAAAAAGATTTGAGTGTGTTCATCTTGCCTGCAGATACCTTGTTGATATGACCACTGCAGATCTGCATCATATTACTCAGCTTTGCTTTGTGCTAAAAATCTGTACGGACAGTAGATAGTATACTTATAAAATCACTGATAAAAATATTCCTCTGTTAACAATACGCCTTGGAGGGGACCACGAACACTGGGGCAGGCTGGGGGGGGTCGGAGATCAGGGGTCGGCAGTGTTGCTACTCAGACTTGGCTTCCTCCTTCTCCGCCTCGGGAGCCTCCTCCATCTGCAGGGTCAGAGGTTAGATAGAGGTCAGTAGAATAACCTGACATTCCTGTTGGTAGTTTCTCATCCTAGACAGCTTATCTCTGCCATCAAGCTGACCAATGTCTTCTAATGTCCCTTTATGACCAGCGTCATGTCCTCTACAGTCCATGACGTCTTTCTTGTTCTTCCTAGGACTCGGTCTCTAGATGCATCTATACTCCTTTATGTCTGCAATGACTGTCTTATGTCTCTCTATACCTGTTAATGACCATCAAATGTCTGTCTATGACATGTCTTATGTATAGTAGTGTACAGTACAGTATTATACAGTACAGTAGTCTATAGTACAGTAGTCTTCCTTTGCTCAGTTGGTAGAGCACAGTGCTTGCAACACCAGGGTTGTGGGTTCGATTCCCACGGGGGACCAGTATGAAAATGTGTGCACTCACTACTGCAAGTCTCTCTGGATTAGAGCGTCTGCTAAATGACAAAGTTAAGTGTCCAGTATAGTAATGTATATTACCTGGTTGGTAGTGTACAGTATATAGTATAGTAGTGTCCAGTATATAGTACAGTAGTGTACAGTACAGTAGTGTACAGTATATAGTACAGTAGTGTACAGTATTATACTATAGTAGTGTCCAGTATATAGTACAGTAGTGTACAGTACAGTAGTGTCCAGTATATAGTACAGTAGTGTCTAGTAATGTATATTACCTGGTTGGTAGTGTCCAGTATAGTACAGTAGTGTCCAGTATATAGTACAGTAGTGTCCAGTATAGTAATGTATATTACCTGGTTGGTCTTGGCGCCTCCGTTCTCAGAGTGGTTCTCCTCAGCGGCCTCTGCGTTCTCCTTCGCTGCTGCCTTCTTAGTTTTCTTCTCCTCCTTCTTGTCGTTCACAGCCTTCTCTTTCTGGATGGGGGGATGACAGACATTATCTTTATCTACAGTGCCTTCGGAAAGTATTCAGACCCCTTGACTTTTTCCACATTTTAAGTTACAGCCTTATTCTACAATGGATTAAATCGTTTTTTTCCCTCATCAATCTACACACAATACCCCATAGTGACTCACTACCCCATAGTGACTCACTACCCCATAGTGACTCACTACCCCACAGTGACTCACTACCCCATAGTGACACACTACCCCATAGTGACACACCACCCCATAGTGACACACCACCCCATAGTGACACACCACCCCATAGTGACACACCACCCCATAGTGACTCACCACCCCATAGTGACTCACCACCCCATAGTGACTCACCACCCCATAGTGACTCACTACCCCATAGTGACTCACTACCCCATAGTGACACACCACCCCAGTGACACACCACCCCATAGTGACACACCACCCCATAGTGACACACCACCCCATAGTGACACACCACCCCATAGTGACACACCACCCCATAGTGACACACCACCCCATAGTGACTCACCACCCCATAGTGACTCACCACCCCATAGTGACTCACTACCCCATAGTGACTCACTACCCCATAGTGACACACTACCCCATAGTGACACACTACCCCATAGTGACTCACTACCCCATAGTGACTCACCACCCCATAGTGACTCACCACCCCATAGTGACTCACCACCCCATAGTGACTCACTACCCCATAGTGACACACTACCCCATAGTGACTCACTACCCCATAGTGACACACTACCCCATAGTGACTCACTACCCCATAGTGACTCACTACCCCATAGTGACTCACTACCCCATAGTGACTCACTACCCCATAGTGACACACTACCCCATAGTGACACACCACCCCATAGTGACACACCACCCCATAGTGACACACTACCCCATAGTGACACACTACCCCATAGTGACTCACTACCCCATAGTGACACACTACCCCATATTGACAAAGCACAAACTGTTTTTTATACATTTTCTCCAGAGATGTTCGATTGGTTTTGAGTCCGGGCTCTGGCTGGGCAACTCAAGGACATTCAGAGATGTGTCCCGAAGCCACTCCTGCGTTGTCTTGGCTGTGTGCTTAGGGTCGTTGTCCTGTTGGAAGGTGAACTTTCACCCCAGTCTGAGGTCCTGAGCGCTCTGGAGCAGGTTTTCATCAAGGATCTCTCTGTACTTTGCTCTGTTCATCTTTCCCTCGATCCTGACTAGTCTCCCAGTCCCTGCCACTGAAAAACATCCCCACATCATGATGCTACCACCACCATGCTTCACCGTAGGGATGGTCCCAGGTTTCCTCTCGGCGTGACGCTTGGCATTCAGACCAAAGAGTTGAATCTTGGTTTCATCAGACCAGAGAATCTTGTTTCTCATGGTCAGAGTCTTTAGGTGCCTTTTACTGAGGAGTGGCTTCCGTCTGGCCACTCTACCATAAAGGCCTGATTGGTGGAGTGCTGCAGAGATGGTTGTCCTTCTGGAAGTTTCTCCCATCTCCACAGAGAAACTCTGGAGCTCTGTCAGAGTGACCATCGGGTTCTTGGTCACCTCCCTGACCAAGGCCCTTCTCCCCCGATTGCTCAGTTTGGCCAGGCGGCCAGCTCTAATACATCTGCAAAAATGTCTGAAACCCTGTTTTCGCTTTGTCATTATGGGGTATTGTGATGTCATTATGGGGTATTGTGATGTCATTATGGGGTATTGTGATGTCATTATGGGGTATTGTGTGTAGATTGATGAGAATGTATGTATTTTTGTATCCATTTTAGAAAAAGGCTGTAACTTAACAAAATGTGGGGGGAATTAAGTGGTCTGAATACTCTCCATAGGCACTGTATACTATGTTAATTCTGGAGAGGGGGATTGTAATAATGTTTTGTTGTGATGATTCTGGGGTTTGTAGTTCTGTTGTGTGATTGCTCTAGAGATTGTAGTTCTATTATGTGCAACCCTGGGGTTTGTAATTCTGTTCTCTTACCTTTGCTGGTTTCTCCTTCTTGGCCTTGGGTTCAGCCTTGGCTGGGGCTGGTTTCTGGAGAGAGAGAGAACAAACATCCGTGTCATGTGTTCTACAACCACTGTTCTACAACCACATTCCTAGTTCTACTGACCAATAGGAGCTAGGGCTCCAGATCTACTGACCAATAGGAGCTAGGGCTTCAGATCTACTGACCAATAGGAGCTAGGGCTTCAGATCTACTGACCAATAGGAGCTAGGGCTTCAGATCTACTGACCAATAGGAGCTAGGGCTTCAGATCTACTGACCAATAGGAGCTAGGGCTTCAGATCCTCTGGCCAATAGGAGCTAGGGCTTCCGATCTACTGGCCAATAGGAGCTAGGGCTTCCGATCTACTGGCCAATAGGAGCTAGGGCTTCCGATCTACTGGCCAATAGGAGCTAGGGCTTCCGATCTACTGGCCAATAGGAGCTAGGGCTTCCGATCTACTGGCCAATAGGAGCTAGGGCTTCCGATCTACTGGCCAATAGGAGCTAGGGCTTCCGATCTATGGGCCAATAAGAGCTGATAATACATGTGTTATAACCTGCTATAGTGATAATACATGTGTAATTACCTGCTATATAGTGATAATACATGTGTTATAACCTGCTATATAGTGATAATACATGTGTAATAACCTGCTATAGTGATAATACATGTGTAATAACCTGCTATAGTGATAATACATGTGTTATAACCTGCTATATAGTGATAATACATGTGTAATTACCTGCTATATAGTGATAATACATGTGTAATTACCTGCTATATAGTGATAATACATGTGTAATTACCTGCTATATAGTGATAATACATGTGTAATTACCTGCTATATAGTGATAATACATGTGTAATAACCTGCTATATAGTGATAATACATGTGTAATAACCTGCTACAGTGATAATACATGTGTTATAACCTGCTATAGTGATAATACATGTGTAATTACCTGCTATATAGTGATAATACATGTGTAATAACCTGCTATAGTGATAATACATGTGTAATAACCTGCTATATAGTGATAATACATGTGTAATAACCTGCTATAGTGATAATACATGTGTTATAACCTGCTATAGTGATAATACATGTGTAATTACCTGCTATAGTGATAATACATGTGTTATAACCTGCTATAGTGATAATACATGTGTAATATGATTGTATGGTGATTGTACCTGAGGTTATAGATGTGTTATTTGTCATATAGTGGTTGTATTATGTATTGTAAGGTTAATTATAGTCTATAAATGTGCTATAAGCTGTAATAAGAGGTTATAGATGTGTAATAAACTGGTATATAGGTTATATGACACGTCATAAGGTAGTATATAATGTCTGTATCGTAGCTGGTCTCACCGCTGATAACCGGGCGGATCTCCTCTGGGGCTGCAACAGGAAGAGAAAACATGTCAACACACACACAAACTATGTTGAAACTGAGCTGATAAATAATAGTTAATTTATTTAATAGTAATTATAAGTGATGAGTTGTAGTTGAGGTAACAGTGTTGAGTCTGTGTCAGTCTCACCTCCTCCTTGGCGTCCCCAGCGGCTCCCTGCTGAGGACAAACAACAAATAAACAACTTTTATTACAAAAACACTTGTCTATAAGAGCAGGCAACAGTCTAATTGGCTCAAATTACATTTGACTGAACTGTCAGGGAATACCCCAGATAACTTTTCAATTTTAAGAAAAATTAAAAAATGTCATAGATAATGTTAAAATAAACTTGTTTTTAGAGGCATTAGATTAAAGTGTAATGTGATATTCGAGTTTTGTTAAGAGGTGATATGTTTCTGGACCAGTAACAGTGAAAGTTGGGGTCCCACAGTATGTGTCTGTCTCTGTCCAGTCTCTCCATCTCTCTCCTCTGTCTAGGAGCTCAGGCAGGATTTAAAACTGCCGCGGACGGGATAAGTAAGGGGGAGGGGCAGAATTACGCCTCGGCAGCGCCGCCCGCCGGTAGAGACACGACACTGCAGCCACCTGGGACCATGAACAAAGACACAAAATATACATTTGTATCGAAATACGACGACGATTGCATCTTTTAACGATCAGAATTGAAACTAGAGATACTAAAGCGAATTCTCGAGGTCATTGTGTGCGGATTAAGGGGAAAATGTGTGTAACTGAAGCGTTTCTGTTCGGTAGGTCGAAGGAGAGAGGGAGACTTGGGCTGCAAAGCATGGCTGCTGGTTGTGCTTTAACTACATGGAGACAGAGACTTCTGGCTTCCCAAAGGACAGCGGCCGCCGGTCGAAACACTTTTAAGCCCGCAAGCGATCAGAAAAATATTCATTTAAACACAAAAAAATACACATTATTTTTTGAAAATAACCTCCAAATAATTGCCGTAAATTCCCAGAAGAAATATGTTTATAATTAAGTAATCGTTGGAGGGGATGGCTCTCCACATTCATTCAAGCCATCAATAACTGCCTGCTTTTCTTATTTCCCAATCCTGTCTAAATAGTCCCCAAACGACGTACCTTTCTCTTGGGCATGTTGGATTGTTGGAGATTGTCTTCCAGATGGAACTATACAGTGTTTAGCTGGCTGCTGTGAGTTGGCTGCATGTGAAGTGTCTGCTGCTGCCTGGTCCGTGTAGTAAACACACGGGAACAGCCACGCCACTGGCTGGATGGGGGAGGGGTGCGGCTAAACGCATGACTGATGTGCTCTCCGCCAATTACGGAGCGCTATTCGCAGCTGCAGAAGCCGGAGCATTTGGGACCCGGTGATGTTCTTTAGGCGCGAAGTGCTTCTAGTGTAGGGAGGGAAGAGAAGCCCTGCTAGAATAAAACATCTCCATGAGACAATATAGACCGTTGATTAGTAGGGAGGGAAGAGAAGCCCTGCTAGAATAAAACATCTCCATGAGACAATATAGACCGTTGATCAGTAGGGAGGGAAGAGAAGCCCTGCTAGAATAAAACATCTCCATGAGACAATATAGACCGTTCATTAGTAGGGAGGGAAGAGAAGCCCTGCTAGAATAAAACATCTCCATGAGACAATATAGACCGTTGATTAGTAGGGAGGGAAGAGAAGCCCTGCTAGAATAAAACATCTCCATGAGACAATATAGACCGTTGATTAGTAGGGAGGGAAGAGAAGCCCTGCTAGAATAAAACATCTCCATGAGACAATATAGACCGTTCATTAGTAGGGAGGGAAGAGAAGCCCTGCTAGAATAAAACATCTCCATGAGACAATATAGACCGCTCATTAGTAGGGAGGGAAGAGAAGCCCTGCTAGAATAAAACATCTCCATGAGACAATATAGACCGTTGATCAGTAGGGAGGAAGAGAAGCCCTGCTAGAATAAAACATCTCCATGAGACAATATAGACCGTTGATAAGTAGGGAGGGAAGAGAAGCCCTGCTAGAATAAAACATCTCCATGAGACAATATAGACCGTTGATCAGTAGGGAGGGAAGAGAAGCCCTGCTAGAATAAAACATCTCCATGAGACAATATAGACTGCTCATTAGTAGGGAGGAAGAGAAGCCCTGCTAGAATAAAACATCTCCATGAGACAATATAGACCGTTGATCAGTAGGGAGGGAAGAGAAGCCCTGCTAGAATAAAACATCTCCATGAGACAATATAGACTGTTGATCAGTAGGGAGGGAAGAGAAGCCCTGCTAGAATAAAACATCTCCATGAGACAATATAGACCGTTGATCAGTAGGGAGGGAAGAGAAGCCCTGCTAGAATAAAACATCTCCATGAGACAATATAGACCGTTCATTAGTAGGGAGGGAAGAGAAGCCCTGCTAGAATAAAACATCTCCATGAGACAATATAGACCGTTGATCAGTAGGGAGGGAAGAGAAGCCCTGCTAGAATAAAACATCTCCATGAGACAATATAGACCGTTGATCAGTAGGGAGGGAAGAGAAGCCCTGCTAGAATAAAACATCTCCATGAGACAATATAGACCGTTCATTAGTAGGGAGGGAAGAGAAGCCCTGCTAGAATAAAACATCTCCATGAGACAATATAGACCGTTGATCAGTAGGGAGGGAAGAGAAGCCCTGCTAGAATAAAACATCTCCATGAGACAATATAGACCGTTGATCAGTAGGGGAGGGAAGAGAAGCCCTGCTAGAATAAAACATCTCCATGAGACAATATAGACCGTTCATTAGTAGGGAGGGAAGAGAAGCCCTGCTAGAATAAAACATCTCCATGAGACAATATAGACCGTTCATTAGTAGGGAGGGAAGAGAAGCCCTGCTAGAATAAAACATCTCCATGAGACAATATAGACCGTTGATTAGTAGGGAGGGAAGAGAAGCCCTGCTAGAATAAAACATCTCCATGAGACAATATAGACCGTTGATCAGTAGGGAGGGAAGAGAAGCCCTGCTAGAATAAAACATCTCCATGAGACAATATAGACTGCTCATTAGTAGGGAGGGAAGAGAAGCCCTGCTAGAATAAAACATCTCCATGAGACAATATAGACCGTTGATTAGTAGGGAGGGAAGAGAAGCCCTGCTAGAATAAAACATCTCCATGAGACAATATAGACCGTTGATTAGTAGGGAGGGAAGAGAAGCCCTGCTAGAATAAAACATCTCCATGAGACAATATAGACCGTTCATTAGTAGGGAGGGAAGAGAAGCCCTGCTAGAATAAAACATCTCCATGAGACAATATAGACCGTTGATTAGTAGGGAGGGAAGAGAAGCCCTGCTAGAATAAAACATCTCCATGAGACAATATAGACCGTTGATCAGTAGGGAGGGAAGAGAAGCCCTGCTAGAATAAAACATCTCCATGAGACAATATAGACCAAGTTGATCAGTAGGGAGGGAAGAGAAGCCCTGCTAGAATAAAACATCTCCATGAGACAATATAGACCGTTGATCAGTAGGGAGGGAAGAGAAGCCCTGCTAGAATAAAACATCTCCATGAGACAATATAGACCGTTGATCAGTAGGGAGGGAAGAGAAGCCCTGCTAGAATAAAACATCTCCATGAGACAATATAGACCGTTGATCAGTAGGGAGGGAAGAGAAGCCCTGCTAGAATAAAACATCTCCATGAGACAATATAGACCGTTGATCAGTAGGGAGGGAAGAGAAGCCCTGCTAGAATAAAACATCTCCATGAGACAATATAGACCGTTGATCAGTAGGGAGGAAGAGAAGCCCTGCTAGAATAAAACATCTCCATGAGACAATATAGACCGTTGATTAGTAGGGAGGGAAGAGAAGCCCTGCTAGAATAAAACATCTCCATGAGACAATATAGACCGTTGATTAGTAGGGAGGGAAGAGAAGCCCTGCTAGAATAAAACATCTCCATGAGACAATATAGACCGTTCATTAGTAGGGAGGGAAGAGAAGCCCTGCTAGAATAAAACATCTCCATGAGACAATATAGACCGTTGATCAGTAGGGAGGGAAGAGAAGCCCTGCTAGAATAAAACATCTCCATGAGACAATATAGACCGTTGATCAGTAGGGAGGGAAGAGAAGCCCTGCTAGAATAAAACATCTCCATGAGACAATATAGACCGTTCATTAGTAGGGAGGGAAGAGAAGCCCTGCTAGAATAAAACATCTCCATGAGACAATATAGACCGTTGATCAGTAGGGAGGGAAGAGAAGCCCTGCTAGAATAAAACATCTCCATGAGACAATATAGACCGTTGATCAGTAGGGAGGGAAGAGAAGCCCTGCTAGAATAAAACATCTCCATGAGACAATATAGACCGTTCATTAGTAGGGGAGGGAAGAGAAGCCCTGCTAGAATAAAACATCTCCATGAGACAATATAGACCGTTGATCAGTAGGGAGGGAAGAGAAGCCCTGCTAGAATAAAACATCTCCATGAGACAATATAGACCGTTGATCAGTAGGGAGGGAAGAGAAGCCCTGCTAGAATAAAACATCTCCATGAGACAATATAGACCGTTGATCAGTAGGGAGGGAAGAGAAGCCCTGCTAGAATAAAACATCTCCATGAGACAATATAGACCGTTGATCAGTAGGGAGGAAGAGAAGCCCTGCTAGAATAAAACATCTCCATGAGACAATATAGACCGTTGATTAGTAGGGAGGGAAGAGAAGCCCTGCTAGAATAAAACATCTCCATGAGACAATATAGACCGTTGATCAGTAGGGAGGGAAGAGAAGCCCTGCTAGAATAAAACATCTCCATGAGACAATATAGACCGTTGATTAGTAGGGAGGGAAGAGAAGCCCTGCTAGAATAAAACATCTCCATGAGACAATATAGACCGTTGATTAGTAGGAGGGAAGAGAAGCCCTGCTAGAATAAAACATCTCCATGAGACAATATAGACCGTTGATTAGTAGGGACCCTAGAATAAAAACATCTCCATGAGACAAGGTAGGGAGCCCTGCTAGAATAAAACATCTCCATGAGACAATATAGACCCTGATCAGTAGGAGGGAAGAGAAGCCCTGCTAGAATAAAACATCTCCATGAGACAATATAGACCGTTCATTAGTAGGGAGGGAAGAGAAGCCCTGCTAGAATAAAACATCTCCATGAGACAATATAGACCGCTCATTAGTAGGGAGGGAAGAGAAGCCCTGCTAGAATAAAACATCTCCATGAGACAATATAGACCGTTGATCAGTAGGGAGGGAAGAGAAGCCCTGCTAGAATAAAACATCTCCATGAGACAATATAGACCGCTGATTAGTAGGGAGGGAAGAGAAGCCCTGCTAGAATAAAAACATCTCCATGAGACAATATAGACCGTTGATCAGTAGGGAGGAAGAGAAGCCCTGCTAGAATAAAACATCTCCATGAGACAATATAGACTGTTGATCAGTAGGAGGGAAGAGAAGCCCTGCTAGAATAAAACATCTCCATGAGACAATATAGACTGCTCATTAGTAGGGGAGGGAAGAGAAGCCCTGCTAGAATAAAACATCTCCATGAGACAATATAGACCGTTGATCAGTAGGAGGGAAGAGAAGCCCTGCTAGAATAAAACATCTCCATGAGACAATATAGACTGCTGATCAGTAGGGAGGGAAGAGAAGCCCTGCTAGAATAAAACATCTCCATGAGACAATATAGACCGTTGATCAGTAGGGAGGGAAGAGCCCTGCTAGAATAAAACATCTCCATGAGACAATATAGACCGGAAGTAGGGAGGGAGAAAGCCTGCTAGAATAAAACATCTCCATGAGACAATATGACCGTTGATCAGTAGCCCTGCTAGAATAAAACATCTCCATGAGACAATATAGACCGTTGATCAGTAGGGAGGAAGAGAAGCCTGCTAGAATAAAACATCTCCATGAGACAATATAGACCGTTCAGGTAGGGGAGGGAGAAGCCCTGCTAGAATAAAACATCTCCATGAGACAATATAGACCGTTGATCAGTAGGGAGGGAAGAGAAGCCCTGCTAGAATAAAACATCTCCATGAGACAATATAGACCGTTGATCAGTAGGGAGGGAAGAGAAGCCCTGCTAGAATAAAACATCTCCATGAGACAATATAGACTGCTGATCAGTAGGGAGGGAAGAGAAGCCCTGCTAGAATAAAACATCTCCATGAGACAATATAGACGTTGATCAGTAGGGAGGGAAGAGAAGCCCTGCTAGAAATAAAACATCTCCATGAGACAATATAGACCGTTGATCAGTAGGGAGGGAAGAGAAGCCCTGCTAGAATAAAACATCTCCATGAGACAATATAGACCGTTGATCAGTAGGGAGGGAAGAGAAGCCCTGCTAGAATAAAACATCTCCATGAGACAATATAGACCGTTGATCAGTAGGGAGGGAAGAGAAGCCCTGCTAGAATAAAACATCTCCATGAGACAATATAGACCGTTGATCAGTAGGGAGGGAAGAGAAGCCCTGCTAGAATAAAACATCTCCATGAGACAATATAGACCGTTCATTAGTAGGGAGGGAAGAGAAGCCCTGCTAGAATAAAACATCTCCATGAGACAATATAGACTGTTCATTAGTAGGGAGGGAAGAGAAGCCCTGCTAGAATAAAACATCTCCATGAGACAATATAGACCGTTGATCAGTAGGGAGGGAAGAGAAGCCCTGCTAGAATAAAACATCTCCATGAGACAATATAGACTAGGGGGAGAGGAGCCCTGCTAGAATAAAACATCTCCATGAGACAATATAGACCGTTCATTGGTAGGGAGGGAAGAAAGCCCTGCTAGAATAAAACATCTCCATGAGACAATATAGACCGTTGATCAGTAGGGAGGAAGAAAGCCCTGCTAGAATAAAACATCTCCATGAGACAATATAGAGTGATCAGTAGGGAGGAAGAGAAGCCCTGCTAGAATAAAACATCTCCATGAGACAATATAGACTGCTAGAATAAAACATCTCCATGAGACAAGTTGATCAGTGAGGGAGGGAAGAGAAGCCCTGCTAGAATAAAACATCTCCATGAGACAATATAGACTGCTCATGTAGGGAGGGAAGAGAAGCCCTGCTAGAATAAAACATCTCCATGAGACAATATAGACCGTTGATCAGTAGGGAGGGAAGAGAAGCCCTGCTAGAATAAAACATCTCCATGAGACAATATAGACATGTTGATCAGTAGGAGGGAAGAGAAGCCCTGCTAGAATAAAACATCTCCATGAGACAATATAGACCGTTGATCAGTAGGGGAGGGAAGAGAAGCCCTGCTAGAATAAAACATCTCCATGAGACAATATAGACTGTTCATTAGTAGGGAGGGAAGAGAAGCCCTGCTAGAATAAAACATCTCCATGAGACAATATAGACCGTTGATCAGTAGGGAGGGAAGAGAAGCCCTGCTAGAATAAAACATCTCCATGAGACAATATAGACCGTTGATCAGTAGGGAGGGAAGAGAAGCCCTGCTAGAAGAAAACATCTCCATGAGACAATATAGACCGTTCATTAGTAGGGAGGGAAGAGAAGCCCTGCTAGAATAAAACATCTCCATGAGACAATATAGACCGTTGATCAGTAGGGAGGGATGAGAAGCCCTGCTAGAATAAAACATCTCCATGAGACAATATAGACTGTTGATCAGTAGGGAGGGAAGAGAAGCCCTGCTAGAATAAAACATCTCCATGAGACAATATAGACCGCTTGATCAGTAGGGAGGAAGAGAAGCCCTGCTAGAATAAAACATCTCCATGAGACAATATAGACCGTTGATAAGTAGGGAGGGAAGAGAAGCCCTGCTAGAATAAAAACATCTCCATGAGACAATATAGACCGTTGATCAGTAGGGAGGGAAGAGAAGCCCTGCTAGAATAAAACATCTCCATGAGACAATATAGACCGTTGATCAGTAGGGAGGGAAGAGAAGCCCTGCTAGAATAAAACATCTCCATGAGACAATATAGACTGTTGATCAGTAGGGAGGGATGAGAAGCCCTGCTAGAATAAAACATCTCCATGAGACAATATAGACTGTTGATCAGTAGGGAGGGAAGAGAAGCCCTGCTAGAATAAAACATCTCCATGAGACAATATAGACCGTTGATCAGTAGGGAGGGAAGAGAAGCCCTGCTAGAATAAAACATCTCCATGAGACAATATAGACCGTTCATTAGTAGGGAGGGAAGAGAAGCCCTGCTAGAATAAAACATCTCCATGAGACAATATAGACCGTTGATCAGTAGGGAGGGAAGAGAAGCCCTGCTAGAATAAAACATCTCCATGAGACAATATAGAACGTTGATCAGTAGGGAGGGAAGAGAAGCCCTGCTAGAATAAAACATCTCCATGAGACAATATAGACCGTTCATTAGTAGGGAGGGAAGAGAAGCCCTGCTAGAATAAAACATCTCCATGAGACAATATAGGCCGTTGATCAGTAGGGAGGGAAGAGAAGCCCTGCTAGAATAAAACATCTCCATGAGACAATATAGACCGTTGATCAGTAGGGAGGGAAGAGAAGCCCTGCTAGAATAAAACATCTCCATGAGACAATATAGACCGTTCATTAGTAGGGAGGGAAGAGAAGCCCTGCTAGAATAAAACATCTCCATGAGACAATATAGACCGTTCATTAGTAGGGAGGGAAGAGAAGCCCTGCTAGAATAAAACATCTCCATGAGACAATATAGACCGTTGATTAGTAGGGAGGGAAGAGAAGCCCTGCTAGAATAAAACATCTCCATGAGACAATATAGACCGTTGATCAGTAGGGAGGGAAGAGAAGCCCTGCTAGAATAAAACATCTCCATGAGACAATATAGACCGTTCATTAGTAGGGAGGGAAGAGAAGCCCTGCTAGAATAAAACATCTCCATGAGACAATATAGACCGTTCATTAGTAGGGAGGGAAGAGAAGCCCTGCTAGAATAAAACATCTCCATGAGACAATATAGACCGTTGATTAGTAGGGAGGGAAGAGAAGCCCTGCTAGAATAAAACATCTCCATGAGACAATATAGACCGTTCATTAGTAGGGAGGGAAGAGAAGCCCTGCTAGAATAAAACATCTCCATGAGACAATATAGACCGTTCATTAGTAGGGAGGGAAGAGAAGCCCTGCTAGAATAAAACATCTCCATGAGACAATATAGACCGTTGATCAGTAGGGAGGGAAGAGAAGCCCTGCTAGAATAAAACATCTCCATGAGACAATATAGACCGTTGATCAGTAGGGAGGGAAGAGAAGCCCTGCTAGAATAAAACATCTCCATGAGACAATATAGACCGTTGATCAGTAGGGAGGGAAGAGAAGCCCTGCTAGAATAAAACATCTCCATGAGACAATATAGACCGTTGATCAGTAGGGAGGGAAGAGAAGCCCTGCTAGAATAAAACATCTCCATGAGACAATATAGACCGTTGATCAGTAGGGAGGGAAGAGAAGCCCTGCTAGAATAAAACATCTCCATGAGACAATATAGACCGTTGATTAGTAGGGAGGGAAGAGAAGCCCTGCTAGAATAAAACATCTCCATGAGACAATATAGACCGTTGATCAGTAGTGAGGGAAGAGAAGCCCTGCTAGAATAAAACATCTCCATGAGACAATATAGACCGTTGATTAGTAGGAGGGAAGAGAAGCCCTGCTAGAATAAAACATCTCCATGAGACAATATAGACCGTTCATTAGTAGGGAGGGAAGAGAAGCCCTGCTAGAATAAAACATCTCCATGAGACAATATAGACCGTTGATTAGTAGGGAGGGAAGAGAAGCCCTGCTAGAATAAAACATCTCCATGAGACAATATAGACCGTTGATCAGTAGGGAGGGAAGAGAAGCCCTGCTAGAATAAAACATCTCCATGAGACAATATAGACCGTTGATCAGTAGGGAGGAAGAGAAGCCCTGCTAGAATAAAACATCTCCATGAGACAATATAGACCGTTCATTAGTAGGGAGGGAAGAGAAGCCCTGCTAGAATAAAACATCTCCATGAGACAATATAGACCGTTGATCAGTAGGGAGGGAAGAGAAGCCCTGCTAGAATAAAACATCTCCATGAGACAATATAGACCGTTGATTAGTAGGGAGGGAAGAGAAGCCCTGCTAGAATAAAACATCTCCATGAGACAATATAGACCGTTCATTAGTAGGGAGGGAAGAGAAGCCCTGCTAGAATAAAACATCTCCATGAGACAATATAGACCGTTGATTAGTAGGGAGGGAAGAGAAGCCCTGCTAGAATAAAACATCTCCATGAGACAATATAGACCGTTGATCAGTAGGGAGGGAAGAGAAGCCCTGCTAGAATAAAACATCTCCATGAGACAATATAGACCGTTGATCAGTAGGGAGGAAGAGAAGCCCTGCTAGAATAAAACATCTCCATGAGACAATAATATAGACCGTTCATTAGTAGGGAGGGAAGAGAAGCCCTGCTAGAATAAAACATCTCCATGGAGACAATATAGACCGTTGATCAGTAGGGAGGGAAGAGAAGCCCTGCTAGAATAAAACATCTCCATGAGACAATATAGACCGTTGATTAGTAGGGAGGGAAGAGAAGCCCTGCTAGAATAAAACATCTCCATGAGACAATATAGACCGTTCATTAGTAGGGAGGGAAGAGAAGCCCTGCTAGAATAAAACATCTCCATGAGACAATATAGACCGTTGATCAGTAGGGAGGGAAGAGAAGCCCTGCTAGAATAAAACATCTCCATGAGACAATATAGACCGTTGATCAGTAGGGAGGGAAGAGAAGCCCTGCTAGAATAAAACATCTCCATGAGACAATATAGACCGTTGATCAGTAGGGAGGAAGAGAAGCCCTGCTAGAATAAAACATCTCCATGAGACAATATAGACCGTTGATCAGTAGGGAGGGAAGAGAAGCCCTGCTAGAATAAAACATCTCCATGAGACAATATAGACCTGCTCATTAGTAGGAGGGAAGAGAAGCCTCTGCTAGAATAAAACATCTCCATGAGACAATAGTAGACCGTCATTAGTAGGGAGGGAAGAGAAGCCTCTGCTAGAATAAAACATCTCCATGAGACAATATAGACTGCTCCTATTACTCAAGCCTTCATT
Organism: Brachymystax lenok tsinlingensis; assembly: GCA_030435695.1. Taxonomy (NCBI): domain Eukaryota; kingdom Metazoa; phylum Chordata; class Actinopteri; order Salmoniformes; family Salmonidae; genus Brachymystax; species Brachymystax lenok. The sequence goes on from CM059789.1 coordinate 177,982, forward strand.
ACTTCCCCTGTCCTACTTCGGCCTTTCTACTTCCGGCTGACAGAGATGGCAGCCTTCGCTTCACGCTTCAGGAAACCATGCAGTATTTGTTTTTTTTTATGTATTACTTCTTACATTGTTACCCCCGGAAAATATTAAGTTTTATTACATACAACCGGGAGGAACTATTGGATATAAGAGCAACGCCAACTTACCAACATTACGACTCAGGAATACGACTTTTCTTCCAAAGAGGATTCTCCTTTCTTTCGTTAACCCAAACACAACAACAGACTGGATAGCACGGGGTTACTTCAAAACAACGTGGCGCGCTGAGAAGAGGGAAACGCCGGTCTTTTGGTCAAGCTTACGTCGACGGGCGATCGTGCACCTCTCCGAGTATTTTAATCGCCACGTACAGGCCCTTGACAACAAAGTAGACGAAATCCGATCGAGGGTTGCCTTTCAGAGAGACATTCGAGACTGCAACGCTTCTTGCTTCACGGAAACATGGCTCACCAGGACACGTTTATCAGAGTCGGTACAGCCACCTGGTTTCTCTCCACGACGCTACTACCGGCAGAAACAAACATCTCTGGTAAGAAGAAGGGCGTGTGTGTCTTATGATTAACCCAGACGTGGTGTGATCATAACAACATAGCACTCACTCAGTCCTTGTTCACCTGACATAGAATTCCTTACAATCAAATGCAGACCGCATTATCTACCAAGAGAATTTTCTTCGACATAATCACAGTTGCGTGGTACATCCCTCAAGCTGATACATCGACGGCACTGAAAGAAATTCATCGGACTCTATGTAAACTGGAAACCACATATCCTGAGGCTGCATTTATTGTGGCTGGGGATTTAATAAGGCTAACTTAAGAACAAGGCTCCCGGGGAATTTTACCAGCATATCGAATGTGCCACCCGGGCTGGTAAAATCTCTGACCACTGTTATTCCAACTTCCGCGGATGCATACAAGGCTATTCCGGTCTCTCCGCCTCCTTTCGGCAAGTCTGACCATGACTCCATTTGTTGCTCCCAGCCTACAAACAGAAACTAAAACAGGAAACGCCGTTCTCAGGTCTGTTCAACGCTGGTCCTGACCAATCTGATTCCATGCTGTGATTTTGTCGACGTCGGACTGGGATATGTTCCGGATAGCATCTGACAACAACATTGATGCATACGCTGATTCGGTGAGCGAGTTTATTAGGGGCAATGCATTGCGATGTTGTATTCATAGCAAATATCAAAACCTTCCCCAACCAGAAACCATGGATTGACATGGCATTCAAGAAACTGAAAGCGCGAACCACTGCTTTCTTAACCAGGTAAAGGCTACCGAAACATGACTGAATACAAACAGTGCAGCTCCCTCTTCTCCTCCGCGAAGGCAATCAAAACAAGCTAAGGCCAATATAGAGACAAAGTAGAGTCACAATCCAATGGCTCAGACACAAGAGGAATGTGGCAGGGTCTCTACAGTCAATCACGGACTACAAAGAAACCAGCCCCTGGTCAAGGACCATGACGCCCTGTTCCCAGACAAACTAAACAACTTCTTTGCTCGCTTTGAGGACAATACAGTGCCACCGACACGCCCGCTACCAAACCCGCGTGGCTCACCTTCACCGCAGAGCCAATGTGTGAGAAAAACATTTAAATGTGTTAACCCTCGCAAGGCTGCCGCCCAGATGGCATCCCTGGCCGTGGTCCTCAGAGCATGCGAGAGACCAGCTGGCTGGTGTGTTTACGGACATATTCAATCAGTCCCTTATCCCAGTCTGCTGTTCCTCCACATGCTTCAAGAGGGCCACCATTGTTCCTGTTCCCAAGAAAGCTAAGGTGACTGAGCTAAATGACTATCGCCTCCAGCAAAGCACTCACTTCTCGGCCATCATGAAGTGCTTTTGAGAGATTAAAGTCAAAGTCAAAGTCACCATTATTAGTCAGTTGTACAACCGAATGCCTTCAACCGAAATGTGTCTTCGTGATTTAACCCAACCCTCTGAATCAGAGAGGTGCAGGGGGGGCTGCCTTAATCGACTTCCCCACGCCTTCGCGCCTTCGGGAACAGTGGGAACAGTGGTTAACTGCCTTGTTCAGGGGCAGAACGACAGATTTTTTTTTTTTCCTTGTCAGCCTCGGGATTCGAACCCTGCAACCCCTCCGGTTACAAGTCCAACGCCTAACCACTAGGCTACCTGCTCGATTAGTCAAGGATCATATCACCTCCATCCTGCCAGACACCCTGGACCCACTCCAATTTGCTTACCGCCCCAATAGGTCCACAGACGACGCTAATCGCAATCACACTGCATACCGTTCATACCCCCAACCTCCATCTGGACAAGAGGAATACTTATGTAAGAATGCTGTTCATCCCACTACAGCTCAGCATTTAACACCATAGTTCCTCCAAGCTCGTCATTAAGCTCGAGACCCTGGGTCCCAGACCCAGCCTCTGTGCAACTGGGTCCTGACTTCCTGACGGGCCGTCCCAGGTGGTGAGGGTAGGAAACAACATCTCCACCCTGGGCTGATCCTCAACACTGGGGCCCCACAGGCTGGGCGGTGCGCCAGCCTTTCAGCTCTCCTTCCTGTACTCCCTGTTTAATCTAAGACCCATGACTGCGGGCTGCACGCATCCAACTCAATCCATCAAGTTTGCTGACTACACTACAGTGGTAGGCTTGATTACCAACAACGACGAGACGGCCCTCACAGAGGAGGCAGGTGAGGGCCTCGGAGGTGTGGTGTCAGGAAAATAACCTCTCACTCAATGTCAACAAAACAAAGGAGATGATCGTGGGACTTCAGGAAACAGGAGAGGGAGCACTCTATCCACATCGAGGGACAGTAGTGGAGAAGGTGGAAAGTTTTAAGCCTCGGCGCATACATCACGGACAAACTGAATTGGTCCACCCACACAGACAGCGTGGGTAAAGTAAAGAAGGTGAAGCAGCCGCCTCTTCAACCTCAGGAGGCTGAAGAAATTTGGCTTGTCACCAAAATCACATCACAAACTTTTACAGATGCACAATCGAGAGCATCCTTGTCGGGCTGTATCACCGCCTGGTACGGCAACTGCTCCGCCCCACAACCGTAAGCTCTCCAGAGGGCAGTGAGGACTGCACAACGCATCACCGGGTTAAACTACTTCTGCCCTCCAGGACACCTACACCACCCGATGTCACAGAAAGGCCAAAAAGATCATCAAGACAACAACCACCTGAGCCACTGCCTGTTCACCCCGCTTATCATCCAGAAGGCGAGGCCAGTACAGGTGCATCAAAGCTGGGACCGAGAGACTGAAAAACAGCTTCTACCTCAAGGCCATCAGACTGTTAAACAGCCATCACTAACATTGGAGTGGCTGCTGCCAACATACTGACTTAAATCTCTAGCCACTTTATACATAGGGAATTGGATGGTAAATACAAATGTATCACTTCAGCCACTTTAAACAATTTGTATATAATGTTTACGATCCCATATACTCATATCAAATGTATACACTGTACTCTTAAACCATCTACTGTATCTTGCCTATGCTGCTCGGTCACACCAAATCTCTAGCCACTTTAATAATTATAATTGGATGAAATAATGCATCACTAGCCACTTTAAACAATGCCATTTATATAATGTTCATTTACATCCTCACATTACTCATCTCATATATATGTATATACTGTACTCCATACCATCTACTGCATCTTGCCTATGTCGGGTCAGCCATCGCTTCATCCATATATTTATATGTACATACTGTATTCATTCCTTTACTCTTAAAAAGTATAAGGTTGTGTGTATATGTAGTTACTGTTGTGGTCGAACTAGAATTTGTTAGATTAAGATTAACTGTTAGATACTACTGCATGGTCGGGAACTAGAAGCACAAGTATTTCTGCATTTTGATTACACTCGATTAACATCTGCTAACCATGTGTATGTGTGATAAATACAAATAAAATTTGATTTGGATTTGATTAGTAGTAGGGAATAAAGAGGAAGCATCTGCTAGAATAAAACATTCTCCATGAGACAATATAGACTGCCTATTAGTAGGGAGGGAAGAAAGCCCTGCTAGAATAAAACATCTCCATGAGACAATATAGACTGCTGATCAGTAGGAGGGAAGAGAAGCCCTGCTAGAATAAAACATCTCCATGAGACAATATAGACCGTTGATCAGTAGGGAGGGAAGAGAAGCCCTGCTAGAATAAAACATCTCCATGAGACAATATAGACCGTTGATCAGTAGGGAGGGAAGAGAAGCCCTGCTAGAATAAAACATCTCCATGAGACAATATAGACCGTTGATCAGTAGGGAGGGAAGAGAAGCCTGCTAGAATAAAACATCTCCATGAGACAATATAGACCGTTGAAAGAGAAGCCCTGCTAGAATAAAACATCTCCAAGGAGACAATATAGACCGTTCATTAGTAGGGAGGAAGAGAAGCCCTGCTAGAATAAAACATCTCCATGAGACAATATAGACCGTTCATTAGTAGGGAGGGAAGAGAAGCCCTGCTAGAATAAAACATCTCCATGAGACAATATAGACCGTTGATCAGTAGGGAGGGAAGAGAAGCCCTGCTAGAATAAAAACATCTCCATGAGACAATATAGACCGTTCATTAGTAGGGAGGAAGAGAAGCCCTGCTAGAATAAAACATCTCCATGAGACAATATAGACCGTTGATCAGTAGGGAGGGAAGAGAAGCCCTGCTAGAATAAAACATCTCCATGAGACAATATAGACCGTTGATCAGTAGGGAGGGAAGAGAAGCCCTGCTAGAATAAACATCTCCATGAGACAATATAGACCGTTCATTAGTAGGAGGAAGAGAGAAGCCCTGCTAGAATAAAACATCTCCATGAGACAATATAGACCGTTCATTAGTAGGGAGGGAAGAGAAGCCCTGCTAGAATAAAACATCTCCATGAGACAATATAGACCGTTGATCAGTAGGAGGGAAGAGAAGCCCTGCTAGAATAAAACATCTCCATGAGACAATATAGACCGTTGATCAGTAGGGAGGGAAGAGAAGCCCTGCTAGAATAAAACATCTCCATGAGACAATATAGACCGTTGATCAGTAGGGAGGGAAGAGAAGCCCTGCTAGAATAAAACATCTCCATGAGACAATATAGACCGTTCATTAGTAGGGAGGGAAGAGAAGCCCTGCTAGAATAAAACATCTCCATGAGACAATATAGACCGTTGATCAGTAGGGAGGGAAGAGAAGCCCTGCTAGAATAAAACATCTCCATGAGACAATATAGACCGTTGATCAGTAGGGAGGGAAGAGAAGCCCTGCTAGAATAAAACATCTCCATGAGACAATATAGACCGTTGATCAGTAGGGAGGGAAGAGAAGCCCTGCTAGAATAAAACATCTCCATGAGACAATATAGACCGTTGATCAGTAGGGAGGGAAGAGAAGCCCTGCTAGAATAAAACATCTCCATGAGACAATATAGACCGTTGATCAGTAGGGGAGGAAGAGAAGCCCTGCTAGAATAAAACATCTCCATGAGACAATATAGAATTCTGATCAGTAGGGAGGGAAGAGAAGCCCTGCTAGAATAAAACATCTCCATGAGACAATATAGACCGTTGATCAGTAGGGAGGGAAGAGAAGCCCTGCTAGAATAAAACATCTCCATGAGACAATATAGACCGTTGATCAGTAGGGAGGGAAGAGAAGCCCTGCTAGAATAAAACATCTCCATGAGACAATATAGACCGTTGATCAGTAGGGAGGAAGAAGAAGCCCTGCTAGAATAAAACATCTCCATGAGACAATATAGACCGTTGATCAGTAGGGAGGAAGAGAAGCCCTGCTAGAATAAAACATCTCCATGAGACAGATAGTAGAGGGAAGAGAAGCCCTGCTAGAATAAAACATCTCCATGAGACAATATAGACCGTTGATCAGTAGGGAGGGAAGAGAAGCCCTGCTAGAATAAAACATCTCCATGAGACAATATAGACCGTTGATCAGTAGGGAGGAAGAGAAGCCCTGCTAGAATAAAACATCTCCATGAGACAATATAGACCGTTGATCAGTAGGGAGGGAAGAGAAGCCTGCTAGAATAAAACATCTCCATGAGACAATATAGACCGTTGATCAGTAGGGAGGGAAGAGAAGCCCTGCTAGAATAAAACATCTCCATGAGACAATATAGACCGTTGATCAGTAGGGACAGAATAGAGACAAGACCAGTTGATCAGTAGGGAGGGAAGAGCCCTGCTAGAATAAAACATCTCCATGAGACAATATAGACATTAGTAGGGAGGGAAGAAGCCCTGCTAGAATAAAAACATCTCCATGAGACAATATAGACCGTGATCAGTAGAGGGAAAGAAAGCCCTGCTAGAATACATTCTCCATGAGACAATATAGACCGTTGATCAGTAGTAGGGAGGGAAGAGAAGCCCTGCTAGAATAAAACATCTCCATGAGACAATATAGACCGTTGATCAGTAGGGAGGGAAGAGAAGCCCTGCTAGAATAAAACATCTCCATGAGACAATATAGACCGTTGATCAGTAGGGAGGAAGAGAAGCCCTGCTAGAATAAAACATCTCCATGAGACAATATAGACCGTTGATCAGTAGGGAGGAAGAGAAGCCCTGCTAGAATAAAACATCTCCATGAGACAATATAGACCGTTGATCAGTAGGGAGGGAAGAGAAGCCCTGCTAGAATAAAACATCTCCATGAGACAATATAGACCGTTGATCAGTAGGGAGGGAAGAGAAGCCCTGCTAGAATAAAACATCTCCATGAGACAATATAGACCGTTGATCAGTAGGGAGGGAAGAGAAGCCCTGCTAGAATAAAACATCTCCATGAGACAATATAGACCGTTGATCAGTAGGGAGGGAAGAGAAGCCCTGCTAGAATAAAACATCTCCATGAGACAATATAGACCGTTGATCAGTAGGGAGGGAAGAGAAGCCCTGCTAGAATAAAACATCTCCATGAGACAATATAGACCGTTGATCAGTAGGGAGGGAAGAGAAGCCCTGCTAGAATAAAACATCTCCATGAGACAATATAGACCGTTGATCAGTAGGGAGGGAAGAGAAGCCCTGCTAGAATAAAACATCTCCATGAGACAATATAGACCGTTGATCAGTAGGGAGAGGGAAAGAAGCCCTGCTAGAATAAAACATCTCCATGAGACAATATAGACCGTTGATCAGTAGGGAGGAAGAGAAGCCCTGCTAGAATAAAACATCTCCATGAGACAATATAGACCGTTGATCAGTAGGGGAGGGAAGAAAGCCCTGCTAGAATAAAACATCTCCATGAGACAATATGACCGTTGATCAGTAGGGAGGGAAGAGAAGCCCTGCTAGAATAAAACATCTCCATGAGACAATATAGACCGTTGATCAGTAGGGAGGGAAGAGAAGCCCTGCTAGAATAAAACATCTCCATGAGACAATATAGACCGTTGATCAGTAGGGAGGGAAGAGAAGCCCTGCTAGAATAAAACATCTCCATGAGACAATATAGACCGTTGATCAGTAGGGAGGGAAGAGAAGCCCTGCTAGAATAAAACATCTCCATGAGACAATATAGACCGTTGATCAGTAGGGAGGGAAGAGAAGCCCTGCTAGAATAAAACATCTCCATGAGACAATATAGACCGTTGATCAGTAGGGAGGGAAGAGAAGCCCTGCTAGAATAAAACATCTCCATGAGACAATATAGACCGTTGATCAGTAGGGAGGGAAGAGAAGCCCTGCTAGAATAAAACATCTCCATGAGACAATATAGACCGTTGATCAGTAGAGGGAAGAGAAGCCCTGCTAGAATAAAACATCTCCATGAGACAATATAGACCGTTGATCAGTAGGGAGGGAAGAGAAGCCCTGCTAGAATAAAACATCTCCATGAGACAATATAGACCGTTGATCAGTAGGGAGGGAAGAGAAGCCCTGCTAGAATAAAACATCTCCATGAGACAATATAGACCGTTGATCAGTAGGGAGGGAAGAGAAGCCCTGCTAGAATAAAACATCTCCATGAGACAATATAGACCGTTGATCAGTAGGGAGGGAAGAGAAGCCCTGCTAGAATAAAACATCTCCATGAGACAATATAGACCGTTGATCAGTAGGGAGGGAAGAGAAGCCCTGCTAGAATAAAACATCTCCATGAGACAATATAGACCGTTGATCAGTAGGGAGGGAAGAGAAGCCCTGCTAGAATAAAACATCTCCATGAGACAATATAGACCGTTGATCAGTAGGGAGGGAAGAGAAGCCCTGCTAGAATAAAACATCTCCATGAGACAATATAGACCGTTGATCAGTAGGGAGGAAGAGAAGCCCTGCTAGAATAAAACATCTCCATGAGACAATATAGACCGTTGATCAGTAGGGAGGGAAGAGAAGCCTGCTAGAATAAAACATCTCCATGAGACAATATAGTTGATCAGTAGGGAGGGAAGAGCCCTGCTAGAATAAAACATCTCCATGAGACAATATAGACCGTTGATCAGTAGGGAGGGAAGAGAAGCCCTGCTAGAATAAAACATCTCCATGAGACAATATAGACCGTTGATCAGTAGGGAGGGAAGAGAAGCCCTGCTAGAATAAAACATCTCCATGAGACAATATAGACCGTTGATCAGTAGGGAGGGAAGAGAAGCCCTGCTAGAATAAAACATCTCCATGAGACAATATAGACCGTTGATCAGTAGGGAGGGAAGAGAAGCCCTGCTAGAATAAAACATCTCCATGAGACAATATAGACCGTTGATCAGTAGGGAGGGAAGAAGCCCTGCTAGAATAAAACATCTCCATGAGACAATATAGACTCATTGTAGGGAGGGAAGAGAAGCCCTGCTAGAATAAAAAACATCTCCATGAGACAATATAGACCGTTGATCAGTAGGGGAGGGAAGAGAAGCCCTGCTAGAATAAAACATCTCCATGAGACAATATAGACCGTTCAATCAGTAGGAGGGAAGAGAAGCCCTGCTAGAATAAAACATCTCCATGAGACAATATAGACCGTTGATCAGTAGGGAGGGAAGAGAAGCCCTGCTAGAATAAAACATCTCCATGAGACAATATAGACCGTTGATCAGTAGGGAGGGAAGAGAAGCCCTGCTAGAATAAAACATCTCCATGAGACAATATAGACCGTTGATCAGTAGGGAGGGAAGAGAAGCCCTGCTAGAATAAAACATCTCCATGAGACAATATAGACCGTTGATCAGTAGGGAGGGAAGAGAAGCCCTGCTAGAATAAAACATCTCCATGAGACAATATAGACCGTTGATCAGTAGGGAGGGAAGAGAAGCCCTGCTAGAATAAAACATCTCCATGAGACAATATAGACCGTTGATCAGTAGGGAGGGAAGAGAAGCCCTGCTAGAATAAAACATCTCCATGAGACAATATAGACCGTTGATCAGTAGGGAGGGAAGAAGAGAAGCCCTGCTAGAATAAAACATCTCCATGAGACAATATAGACCGTTGATCAGTAGGGAGGGAAGAGAAGCCCTGCTAGAATAAAACATCTCCATGAGACAATATAGACCGTTGATCAGTAGGGAGGGAAGAGAAGCCCTGCTAGAATAAAACATCTCCATGAGACAATATAGACCGTTGATCAGTAGGGAGGGAAGAGAAGCCCTGCTAGAATAAAACATCTCCATGAGACAATATAGACCGTTGATCAGTAGGGAGGGAAGAGAAGCCCTGCTAGAATAAAACATCTCCATGAGACAATATAGACCGTTGATCAGTAGGGAGGAAGAGAAGCCCTGCTAGAATAAAACATCTCCATGAGACAATATAGACCGTTGATCAGTAGGGAGGGAAGAGAAGCCCTGCTAGAATAAAACATCTCCATGAGACAATATAGACCGTTGATCAGTAGGGAGGGAAGAGAAGCCCTGCTAGAATAAAACATCTCCATGAGACAATATAGACCGTTGATCAGTAGGGAGGGAAGAGAAGCCCTGCTAGAATAAAACATCTCCATGAGACAATATAGACCGTTGATCAGTAGGGAGGGAAGAGAAGCCCTGCTAGAATAAAACATCTCCATGAGACAATATAGACCGTTGATCAGTAGGGAGGGAAGAGAAGCCCTGCTAGAATAAAACATCTCCATGAGACAATATAGACCGTTGATCAGTAGGGAGGGAAGAGAAGCCCTGCTAGAATAAAACATCTCCATGAGACAATATAGACCGTTGATCAGTAGGGAGGGAAGAGAAGCCCTGCTAGAATAAAACATCTCCATGAGACAATATAGACCGTTGATCAGTAGGGAGGGAAGAGAAGCCCTGCTAGAATAAAACATCTCCATGAGACAATATAGACCGTTGATCAGTAGGGAGGGAAGAGAAGCCCTGCTAGAATAAAACATCTCCATGAGACAATATAGACCGTTGATCAGTAGGGAGGGAGAGAAGAGAACCCTGCTAGAATAAAACATCTCCATGAGACAATATAGACCGTTGATCAGTAGGGAGGGAAGAGAAGCCCTGCTAGAATAAAACATCTCCATGAGACAATATAGACCGTTGATCAGTAGGGAGGGAAGAGAAGCCCTGCTAGAATAAAACATCTCCATGAGACAATATAGACCGTTCATCAGTAGGGAGGGAAGAGAAGCCCTGCTAGAATAAAACATCTCCATGAGACAATATAGACCGTTGATCAGTAGGGAGGGAAGAGAAGCCCTGCTAGAATAAAACATCTCCATGAGACAATATAGACCGTTGATCAGTAGGGAGGGAAGAGAAGCCCTGCTAGAATAAAACATCTCCATGAGACAATATAGACCGTTGATCAGTAGGGAGGGAAGAGAAGCCCTGCTAGAATAAAACATCTCCATGAGACAATATAGACCGTTCATTAGTAGGGAGGGAAGAGAAGCCCTGCTAGAATAAAACATCTCCATGAGACAATATAGACCGTTCATTAGTAGGGAGGGAAGAGAAGCCCTGCTAGAATAAAACATCTCCATGAGACAATATAGACCGTTGATCAGTAGGGAGGGAAGAGAAGCCCTGCTAGAATAAAACATCTCCATGAGACAATATAGACCGTTGATCAGTAGGGAGGGAAGAGAAGCCCTGCTAGAATAAAACATCTCCATGAGACAATATAGACCGTTGATCAGTAGGGAGGGAAGAGAAGCCCTGCTAGAATAAAACATCTCCATGAGACAATATAGACCGTTGATCAGTAGGGAGGGAAGAGAAGCCCTGCTAGAATAAAACATCTCCATGAGACAATATAGACCGTTGATCAGTAGGGAGGGAAGAGAAGCCCTGCTAGAATAAAACATCTCCATGAGACAATATAGACCGTTGATCAGTAGGGAGGGAAGAGAAGCCCTGCTAGAATAAAACATCTCCATGAGACAATATAGACCGTTGATCAGTAGGGAGGGAAGAGAAGCCCTGCTAGAATAAAACATCTCCATGAGACAATATAGACCGTTGATCAGTAGGGAGGGAAGAGAAGCCCTGCTAGAATAAAACATCTCCATGAGACAATATAGACCGTTGATCAGTAGAGAGGGAAGAGAAGCCCTGCTAGAATAAAACATCTCCATGAGACAATATAGACCGTTGATCAGTAGGGAGGGAAGAGAAGCCCTGCTAGAATAAAACATCTCCATGAGACAATATAGACCGTTGATCAGTAGGGAGGGAAGAGAAGCCCTGCTAGAATAAAACATCTCCATGAGACAATATAGACCGTTGATCAGTAGGGAGGGAAGAGAAGCCCTGCTAGAATAAAACATCTCCATGAGACAATATAGACCGTTGATCAGTAGGGAGGGAAGAGAAGCCCTGCTAGAATAAAACATCTCCATGAGACAATATAGACCGTTGATCAGTAGGGAGGGAAGAGAAGCCCTGCTAGAATAAAACATCTCCATGAGACAATATAGACCGTTGATCAGTAGAGAGGGAAGAGAAGCCCTGCTAGAATAAAACATCTCCATGAGACAATATAGACCGTTGATCAGTAGGGAGGGAAGAGAAGCCCTGCTAGAATAAAACATCTCCATGAGACAATATAGACCGTTGATCAGTAGGGAGGGAAGAGAAGCCCTGCTAGAATAAAACATCTCCATGAGACAATATAGACCGTTGATCAGTAGGGAGGGAAGAGAAGCCCTGCTAGAATAAAACATCTCCATGAGACAATATAGACCGTTGATCAGTAGGGAGGGAAGAGAAGCCCTGCTAGAATAAAACATCTCCATGAGACAATATAGACCGTTGATCAGTAGGGAGGGAAGAGAAGCCCTGCTAGAATAAAACATCTCCATGAGACAATATAGACCGTTGATCAGTAGGGAGGGAAGAGAAGCCCTGCTAGAATAAAACATCTCCATGAGACAATATAGACCGTTGATCAGTAGGGAGGGAAGAGAAGCCCTGCTAGAATAAAACATCTCCATGAGACAATATAGACCGTTGATCAGTAGGGAGGGAAGAGAAGCCCTGCTAGAATAAAACATCTCCATGAGACAATATAGACCGTTGATCAGTAGGGAGGGAAGAGAAGCCCTGCTAGAATAAAACATCTCCATGAGACAATATAGACCGTTGATCAGTAGGGAGGGAAGAGAAGCCCTGCTAGAATAAAACATCTCCATGAGACAATATAGACCGTTGATCAGTACCTTTCCCTGCGAACAGAGAACATGGTTTGATGGGGACTAGAGGTTGCGTTTCATTTATACTGTCTTATTTCAATGGAACTCAAAGAAAATAATCCCCCTCTGTATTCCTAGCATCATAAAACGACTGTCTCTACTCCTCCATTAGAACTTCTGCCCAAAATAAGACGGAAAATACATCAACATTTGGCTTCGTGTTTGTGGCCAACATGGCGCCCTTCTTGCTCGACAAATTTAGTTAGTGGGTTTTTCTAAATTGATCTGAGGAGAGGGAATGGATGTGTCGCATCAGCCCGGGCGCCTGTAGGTGGCAACAGCTACACAGCCCAGGGGGAATGAATGGCCTGATCTCCCTGCACCCCTGGCGGCCGAGGACAGACCTCACTAAAACATCCCCAGTCCTCCTCTCTTATCTAGTCACACACACAATACAGAGAGAGAGAGGAATATGGATGATCACCTTCAAATGTGACCGACTAGCCTTGCATTACGTGCTTCTATTAACTATTGTAATTCCTAACCATTATCTCTAACTGGACTAAAGGGCCAGATGTACCGGTATTGTAGTGGGGATGCAGTGTTTCATGTATGCCACTGGAGGGCGCTCTGAGACGCCCTTTGACCGCCACCTGGTGCGACACTAACCAACTGGAAGTGGGGTCGATTCAGACGTCATTCTGATGGATGTTACCCTGCGACTTCTTGATACATTGTTGCATTCAGACACAAAGTGGAGCTTAACGTTGAATTAGGTCAAACGGTGAAAATATACATCACATTGACTGGACAGACTAGAAGGTTATATTTATGTTGATTTATTTTCCCTTTTGTACTTTAACTATTTGCACATCATTACAACACTGTATATATACATAATATGACATTTGAAATGTCCTTATTCTTTTGGAATCTTTGTAAGTGTAATGTTTACAGTACATTTTTTATTGTTTATTATCTATTTCACTTGCTTTGGCAATGTAAACAAAATATGTTTCCCATGCTAATAAAGCCCTTCAATTGAAATGGAATTGAATAGAAAGAAAACAAGAGAGAGAGAAAAGGAGGCTGGGAGAAGGAAGAGGGATGGAGGAAGACTTGTCAGTGCATCTTTTGTAACAGGTGCAGATCTGCCCTGTTTGGACGTGGCTGAGATTCAGACGGGAGGAAGTTGTTTTGATCATCATCATCATTGTGAAACTCCCGATTATTACTGTTGGAACAGAGCAGAGCATTGCAAAGCATCATTCTGTCTGCCTGGAGCCTCGGCGACAACGCACTCTAACATGGTGATCACGGTCTACATAGCAACAACCTCCTCCGGTTCCTCCGTAAGAACTGAACGACTTTTACACTTTTATAATTCTTTAGCAGGGGTCGGGGGTTCTGATGGTGATATTGGTTTACTATATGTAGGTATAGAGTAGGTAGGCTGCCACAGCTGTAGAGTAAATACTAGTTTGTTTCTTTACCGGATGGAGCTATATAATTATTTACTATGTCCAGTATAGAGCCCCACAGTGGAGGTGTCATAATACCCATAACGTTCAAACAGGGAAATGGTTCAAATCGGTTTTCCACCATTCATTTTCCCATAGATTTTAAAAACACCTAAAATAAGGATTAGTCTGGTGTGACGTTTTTATAACCTGTAAATCTCTCTTGGACAAGGTGACTTTTATCAATATATTCAGTCCTATGTACTCTCAGATTCGAAAATGCTAATTAGTATCAAAGTAGACATCATGCAAGATTACAAATCCCTGCAAGCTCTTGCATGTAATCTCTAGTTGGCACCTTTGCTAACAGGTACATTTATGTAGCCAATTTATTAATTACTACATTTAGCTAACATTAGATAGTTAATCCAGAGATTCTTACATTTTACTCGATTTCAGTCTCGCTAAGATCATGGCATTTGTAGTTCTTTATGATAGCCACATTACCAGCTAATTAGCATTTCATTTGTTGGAGGTAAATACAGGCAAATATATTGATTAAAGTCACCTTGTCCGAAAAAGATTTAGGGTACTAGGAGGTAACAAGTCCCCCTAAGGACAATACAAATCTAATTGCTGACAAAAAAATACAAGTTTGGAAAATAATTGGTATGTGGGTTAGGGTTAGGAGAATAACCTCTAAAGATACATACATGGCTACAGTTGATACTTTTTTTGTTTGTTATTTCATGAAATGTTTTTAGAAAGGGCCTTTTTTTTAAGTACCAGGGAAACGTAATTTTCTTTGTTGTTCCTGACAATCCATTATGGAGCACAACTCATGAGCCCACCTCCTGCACTGCTCACATGTAATCCAGTCCCCACCTGAAGTAATCTAGTCCCCACCTGAAGTAATCCAGTCCCCACCTGAAGTAATCTAGTCCCCACCTGAAGTAATCAGGTCCCCACCTGAAGTAATCCAGTCCCCACCTGAAGTAATCCAGTCCCCACCTGAAGTAATCAGGTCCCCACCTGAAGTAATCCAGTCCCCACCTGAAGTAATCTAGTTCCCACCTGAAGTAATCCAGTCCCCACCTGAAGTAATCAGGTCCCCACCTGAAGTAATCTAGTCCCCACCTGAAGTAATCTAGTCCCCACCTGAAGTAATCCAGTCCCCACCTGAAGTAATCAGGTCCCCACCTGAAGTAATCCAGTCCCCACCTGAAGTAATCTAGTCCCCACCTGAAGTAATCCGGTCCCCATCTGAAGTAATCCAGTCCCCACCTGAAGTAATCCAGTCCCCACCTGAAGTAATCCAGTCCCCACCTGAAGTAATCCAGTCCCCACCTGAAGTAATCATGTAATCCAGTCCACACATGAAGTAATCATGTAATCCAGTCCCCACCTGAAGTAATCATGTAATCCAGTCCCCACCTGAAGTAATCATGTAATCCAGTCCCCACCTGAAGTAATCATGTAATCCAGTCCCCACCTGGAAGTAATCATGTAATCCAGTCCCCACCTGGAAGTAATCATGTAATCCAGTCCACACCTGAAGTAATCATGTAATCCAGTCCCCACCTGAAGTAATCATGTAATCCAGTCCCCACCTGAAGTAATCATGTAATCCAGTCCCCACCTGAAGTAATCATGTAATCCAGTCCCCACCTGAAGTAATCATGTAATCCAGTCCCCACCTGAAGTAATCATGTAATCCAGTCCACACCTGAAGTAATCATGTAATCCAGTCCCCACCTGAAGTAATCATGTAATCCAGTCCCCACCTGAAGTAATCATGTAATCCAGTCCCCACCTGAAGTAATCATGTAATCCAGTCCCCACCTGAAGTAATCATGTAATCCAGTCCACACCTGAAGTAATCATGTAATCCAGTCCCCAACTGAAGTAATCATGTAATCCAGTCCCCACCTGAAGTAATCATGTAATCCAGTCCCCACCTGAAGTAATCATGTAATCCAGTCCCCACCTGAAGTAATCATGTAATCCAGTCCCCACCTGAAGTAATCATGTAATCCAGTCCCCACCTGAAGTAATCATGTAATCCAGTCCCCACCTGGAAGTAATCATGTAATCCAGTCCCCACCTGAAGTAATCATGTAATCCAGTCCCCACCTGAAGTAATCATGTAATCCAGTCCCCACCTGAAGTAATCATGTAATCCAGTCCCCACCTGAAGTAATCATGTAATCCAGTCCCCACCTGAAGTAATCATGTAATCCAGTCCCCACCTGAAGTAATCATGTAATCCAGTCCCCACCTGAAGTAATCATGTAATCCAGTCCACACCTGAAGTAATCATGTAATCCAGTCCCCACCTGAAGTAATCATGTAATCCAGTCCCCACCTGAAGTAATCATGTAATCCAGTCCCCACCAGTGACTAAAACAAGCTCCTCACAGCACCATTCTTTGGTGGCTGATGTGGCTTGTTGTGTTGCAACAACCTTTTTTGGAAGAACCTGCTTTGTTGTCTTACTCTCTCTATTTTCTTCTTGTTGATGTTTGTAAGGTGAGACTGTCAGTACAGCCTCAGACTCAGCCTTCCTCGACCTTGCCTCCTGGAGCCTCAGCCTTGGGGAAAACTCCAATAGAATTGCTGCAGCTGTTGGTTGTTGGTTTAAGCAAAAACAAACCCACAACAACAACAGCAACTCATGAGTATTGGTACAATAAACACTTTGTTCTAATCAAATCAAAAATCTAACTTTATTTGTCACATGCGCCGAGACCTCACCGTGAAATGCTTACTGACAAGCCCTTACCCAACAGTGCAGTTCAAGAAAGAGTTAAGAAAACATTTACCAAATAAACTAAAGTAAAATGTAATAAAAAGTAACACAATAAAATAATAATAACGAGGCTCTATACAGGGGGTACCGGTACCGAGTCAATGTGTGGGGGTACCGGTTAGAGGTAATTTATACATGTAGGGAGGGGTGAAGTGACTATGCATAGATAATAAACAGCGAATAGCAGCAGTGTACAAAACAAATGGCCATTTGATTAATTGTTCAGCAGTCTTATGGCTTGGGGGTAGAAGCTGTTAAGGAGCCTTTTGGTCCTAGACTTGGCTCTCCGGTACTGCTTGCCCTGCAATAGCATAAAAAAACAGTCTATGACTTGGGTGACTGGAGTCTCTGACAATTTTTTGGTCTTTCCTATCACTATATACCAGGTAATTACACATGTATTCTGACACCGCCTACTATATAGGTCCTGGATGGCAGGAAGCTTGGCCCCAGTGATGTACCATAATGGTCTGCTTTCCCCTGTATGTTCACCATAATGGTCTGCTTTCCCCTGTATGTTTACCATAATGGTCTGCTTTCCCCTGTATGTTTACCATAATGGTCTGCTTTCCCCTGTATGTTCACCATAATGGTCTGCTTTCCCCTGTATATTCACCATAATGGTCTGCTTTCCCCTGTATGTTCACCATAATGGTCTGCTTTCCCTTGTATGTTCACCATAATGGTCTGCTTTCCCCTGTATGTTCACCATAATGGTCTGCTTTCCCCTGTATGTTTACCATAATGGTCTGCTTTCCCCTGTATGTTTACCATAATGGTCTGCTTTCCCCTGTATGTTCACCATAATGGTCTGCTTTCCCTTGAATGTTCACCATAATGGTCTGCTTTCCCCTGTATGTTTACCATAATGGTCTGCTTTCCCCTGTATGTTTACCATAATGGTCTGCTTTCCCCTGTATGTTCACCATAATGGTCTACTTTCCCCTGTATGTTGGACAGACCTCCGTAAAATGAACCTGATGTCATCAGACAGGGACGGACCTCAGTAATATGAACCTGATGTCATCAGACAGGGACAGACCTCCGTAATATGAACCTGATGTCATCAGACAGGGACAGACCTCAGTAATATGAACCTAGATGTCATCAGACAGGGACAGACCTCAGTAATATGAACCTGATGTCATCAGACAGGGACAGACCTCAGTAATATGAACCTGATGTCATCAGACAGGGACAGACCTCAGTAATATGGTGGTGGTGGTCGAGCTGGTGGTGGTGACAGCTAAACACCTCAGTAATATGAACCTTTATGTCATCAGACAGTGATACCCCTCAGTAATATGATTGGAGATGTTGTACCCACTGTGACTACTTAGGGCTAGGGGGCAGTATCCTGAATTTCCGCATGTCTGACGTGCCCAAAGTAAACTGCCTGTTACTCAGGCCCAGAAGCTACGATATGCATATAATTGGTAGTATTGGATAAAACTGTTAAAATAATATCTGCGAGTATAACAGAACTGATATGGCAGGTGAAAACCCGAGGAAAATCCATCCGGAATTCTTTTTTTTTTGGAAGTCACAGGCCTTTTCAATGACAGCCTATTGACTATACAAAAAAATAGCTCCCAGATTGCAGTACCTATGGTTTCCACTAGACGTCAACAGTCTTTATACAAGGTTTCAGGCTTGTTTTTTGAAAACGAACAAGTAATTGCAGTTTATCCAAGGTGTGATTCATTAGGACAGTAGTGAATGATGTGCGCGCTCTTCGTTATTTATCTTCCCTATTGAACATACTATTCTCCGTCTTAAATATTATCGTTTATTTAGATATTAGAGTACCTGAGGATTAATTAGAAACGTTGTTTGACTTGTTTGGACGAAGTTTACCGGTAACTATTTGGATTCCTTTGTCTGCATGTTGAACGAGTGGATTACTGAAATCAATGGCGTCAACTAAATTGACCTTTTTGGAATATAAAGAAGGACTTTATTGAACAAATCGAACATTCATTGTGTGGGACCCTTGGGATTGCAAACAGAGGAAGATCTTCAAAAGTAAGTGATTTATTTTATCGCTATTTGCGAATTTTGTGACACCTGTGCTGGTTGAAAAATATGTTGTGGGGCGCTGTCCTCATATAATTGCATGCTATGATTTCGCCGTAAAGCCTATTGTAAATCGGACAACGCAGTTCGATTAACAAGATTCTAGGCTTTTGAATGATGTAAGACACTTGTATTTTCATGAATGTTTAATATTACGGCTTTTATTTGAATTTGGCGCTCTCCAATTTCACCGGATGGAGCCGTAAGAGGTTTCAATTAAACCTACCCTAAGCAGAAACTGTGGATGGATGGCGGCATTCAAGCAAAAATGGAAAGAGGTCTGGGAATATGGCTGAATATAAACAGTGTAGTTATTTCCTCCGCTAGGCAATCAAACAAGCGAAATGCCGGTACAGGGACAAAGTGGAGTCGCAATTCAACGGCTCAGACACGAGACGTACAGTTGAAGTCGGAAGTTTATATACAATCAGGTTGGAGTCGGACTCGTTTTTCAACCACTCCATACATTTCCTGTTAACAAACTATAGT
Organism: Brachymystax lenok tsinlingensis; assembly: GCA_030435695.1. NCBI lineage: Eukaryota > Metazoa > Chordata > Actinopteri > Salmoniformes > Salmonidae > Brachymystax > Brachymystax lenok. The sequence goes on from CM059789.1 coordinate 197,470, forward strand.
TTTGGCAAGTCGGTTAGGACATCTACTTTGTGCATGACACAAGTAATCTTTCTAACAATTGTTTACAGACAGATTATTTCACTTATAATTCACTGTATCACAATTCCAGTGGGTCAGAAGTTTACATACACTAAGTTGACTGTGCCTTTAAACAGCTTGGAAAATTCCAGAAAATTACGTCATTGCTTTAGAAGCTTCTGATAGGCTTATTGACATAATATGAGTCAATTGGAGGTGTACCTGTGGATGTATTTCAAGGCCTATCTTCAAACTCAGTGCCTCTTTGCTTGACATCACGGGAAAATCTAAATAAATCAGCCAAGACCTCAGAAAAAAGATTGTAGACCTCCACAAGTCTGGTTCATCCTTGGGAGCAATTTCCACACGCCTGAAGGTACCATGTTCATCTGTACAAACAATAGTAGGCAAGTATAAACACCATGGGACCACGCAGCCGTCATACCGCTCAGGAAGGAGATGTGTTCTGTCTCCTAGAGATGAACGTACTTTGGTGCGAAAAGTGCAAATCAATCCCAGAACAACAGCAATGGACCTTGTGAAGATGCTGGAGGAAACAGGTACAAAAGTATCTATATCCACAGTAAAACGAGTCCTATATCGACATAACCTTAAAGGCCGCTCAGCAAGGAAGAAGCCTCTCTCCAATACCGCCATAAAAAAACAGAATACGGTTTGCAACTGCACATGGGGACAAAGATCATACTTTTTGCAGAAATGTCTTCTGGTCTGATGAAACAAAAATATAATTGCTTGGCCGTAATGACCATCGTTATGTTTGGAGGAAAAAGGGGGAGGCTTGCAAGCCGAAGAACACCATCCCTACCGTGAAGCACGGGGGTGGCAGCATCATGTTGTGGGGTTGCTCTGCTGCAGGAGGGACTGGTGCACTTCACAAAATAAATGGCTTCCTGAGGGAGGAAAATTATGTGGATATATTGAAGTAACATTTCAAGACATCAGGAAGTTAAATCTTGGTCGCAAATGGGTCTTCCAAATGGACAATGACCCAAAGCATGCTTCCAAAGTTGTGGCAAAACGGCTTAAGGACAACAAAGTCAAGGTATTGGAGTGTCCATTACAAAGCCCTGACCTCAATCCTATAGAAAATGTGTGGGCAGAACTGAAAAAGCGTGTGCGAGCAAGGAGGCCTACAAACCTGACTCAGTTACACCAGCTCTGTCAGGAGGAATGGGCCAAAATTCACCCAACTTATTGTGGGAAGCTTGTAGAAGGCTACCCAAAACATTTGACCCAAGTTAAACAATTTAAAGGCAATTCTACCAAATACTAATTGAGTGTACAGTGGGGGAAAAAAGTATTTAGTCAGCCACCAATTGTGCAAGTTCTCTCACTTAAAAAGATGAGAGAGGCCTGTAATTTTCATCATAGGTACACTTCAACTATGACAGACAAAATGAGGAAAAAAAATCCAGAAAATCACATAGTAGGATTTTTTATGAATTTATTTGCAAATTATGGTGGAAAATAAGTATTTGGTCAATAACAAAAGTTTATCTCAATACTTTGTTATATACCCTTTGTTGGCAATGACAGAGGTCAAATGTTTTCTGTAAGTCTTCACAAGGTTTTCACACACTGTTGCTGGTATTTTGGCCCATTCCTCCATGCAGATCTCCTCTAGAGCAGTGATGTTTTGGGGCTGTCGCTGGGCAACACGGACTTTCAACTCCCTCCAAAGATTTTCTATGGGGTTGAGATCTGGAGACTGGCTAGGCCACTCCAGGACCTTGAAATGCTTCTTACAAAGCCACTCCTTCGTTGCCCGGGCGGTGTGTTTGGGATCATTGTCATGCTGAAAGACCCAGCCACGTTTCATCTTCAATGCCCTTGCTGATGGAAGGAGGCTTTCATTCAAAATCTCACGATACATGGCCCCATTCATTCTTTCCTTTACACGGATCAGTCGTCCTGGTCCCTTTGCAGAAAAACAGCCCCAAAGCATGATGTTTCCACCCCCATGCTTCACAGTAGGTATGGTGTTCTTTGGATGCAACTCAGCATTCTTTGTCCTCCAAACACGACGAGTTGAGTTTTTACCAAAAAGTTATATTTTGGTTTCATCTGACATTCTCCCAATCCTCATCTGGATCATCCAAATGCTCTCTAGCAAATTTTAGACGGGCCTGAACATGTACTGGCTTAAGCAGGGGGACACGTCTGGCACTGCAGGATTTGAGTCCCTGGCGGCGTAGTGTGTTACTGATGGTAGGCTTTGTTACTTTGGTCCCAGCTCTCTGCAGGTCATTCACTAGGTCCCCGTGTGGTTCTGGGATTTTTGCTCACCGTTCTTGTGATCATTTTGACCCCACGGGTGAGATCTTGCGTGGAGCCCCAGATCGAGGAAGATTATCAGTGGTCTTATATGTCTTCCATTTCCTAATAATTGCTCCCACAGTTGATTTCTTCAAACCAAGCTGCTTACCTATTGCAGATTCAGTCTTCCCAACCTGGTGCAGGTCTACAATTTTGTTTCTGGTGTCCTTTGACAGCTCTTTGGTCTTGGCCATAGTGGAGTTTGGAGTGTGACTGTTTGAGGTTGTGGACAGGTGTCTTTTATACTGATAACAAGTTCAAACAGGTGCCATTAATACAGGTAATGAGTGGAGGACAGAGGAGCCTCTTAAAGAAGAAGTTACAGGTCTGTGAGAGCCAGAAATCTTGCTTGTTTGTATGTGACCAAATACTTATTTTCCACCATAATTTGCAAATAAATTCATTAAAAATCCTACAATGTGATTTTCTGGATTTTTTTCCCTCATTTTGTCTGTCATAGTTGAAGTGTACCTATGATGAAAATTACAGGCCTCTCTCATCTTTTTAAGTGAGAGAACTTGCACAATTGGTGGCTGACTAAATACTTTTTTCCCCCACTGTATGTATTGCTTCCGTCCCTCTCCTCGCCCCTACCTGGGCTCGAACCAGGGATCCTCTGCACACATCGACAACAGCCACCCTCGAAGCATCGTTACCCATCGCTCCACAAAAGCCGCGGCCCTAGCAGGGCAAGGGGAACAACTATTTCAAGGTCTCAGAGCGAGTGACGTCACCGATTGAAACACTATTAGCGTGCAGCCCGCTAACTAGCTAGCCATTTCACATTGGTTACATATGTAAACTCTGACACACTGGGAATGTGATGAAAGAAATAAAAGCTGAAATAAATCATTCTCATTCTATTATTCTGACATTTCACATTCTTAAGATCAAAGTCAAAGTCAAAGTCACCATTATTAGTCAGTTGTACAACCAAATGCCTTCAACCGAAATGTGTCTTCCGCATTTAACCCAACCCCTCTGAATCAGAGAGGTGCGGGGGGGCTGCCTTAAATCGACATCCACGTCTTCGGCGCCCGGGGAACAGTGGGTTAACTGCCTTGTTCAGGGGCAGAACGACAGATTTTTTTCCTTGTCAGCTTGGGGATTCGAACTTGCAACCCTCCGGTTACAAGTCCAACGCTCTAACCACTAGGCTACCTGCCGCCCCCCTAGGCTACCTGCCGCTACCTGCCGCCCCCGATCCTAGCTGACCTAAGACAGGGCATTTTTTACTAGGATCAAATGTCAGGAATTGTGAAAAACTGAGTTTAAATGTATTTGGCTAAGGTGTATGTAAACTTCCGACTTCAACTGTATGAAGCAGGGTCTACAGGAAATCACGGACTACGTGACCAGCCACGTCATGGACACCGACGTCACGCTTCCAGACAAATTAAACAACTTCTTTGCCTGCTTTGAGGATAATACAGTGCCACTGTTGCGGCCCGCTAACAAGGACTGCGCCCTCTCCTTCTCCGTGGCTGATGGTAGTAAAACATTTAAACATGTTAACCCTCACAAGGCTGCTGGCCCAGGCGGCATCCCTAGCCGCGTCCTCAGAGCATGCGCAGACCAGCTGGCTGGTGTTTACGAACATATTCAATTGCTCCCTATCCCAGTCTGCTGTCCCCACATGCTTCAAGATGGGCACCAATGTTCCCTTCCCCAAGAAGGCAAAGATAACTGAGCTAAATGACTACCGCCCCGTAGCACTCACTTCTGTCATCATGAAGTGCCTTGAGAGACTAGTCAAGGATCACCTCCACCTTACCGGCCACCCTGGACACACTTCAGTTTGCATACGGCTCCAAAAGGTCCACAGATGATGCTGAACCCATCACACTGCACACTGCCCTATCCCATCTGGACAAGAGGAATACCTATGTAAGAATGCTGTTCATTGACTACAGCTCAGCATTCAACACCATGGTACCCTCCAAGCTCATCATCAAGCTGGAGGCCCTAGGTCTCAACCCCGCCCTGTGCAATTGGGTCCTGGACTTTCTGATGGGCCGCCCCCAGGTGGTGAAGGTAGGAAACAACATCTCCATTTTGCTGACCCTCAACAGTTGGGCCCCACAAGGGTGCGTGCTCAGCCCCCTCCTGTACACCCACGACTGCGTGGCCATGCACACCTCCAACTCAATCATCAAGTTCAGACGACACAACAGTAGTGGGCTTGATTACCCACAACGACGAGACAGCCTACAGGGAGGAGGTGAGGGCACTTGTGGCGTCAGGAAAACAACCTCTCACTCAACATCAACAAAACAAAGGAGATGATCGTGGACTTCAGGAAACAGTAGAGGGAGCACCACCCTATCCACATCGAAGGGACAGCAGTGGAGAAGGTGGAAAGTTAAGTTCCTCGGCGTACACATCACGGACAAACTGAAATGGGCCACACAGACAGCGTGGTGAAGAAGGAGGCTGAACTTCTACAGATGCACAATCGAAAGCATCCTGTCGGACTGTATCGCCGCCTGGTATGGCAACTACACCGCAAGGCTCTCCAAAGGGTGGTGCGGTCTGCACAACGCATCACCGGGGGCAAGCTACCTGAACTCCATGACATGGAAGGCCAAAAACATCAAGGACTTCCTAATAAACTCACTCACCGAGGCAGCGTATAGATCGATGTTGTTCTTTGAGGATGACCAGAACATATCCCAGTCCGCGTCATCAAAACAACCTTGAAGCGTGGATTCCATTTGGTCAGACCAGTGTTGCATGGTTCTAGTCACTGGTACATCCTGTTTGAGTTTCTGCCTATAAGACGGTAGGAGCAAGTTGGTGTCGTTGTTGGATTTACCGAAGGTAGGGCAGGGAAGGGCTTTGTATGCATCGCGGATGTTAGAGTGGCAGTGATCCAGTGTATTAACCCTGCGAGTTCTCCTATTAATATGCTGATAGAATTTAGGTAGCCTTGTTCTCAAATTTGCTTCGTTAAAATCCCCAGTTACAATAAATGCAGCCTCAGGATATATGGTTTCCAGTTTACATAGAGTCCAGTGAAGATCCTTGAGGGCCGTCGTGGTGTCTGCTTGAGGTGGAATGTACACAGCTGTGACGATAACCGTCGAGAATTCTCTTGGTAGGTAATATGGCCGGCATTTGATTGTAAGGAATTGTAGGTCTGGTGAGCAGAAGGACTTGAGTTCCTGTATGTTGTTATGATTACACCATGAGTCGTTAATCATGAAGCATACACCTCCGCCCTTCCTCTTCCCAGAGAGGTGATTATCTCTGTCGGCACAATACATGAGGAACCCGGTGGCTGAACCGATTTTGACAACATATCCCGAGAGAGCCATGTTTCCATGAAACAGAGGATGTCACAATCTCTGATGTCTCTCTGGAAGGGAAACCTTTCTTGAATTTCGTCTCCCTTGTTGTCAAGAGACTGGACATTGGCGAGTAGTATACTCGGGAGCGGTGGGCAATGTGCACGCCTACGGTGCCTGACCAGGAGGCCGCTCCGTCTGCCCCTTCTGAGGCGCCGTTGTTTTGGGTCGGCTTCTGGGAATAGATCCATTGTCCTGGGTGGTGATCCAAACAGAGGATCCGCATCGGGAAAGTTGTAATCCTGGTGGTAATGTTGGTAAATTGACTATTATCAAATAGTTCTTCCCGGCTGTATGTAATAAGAATTAAGATTTCCTGGGGTAACAATGTAAGAAATAATAAATTGAAAAAAAGGACTCGAAGCAAGGTGACGATCTTAAACACATTAGAACTAAACGCATGGATCCATTACACCACTATAACTAAACCCATGGATCCACTCGACCACTAGAACTAAACCCATGGATTCATTAGACCACTAGAACTAAACCCATGGATCCACTAGACCACTAGAACTAAACCCATGGATCCATTAGACCACTAGAACTAAACCCATGGATCCATTAGACCACTAGAACTAAACCCATGGATCCATCAGACCACTAGAACTAAACCCATGGATCCACTAGAACTAAACCCATGGATCCATTAGACCACTAGAACTAAACCCATGGATCCATTAGACCACTAGAACTAAACCCATGGATTCATTAGACCACTAGAACTAAACCCATTGGATCCATTGGACCACTAGAACTAAACCCATGGATCCCTTAGACAACAAGAACTAAACTCATGGATTCATTAGACCACTAGAACTAAAACATGGATCTATTAAAACTAAACCCATGGATCAAATAGATCACTAGAACTAAACCCATGGATCCCTTAGACAACAAGAACTAAACTCATGGATCCATTACACTATTAGAACTAAAACATGGATCTATTAAAACTAAACCCATGGATCAATTAGATCACTAGAACTAAACCCATGGATCCACTAGACCATTTGAACTAAACCCATTAGACCATTAGAACTAAACCCATGGATCCATTAGACCATTAGAACTAAACCCATGGATCCATTAGATCACAAGAACTAAACCGATGGATCCACTAGAACTAAACCCATGGATCCATTAGATCACAAGAACTAAACCCATGGATCCATTGGACCACTAGAACTAAACCCATGGATCCATTAGACCACTAGAACTAAACCTATGTATCTATTTGAACTAAACCCATGGATCCATTAACAACTAGAACTGAACCCATGGATCCATTAGAACTAAACCCATGTATCTATTTGAACTAAACTCATGGATCCATTAGACCACTAGAACTAAACCCATGGATCCATTAGATCAGTAGAACTAAACCCATAGATCCATTAGAACTAAACCCATGGATCCATTAGATCATTAGAACTAAATCCATGGATCCAATAGAACTAAACCCATGGATCCATTAGAACTAAACGCATGGACCCATTAGATCACTAGAACTAAACCCATGGATCCATTAGATCACTAGAACTAAACCCATGGATCCACTAGACCATTTGAACTAAACCCAATAGACCACTAGAACTAAACCCATGGATCCATTAGAACTAAACCCATGGACCAATTAGATCACTAGAACTAAACCCATGGATCCATTAGATCACTAGAACTAAACGCATGGAGCCACTAGAACTAAACCCATGGATCCATTAGATCACTAGAACTTAACCCATGGATCCACTAGAACTAAACACATGGATCCATTAGATCACTAGAACTAAACCCATGGATCCACTAGAACTAAACCCATGGATCCATTAGACCACTAGAATTAAACCCATGGATCCATTAGAACTAAACCCATGGATCCATTAGATCACTAGAACTAAACCCATGGATCCACTAGACCATTTGAACTAAACCCATCAGACCACTATAACTAAACCCATGGATCCATTAGACAACTAGAACTAAACCCATGGATCCATTAGACCACTAGAACTAAACCCATGGATCCATTAGACCACTAGAACTAAACCCATGGATCCATTAGACCACTAGAACTAAACTGATGGATCCATTAGAACTAAACTGATGGATCCATTAGACCACTAGAACTAAACTGATGGATCCATTAGATCTAAAACAATGGATCCATTAGACCACTAGAACTACACCCATGGATCCATTAGACCACAAGAACTAAACTGATGGATCCATTAGACCACTAGAACTAAACTGATGGATCCATTAGATCTAAAACCATGGATCCATTAGACCACTAGAACTAAACCCATAGATCCATTTGACAACTTGAACTAAACCCATGGATCCATTAGACCACTAGAACTAAACCCATGGATCCACTAGAACTAAACCCATGGATCCACTTAGAACTAAACCCATGGATCCATTAGAACTAAACCCATGGATCCATTAGACCACTAGAACTAAACCCATGGTTCCATTAACAACTAGAACTAAACCCATGGATCCATTAGACCACTAGAACTAAACCCATGGATCCATTAGACCACTAGAACTAAACCCATGGATCTATTAGACCACTAGAACTAAACCCATGGATCCATTAACAACTAGAACTAAACCCATGGATCCATTAGACCACTAGAAATAAACCCATGGATCCATTAGACCACTAGAACTAAACCCATGGATCCATTAGACCACTAGAACTAAACCCATGGATCCATTAGACCACTAGAACTAAACCCATGGATCCATTAGACCACTAGAACTAAACCCATGGATCCATTAGACCACTAGAACTAAACCCATGGATCCATTAGACCACTAGAAATAAACCCATGGATCCATTAGACCACTAGAACTAAACCCATAGATCCATTAGACCACTAGAACTAAACCCATGGATCCATTAGAACTAAACCCATGGATCCATTAGACCACTAGAACTAAACCCATAGATCCATTAGACCACTAGAACTAAACCCATGGATCCATTAGACCACTAGAACTAAACAAATGGATCCATTAGACCACTAGAACTAAACCCATGGATCCATTAGACCACTAGAACTAAACCCATGGATCCATCAGACCACTAGAACTAAACAGATGGATCCACTAGACCACTAGAACTAAACCCATGGATCCATTAGACCACTAGAACTAAACAAATTGATCCATTAGACCACTAGAACTAAACCCATGGATCCATTAGACCACTAGAACTAAACCCATGGATCCATCAGACCACTAGAACTAAACCCATGGATCCATTAGACCACTAGAACTAAACCCATAGATCCATTAGACCACTAGAACTAAACCCATGGATCCATTAGACCACTAGAACTAAACCCATGGATCCATTAGAACTAAACCCATGGATCCATTAGAACTAAACCCATGGATCCATTAGACCACTAGAACTAAACCCATGGATCCATTAGACCATTAGAACTAAACCCATGGATCCATTAGACCACTAGAACTAAACCCATAGATCCATTAGAACTAAACCCATGGATCCATTAGAACTAAACCCATGGATCCACTAGACCACTAGAACTAAACCCATGGATCCATTAGACCACTAGAACTAAACCCATAGATCCATTAGAACTAAACCCATGGATCCATTAGACCACTAGAACTAAACCCATGGATCCACTAGACCACTAGAACTAAACCCATGGATCCATTAGACCACTAGAACTAAACCCATGGATCCATTAGATCACTAGAACTAAACCCATGGATCCACTAGACCATTTGAACTAAACCCATCAGACCACTAGAACTAAACCCATGGATCCATTAGACCACTAGAACTAAACCCATGGATCCATTAGACCACTAGAACTAAACTGATGGATCCATTAGATCTAAACCCATGGATCTATTAGACCATTAGAACTAAACCCATGGATCCATTAAATCACTAGAACTAAACCCATGGATCCACTAGACCACTAGAACTAAACCCATGGATCCATTAGACCACTAGAACTAAACCCATGGATCCATTTGAACTAAACCCATGGTTCCATTAGACCACTAGAACTAAACCCATGGTTCCATTAGACCACTAAAACTAAACCCATAGATCTATTAGACAACTAGAACTATACCCATGGATCCATTAGACCACTAGAACTAAACCCATGGATCCATTAGACCACTAGAACTAAACCCATGGATCCATTTGAACTAAACCCATGGTTCCATTAGACCACTAGAACTAAACCCATGGTTCCATTAGACCACTAAAACTAAACCCATAGATCCATTAGACCACTAGAACTAAACCCATAGATCTATTAGACCACTAGAACTAAACCCATGGATTCATTAGACCACTAGAACTAAACCCATGGATCCATTAGACCACTAGAACTAAACCCATGGATCCATTAGACCACTAGAACTAAACCCATGGATCCATTAGACCACTAGAACTAAACCCATGGATCCATTAGACCACTAGAACTAAACCCATAGATCCATTAGACCACTAGAACTAAACCCATGGATCCATTAGAACTAAACCCATAGATCTATTAGACTACTAGAACTAAACCCATAGATCTATTAGACTACTAGAACTAAACCCATAGATCCATTAGACCACTAGAACTAAACAGATGGATCCATTAGACCACTAGAACTAAACCCATGGATCCATTAGACCACTAGAACTAAACCCATAGATCCATTAGACCACTAGAACTAAACAGATGGATCCATTAGAACTAAACCCATGGATCCACTAGAACTAAACCCATGGATCCATTAGAACTAAACCCATGGATCCATTAGACCACTAGAACTAAACAGATGGATCCACTAGACCACTAGAACTAAACCCATGGATCCATTAGACCACTAGAACTAAACCCATAGATCCATTAGACCACTAGAACTAAACAGATGGATCCATTAGAACTAAACCCATGGATCCACTAGAACTAAACCCATGGATCCATTAGAACTAAACCCATGGATCCATTAGACCACTAGAACTAAACCCATGGATCCATTAGACCACTAGAACTAAACCCATGGATCCATTAGACCACTAGAACTAAACAGATGGATCCATTAGAACTAAACCCATGGATCCATTAGACCACTAGAACTAAACCCATGAATCCATTAGAACTAAACCCATGGATACATTAGATCACTGGAACTAAACCCATGGATCCACTAGAACTAAACCCATAGATCCATTAGACCACTAGAACTAAACCCATGGATACATTAGAACTAAACCCATGGATCCATTAGAACTAAACCCATGGATCCACTAGACCATTAGAACTAAACCCATGGATACATTAGTCCACTAGAACTAAACCCATGGATACATTAGATCACTGGAACTAAACCCATGGATCCATTAGAACTAAACCCAAGGATCCATTAGAACTAAACTTATGGATCCATTAGACCACTAGAAATAAACCCATGGATCCATTAGACCACTAGAACTAAACCCATGGATCCATCAGACCACTAGAACTAAACCCATGGATCCATCAGACCACTAGAACTAAACCCATGGATCCATTAGACCACTAGAACTAAACCCATGGATCCATTAGACCACTAGAACTAAACCCATGGATCCATTAGACCACTAGAACTAAACCCATGGATCCATCAGACCACTAGAACTAAACCCATGGATCCATCAGACCACTAGAACTAAACCCATGGATCCACTAGAACTAAACCCATGGATCCATTAGACCACTAGAACTAAACCCATGGATCCATTAGACCACTAGAACTAAACCCATGGATCCACTAGACCACTAGAACTAAACCCATGGATCCATTAGACCACTAGAACTAAACCCATGGATCCATTAGACCACTAGAACTAAACCCATGGATCCACTAGACCACTAGAACTAAACCCATGGATCCACTAGACCACTAGAACTAAACCCATGGATCCACTAGAACTAAACCCATGGATCCATTAGACCACTAGAACTAAACCCATGAATCCATTAGACCACTAGAACTAAACCCATGAATCCATTAGACCACTAGAACTAAACCCATGAATCCATTAGACCACTAGAACTAAACCCATGGATCCACTAGAACTAAACCCATGGATCCATTAGACCACTAGAACTAAACCCATGGATCCACTAGACCACTAGAACTAAACCCATGGATCCACTAGACCACTAGAACTAAACCCATGGATCCATTAGACCACTAGAACTAAACCCATGGATCCATTAGACCACTAGAACTAAACCCATGGATCCATTAGACCACTAGAACTAAACCCATGGATCCATTAGACCACTAGAACTAAACCCATGGATCCATTAGACCACTAGAACTAAACCCATAGATCCATTAGACCACTAGAACTAAACCCATGGATCCATTAGAACTAAACCCATAGATCTATTAGACTACTAGAACTAAACCCATAGATCTATTAGACTACTAGAACTAAACCCATAGATCCATTAGAACTAAACCCATGGATCCACTAGAACTAAACCCATGGATCCATTAGAACTAAACCCATGGATCCATTAGACCACTAGAACTAAACAGATGGATCCACTAGACCACTAGAACTAAACCCATGGATCCATTAGACCACTAGAACTAAACCCATAGATCCATTAGACCACTAGAACTAAACAGATGGATCCATTAGAACTAAACCCATGGATCCACTAGAACTAAACCCATGGATCCATTAGAACTAAACCCATGGATCCATTAGACCACTAGAACTAAACCCATGGATCCATTAGACCACTAGAACTAAACCCATGGATCCATTAGACCACTAGAACTAAACAGATGGATCCATTAGAACTAAACCCATGGATCCATTAGACCACTAGAACTAAACCCATGAATCCATTAGAACTAAACCCATGGATACATTAGATCACTGGAACTAAACCCATGGATCCACTAGAACTAAACCCATAGATCCATTAGACCACTAGAACTAAACCCATGGATACATTAGAACTAAACCCATGGATCCATTAGAACTAAACCCATGGATCCATTAGACCACTAGAACTAAACCCATGGATCCACTAGACCATTAGAACTAAACCCATGGATACATTAGTCCACTAGAACTAAACCCATGGATCCACTAGACCACTAGAACTAAACCCATAGATCCATTAGACCACTAGAACTAAACCCATGGATACATTAGAACTAAACCCATGGATCCATTAGAACTAAACCCATGGATCCATTAGACCACTAGAACTAAACCCATGGATCCACTAGACCATTAGAACTAAACCCATGGATACATTAGTCCACTAGAACTAAACCCATGGATCCATTAGACCACTAGAACTAAACCCATGGATCCATTAGACCACTAGAACTAAACCCATGGATCCATCAGACCACTAGAACTAAACCCATGGATCCACTAGAAGAACTAAACCCATGGATCCATTAGACCACTAGAACTAAACCCATGGATCCATTAGACCACTAGAACTAAACCCATGGATCCACTAGACCACTAGAACTAAACCCATGGATCCATTAGACCACTAGAACTAAACCCATGGATCCATTAGACCACTAGAACTAAACCCATGGATCCACTAGACCACTAGAACTAAACCCATGGATCCACTAGACCACTAGAACTAAACCCATGGATCCACTAGACCACTAGAACTAAACCCATGGATCCACTAGAACTAAACCCATGGATCCATTAGACCACTAGAACTAAACCCATGAATCCATTAGACCACTAGAACTAAACCCATGGATCCATTAGAACTAAACCCATAGATCTATTAGACTACTAGAACTAAACCCATAGATCTATTAGACTACTAGAACTAAACCCATAGATCCATTAGACCACTAGAACTAAACAGATGGATCCATTAGACCACTAGAACTAAACCCATGGATCCATTAGACCACTAGAACTAAACCCATAGATCCATTAGACCACTAGAACTAAACAGATGGATCCATTAGAACTAAACCCATGGATCCACTAGAACTAAACCCATGGATCCATTAGAACTAAACCCATGGATCCATTAGACCACTAGAACTAAACAGATGGATCCACTAGACCACTAGAACTAAACCCATGGATCCATTAGACCACTAGAACTAAACCCATAGATCCATTAGACCACTAGAACTAAACAGATGGATCCATTAGAACTAAACCCATGGATCCACTAGAACTAAACCCATGGATCCATTAGAACTAAACCCATGGATCCATTAGACCACTAGAACTAAACCCATGGATCCATTAGACCACTAGAACTAAACCCATGGATCCATTAGACCACTAGAACTAAACAGATGGATCCATTAGAACTAAACCCATGGATCCATTAGACCACTAGAACTAAACCCATGAATCCATTAGAACTAAACCCATGGATACATTAGATCACTGGAACTAAACCCATGGATCCACTAGAACTAAACCCATAGATCCATTAGACCACTAGAACTAAACCCATGGATACATTAGAACTAAACCCATGGATCCATTAGAACTAAACCCATGGATCCATTAGACCACTAGAACTAAACCCATGGATCCACTAGACCATTAGAACTAAACCCATGGATACATTAGTCCACTAGAACTAAACCCATGGATCCACTAGACCACTAGAACTAAACCCATGGATACATTAGATCACTGGAACTAAACCCATGGATCCATTAGAACTAAACCCAAGGATCCATTAGAACTAAACTTATGGATCCATTAGACCACTAGAAATAAACCCATGGATCCATTAGACCACTAGAACTAAACCCATGGATCCATCAGACCACTAGAACTAAACCCATGGATCCATCAGACCACTAGAACTAAACCCATGGATCCATTAGACCACTAGAACTAAACCCATGGATCCATTAGACCACTAGAACTAAACCCATTGATCCATTAGACCACTAGAACTAAACCCATGGATCCATCAGACCACTAGAACTAAACCCATGGATCCACTAGAACTAAACCCATGGATCCATTAGACCACTAGAACTAAACCCATGGATCCATTAGACCACTAGAACTAAACCCATGGATCCACTAGACCACTAGAACTAAACCCATGGATCCATTAGACCACTAGAACTAAACCCATGGATCCATTAGACCACTAGAACTAAACCCATGGATCCACTAGACCACTAGAACTAAACCCATGGATCCACTAGACCACTAGAACTAAACCCATGGATCCACTAGACCACTAGAACTAAACCCATGGATCCACTAGAACTAAACCCATGGATCCATTAGACCACTAGAACTAAACCCATGAATCCATTAGACCACTAGAACTAAACCCATGAATCCATTAGACCACTAGAACTAAACCCATGAATCCATTAGACCACTAGAACTAAACCCATGGATCCACTAGAACTAAACCCATGGATCCATTAGACCACTAGAACTAAACCCATGGATCCACTAGACCACTAGAACTAAACCCATGGATCCACTAGACCACTAGAACTAAACCCATGGATCCATTAGACCACTAGAACTAAACTTTGGACCACCTTAAATGAAAAAGGCAAACTCAGCTCAAATATAGTTTGACCAGATACAATGATATTTTACAGTAAACAAATTGACAAAAACTTTCAGCATGCTTAAAGAGAAGGACATTCAACAAGCACAGCACCTACACAAATGACTGATGATTGGCTGAGAGAAATTGATGACAAAAAGATTGTGGGGGCTGTTTTGTTAGACTTCAGTGCGGCCTTTGACATTATCGATTATAGTCTGCTGCTGACAGAACTTATGTATTATGGCTTTATTGTGGATAAAGAGTTACCAGTCTCTCAGAACACAGAGGGTGTTCTTTAATGGAAGCCTCTCCAACATAATCCAGGTAGAATAAGGAATTCCCCAGGTCAGCTGTCTAGGCCCATAACTTTTTTCCATCTTTACTAACGATATGCCACTGACTTTGAGTAAAGCCAGTGTGTCTATGTATGTGGATGACTCAACACTGTACACGTCAGCTACTACAGCGACTGAAATGACTGCAACACTTAAAGAGCTGCAGTCAGTTTCAGAGTGGGTGGAAAGGAATATGTTAGTCCTAAATATTTCTGAAACTAAAAGCATTGTATTTGGAACACAACTTTCACTAAACCCTGAACCACAACTAAACATTTTAATAAATAATGTGGAAATTTAGCAAGTTGAGGTGATAAACTGTTTGGTGTAACCCTGGATTGTAAACTGTCATGGTCAAAACATTTTGATACAACAGTAGCTAAGATGGGGAGAAGTCTGTCCATAATAAAGCGCTGCTCTACCTTCTCAACAGCACTATCAACAAGGCAGGTCCTACAGGCCCTAGTTTAGTCACACCTGGACTACTGTTCAGTCGTGTGGTCAGATGCCACAAAATAACGTAGGAAAATTTCAATTGGTTCAGAACAGGGCAGCACGGCTGGCCCTTGGATGTACACAGAGAGCTAATATGAATAATATGCATGTCAATCTCTCCTGGCTGAAAGTGGAGGAGAGATTGACTTCATCACTACTTGTATTTATGAGAGGTATTGAATGGTATTGGTATGTTGAATGCACCGAGCTGTCTGTCTAAACTACTGGCACACAGCTCAGACACCCATGCATACCCCACAAGACATGCCACCAGAGGTCTCTTCATGGAACATGGAACTCTATTCCACATCAGGTAACTCATTTATGCAGTAAAACTACATTTAAAAAACAGATACAAAAAAACACCTTATGGACAGTGAAGCAACACAAACACAGGCACAGACACACGCATACACACGATAACATACGCTCTATACTCACACGTACACATGGAATTAGTACTGTATATATGTGGTAGTGGTGGAGTAGGGGCCTGAGGGCACACAGTCTGTGAATGTATTGTAATGTTTTTAAAAATGTATAAACTACCTTAATTTTGATGGACCACAGGAAGAGTAGGTGCTGCCTTGCCAGAACTAATGGGGATCCATAATAAATACAAACACTAAACCCGTGGATCCATTAGACCACTAGAACTAAACCAGAGTACTCTGACTAGAACTGTTAAGACTGGTGTTTTTTTGTACTATGCTGCTTTGCTGGTCTCACTCTCAACAACCTCAACACCACAGAACTAGAGGACCCCCAGAGCTGCACATCTCTATTCAAGTAAAACACCAGCTCACCTGATCCAACTAGGGCTTGGTGAGTAGTAGACACATTGAGACCTAGGTCTCATTCACAAGCGTGCCCTGGGAACAACAGTCAGCACACACACACAGTGCCCTAGGAACAACAGTCAGCACACACACACACAGTGCCCTGGGAACAAGTCAGCACACACACACACAAGGTGCCGTGGGAACAATTGCAGAGATTAATGGCTGTGATAGGATCAGAGTTTAATGGCTGTGATAGGATCAGAGTTTAATGGCTGTGATAGGTTCAGAGTTTAATGGCTGTGATAGGATCAGTTTAATGGCTGTGATAGGTTCAGAGTTTAATGGCTGTGATAGGATCAGAGTTTAATGGTTGTGATAGGTTCAGAGTTTAATGGCTGTGATAGGATCAGTTTAATGGCTGTGATAGGATCAGAGTTTAATGGTTGTGATAGGATCAGAGTTTAATGGCTGTGATAGGATCAGAGTTTAATGGCTGTGATAGGATCAGAGTTTAATGGCTGTGATAGGATCAGAGTTTAATGGCTGTGATAGGATCAGAGTTTAATGGTTGTGATAGGATCAGAGTTTAATGGCTGTGATAGGATCAGAGTTTAATGGCTGTGATAGGATCAGAGTTTAATGGTTGTGATAGGTTCAGAGTTTAATGGGTGTGATAGGATCAGAGTTTAATGGCTGTGATAGGATCAGTTTAATGGCTGTGATAGGATCAGAGTTTAATGGCTGTGATAGGATCAGAGTTTAATGGCTGTGATAGGATCAGAGTTTAATGGCTGTGATAGGTTCAGAGTTTAATGGCTGTGATAGGATCAGAGTTTAATGGCTGTGATAGGATCAGAGTTTAATGGCTGTGATAGGATCAGTTTAATGGCTGTGATAGGATCAGAGTTTAATGGCTGTGATAGGATCAGTTTAATGGCTGTGATAGGTTCAGAGTTTAATGGCTGTGATAGGATCAGAGTTTAATGGCTGTGATAGGATCAGAGTTTAATGGCTGTGATAGGATCAGAGTTTAATGGCTGTGATAGGATCAGTTTAATGGCTGTGATAGGATCAGTTTAATGGCTGTGATAGGATCAGAGTTTAATGGCTGTGATAGGATCAGAGTTTAATGGCTGTGATAGGATCAGTTTAATGGCTGTGATAGGATCAGAGTTTAATGGCTGTGATAGGATCAGAGTTTAATGGCTGTGATAGGATCAGAGTTTAATGGCTGTGATAGGATCAGTTTAATGGCTGTGATAGGATCAGAGTTTAATGGCTGTGATAGGATCAGAGTTTAATGGCTGTGATAGGATCAGAGTTTAATGGCTGTGATAGGATCAGTTTAATGGCTGTGATAGGATCAGAGTTTAATGGCTGTGATAGGATCAGAGTTTAATGCCTGTGATAGGATCAGTTTAATGGCTGTGATAGGATCAGTTTAATGGCTGTGATAGGATCAGTTTAATGGCTGTGATAGGATCAGAGTTTAATGGCTGTGATAGGATCAGAGTTTAATGGCTGTGATAGGATCAGAGTTTAATGGCTGTGATAGGTTCAGAGTTTAATGGCTGTGATAGGATCAGTTTAATGGCTGTGATAGGATCAGAGTTTAATGGCTGTGATAGGATCAGAGTTTAATGGCTGTGATAGGATCAGAGTTTAATGGCTGTGATAGGATCAGAGTTTAATGGCTGAGAACACTGAGGATAGGTAACTAAACTCAGCAAAAAAGGAAACGCTCCTTTTTCAGGACCCTGTCTTTCAAAGATAATTCATAAAAATCCAAATAATTTCACAGATCTTCATTGTAAAGGGTTTCAACACTGTTTCCCAAGCTTGTTCAATGAACCACAAACAATTAATGAACATGCACCTGTGGAACGGTCGTTAAGACACTAACAGCTTACAGACGGTAGGCAATTAAGGTCACAGTTATGAAAACATAGGACACTAAAGAGGCATTTCTATTGACTCTGACAAACACCAAAAGAAAGATTCCCAGGGTCCCTGCTCATCTGTGTGAACGTGCCTTAGGCATGCTGCATGGAGGCATGAGGACTGCAGATGTGGCCAGGGCAATACTGCAATGTCCGTACTGTGAGACGCCTAAGACAGCGCTACAGGGAGACAGGACGGACAGCTGATCGTCCTCGCAGTGGCAGACCACGTATAACAACACCTGCACAGGATCGGTACATCCGAACATCACACCTGCGGGACAGGTACAGGATGGCAACAACAACCGCCCGAGTTACACCAGGAATGCACAATCCCTCCATCAGTGCTCAGACTGTCCACAACAGGCTGAGAGAGGTTTACAAGCCCTCAGTCCAGCCTGTTGTAAGGCAGGTCCTCACCAGACATCACCGGCAACAATGTCGCTTATGGGCACAAACCCACCGTCGCTGGACCAGACAGGACTGGCAAAAAGTGCTCTTCACTGACGACTCGCGGTTTTGTCTCACCAGGGTTGATGGTCGGATTTGCGTTTATCGTCGAAGGAATGAGCGTTACACCAGACACTGGTCTGGGGTGGTGTGTCACAGCATCATCGGACTGAGCTTGTTGTCATTGCAGGCAATCTCAACGCTGTGCGTTACAGGGAAGACATCCTCCTCCCTCATGTGGTACCTTTCCTGCAGGCTCATCCTGACATGACCCTCCAGCATGACAATGCCACCAGCCATACTGCTCGTTCGGTGTGTGATTTCCTGCAAGACAGGAACGTCAGTGTTCTGCCATGGCCAGCGAAGAGCACAGATCTCAATCCCATTGAGCACGTCTGGGACCTGTTGGATCGGAGGGTGAGGGCTAGGGCCATTCCCCCCAGAAATGTCCAGGAACTTGCAGGTGCCTTGATGGAAGAGTGGGGTAACATCTCACAGCAAGAACTGGCAAATCTGGGGCAGTCCATGAGGAGGAGATGCACTGCAGTACTTAATGCAGCTGGTGGCCACAGCTGGTGGCCACAGCTGGTGGCTACAGCTGGTGGCTACAGCTGGTGGTTACTTTTGATTTTGACCCCCTTTGGTCAGGGACACATTATTCCATTTCTGTTAGTCACTTGTCTGTGGAACTTGTTAAGATTCAACAACTGAGACATAAAATTATGTTCATACAAATATTTACACATGTTAACTTGAGAGGACGTTTCTTTTTTTGCTGAGTATATATTGTAGTTATTCCACAATACTAACCTAAATGACAAATTAAAAAGGAAGCTTGAACAGACTACAAATATTCCAAAACATGCATCCTGTTCGCAATAAGGCACTAAAGTAAAACTTAAAAAAATATGGCAAAGAAAATATATTTAATGTCCTGAATACAAAGCGTTATGTTTCTGGCAAATCCAACAACACAGATATTTTCAAGCATGGTGGTGGCTGCAACATGTTATGGGTATGCTTGTCTATGGCAGGGAGTTTTATTTGTGAAAAGAAACGGAATAGAGCTAAGCACAGGTAAAATATTTTAGGAATACCTGGTTCAGTCTGCTTTCCACTGGGAGATGGATTTACCTTTCAGCAGGACAATAACCTAAAACACAAGGAGTTGCTTAACAAAACAACATTGAATGTTCCTACGGGGCCTAGTTACAGTTTTGACAAATTGACTTGAAAATGACTGTCTAGTAATGATCAACAACCAACTTGACAGAGCTTGAAGAATTTTAAAAAGAATCATGTGCGAATATCAGAAAGACTCACAGCTGTAATCACTGCCAAAGGGGATTCTAACATGTATTGACTCAGGGGTGTGAATACTTATGTCAATTAGATATTTATGTATTTCATTTTCGATAAATCCACAAACAATTCTCAAAACATGTTTTGACTGTCATTATGGGGGATTTTGTGTAGATGGGCGAGAAAAATATATTTAATCAATTTTGAATTCAGGCTGTAACACAACAAAATGTGGATTAGGTCAAGGGCTATGAATACTTTGTGAAGGCACTGTAGGTCCCTTAACACACACAGTAAGGTTAAACACAACAACAGAGGACGCATGGCAATAATGATCTTTAATGGCAATATATACAGAACTTCAAAGAAAAATATAATTTTATAAATGAAATAAATACAATATGGTACAATTTCCACAATGTCTTAAAGAGTCATGGAAACTATCTCCACAATGTCTTAAAGAGTCATGGAAACTATCTCCACAATGTCTTAAAGAGTCATGGAAACTATCTCCACAATGTCTTAAAGAGTCATGGAAACTATCTCCACAATGTCTTAAAGAGTCATGGAAACTATCTCCACAATGTCTTAAAGAGTCATGGAAACTATCTCCACAATGTCTTAAAGAGTCATGGAAATGATCTGTTTTGTAATTCAGCTTCTCTGTAAGTCTCTTCCCACAGACAGACACTCTCCTTCCCACGTACCCACATCTCACCCCCCCTCACAGACAAAACTGAACCAACAGCATCTCCTCCTCATTGACCTGTTGTTGTTATGACCTGTTGTTGTTGTGACCTGTTGTTGTTATGACCTGTTGTTGTTGTGACCTGTTGTTGTTATGACCTGTTGTTGTTGTGACCTGTTGTTGTTGTGACCTGTTGTTGTTGTTATGACCTGTTGTTGTTTTTATGCGCAGGATGTGTGTTTGCTTTTCTCTTTTATACATCAGTCTGTCTTCACGATCACAGTCACAGTCACAGTCAGGGATCAGACAGAGTCTGTCTTCATGATCACAGTCACAGTCACAGTCAGGGATCAGACAGAGTCTGTCTTCATGATCACAGTCAGGGATCAGACAGAGTCTGTCTTCACGATCACAGTCACAGTCACAGTCAGGGATCAGACAGAGTCTGTCTTCATGATCACAGTCAGGGATCAGACAGAGTCTGTCTTCACGATCACAGTCACAGTCACAGTCAGGGATCAGACAGAGTCTGTCTTCATGATCACAGTCAGGGATCAGACAGAGTCTGTCTTCACGATCACAGTCACAGTCACAGTCAGGGATCAGACAGAGTCTGTCTTCACGATCACAGTCACAGTCAGGGATCAGAGAAAGAGGAAGTGTGTGTGTCAGAACAGAACAGCAGGCTTTTCTGATGCTGGAATACTGTATGTAGTCAGCCTACAGAGGAGAGAGAGGGAGACAGAGAGAGAGAGAGACAGAGAGAGAGAGAGGGCGAGAGAGAGACAGAGACAGAGAGAGAGGGAGAGAGGGAGAGAGACAGAGAGAGAGAGAGACAGAGAGACAGAGACAGAGAGAGAGGGAGAGAGAGACAGAGAGACAGAGAGAGAGAGAGAGAGAGAGAGAGAGAGAGAGAGAGAGAGAGAGAGAGAGAGAGAGAGAGAGAGAGAGAGAGAGAGAGAGAGAGAGAGAGAGAGAGAGAGAGAGAGAGAGAGAGAGAGAGAGAGAGAGAGAGAGAGACAGAGACAGAGAGAGACAGAGAGAGAGAGAGAGAGAGAGAGAGAGAGAGAGAGAGAGAGAGAGACAGAGACAGAGAGAGAGAGAGAGAGAGAGAGAGACAGAGAGAGACAGAGAGAGAGAGGGACAGAGAGAGAGAGAGAGAGAGAGAGAGAGAGAGAGAGAGAGACAGAGAGGGACAGAGAGAGAGAGAGGGACAGAGAGAGAGAGAGAGAGAGAGAGAGAGAGAGAGAGAGAGAGAGAGAGAGAGAGAGAGAGAGAGAGAGAGAGAGAGAGAGAGAGACAGAGAGAGAGAGAGACAGAGAGAGAGAGAGAGAGAGAGAGAGAGAGACAGAGAGACAGAGAGACAGAGAGAGAGAGAGAGAGAGACAGAGAGAGACAGAGAGAGAGAGACAGAGAGAGACAGAGAGACAGAGAGACAGAGAGAGAGAGAGAGAGAGAGAGAGAGGGATAATGAAGGGAAGAAAAGAGAGAAGAGCGGGGGTGCACAGTTTAGTTAAGCAGATTAGGATCGACCTATCACAGTGAAGTACAGTATCAGCTGGTGCTTGTCTTCCTCTAAGAGACAAAGAGAGAGAGCATGTGACAGAGGGGAGAAATTAAACCATCAGAGTGGGTCTCTCAGCTGTAACACATATGTGTTGGTGTCTCTCAGGGATGGAGGTTGTCTGAGCTGGGGCTGGTGGAGGCTGGGGCAGTGGGAGGCTGGGGCAGAGGGAGACGGGCTGGAGCAGGCTGGGGCTGAGGGAGGCTGGGGCAGAGGGAGACGGGCTGGAGCAGGCTGGGGCTGAGGGAGACGGCTGGAGCAGGCTGGGGCTGAGGGAGACGGCTGGAGCAGGCTGGGGCTGAGGGAGGCTGGGGCAGAGGGAGGCTGGGGCAGTGGGGCAGTGGGACAGTGGGAGGCTGGGGCAGTGGGAGGCTGGGGCAGAGGGAGGCTGGGGCAGTGGGACAGTGGGAGGCTGGGGCAGAGGGAGGCTGGGGCAGAGGGAGGCTGGGGCAGAGGGAGGCTGGGGCAGTGGGACAGTGGGAGGCTGGGGCAGAGGGAGGCTGGGGCAGAGGGAGGCTGGGGCAGTGGGACAGTGGGAGGCTGGGGCAGAGGGAGGCTGGGGCAGTGGGAGGCTGGGGCAGAGGGAGGCTGGGGCAGTGGTGTGTGTTACATGTCAATAGAGGTGAGTTTTTTCATGTTGCGTCTCTGTGCCAGGCTAGAAGCAGCTACTGGCTCCAGAACTGGCTGACACGTCTTATGACCCAGAGCAGAGTAGGTAGCTGCCATCGCTCCCTACACAGGAAACACACAGACACACAGAGGAAACACAGACACAGGATCAGTTACCTGATAGCAGTTCTCTCTTCTGTCACACACACCCCACCCACACACACACACACCACACCCACACCCTAACCCACACACACACCACACACACACCCCACACCCACACACACCCAGGCAGGTAGCCTAGTGGTTAGAGCGTTGGACTTGTAAACCGGAGGGCTGCAAAGTTCAAATCCCCGAAGCTGACAAGGTAAAATCTGTCGTTCTGCTCCCTGAACAAGGCAGTTAACCCACTGTTCCCAGGCGCCAAAGGCGTGGATGTCGATTAAAGGCAGCCCCCGCACCTCTCTGATTCAGAGGGGTTGGGTTAAATCGGAAGACACATTTCGGTTGAAGGCATTCGGTTGTACAACTGACTAATAATGGTGACTTTGACTTTGACTTTTTGACTTTGACACCACACTCCACCCCCTAACCCACACACACACACACCCCACCCACACACACCCACACCCTAACCCACACACACCACACACACACACACCCACACCCCACCCACACCCACACACACACCACACCCACACCCTAACCCACACACACCACACACACACACACCCCACCCACACACACCCATACCACACCCACACCCTAACCCACACACACACCACACACACACACACACCCACACCCTAACCCACACACACCACACCCACACCCTAACCCACACACACCCACACCACACCCACACCCTACACACACCCCACACCCACCCCACACCCACCACACCCCACACCACACCCACACACAGGGTGCAGTGGTAAATTGCCTATAGTATGCTCTGAGCCCCTCCTCTTAAAGACTAGGGTTGACAGTCAAGCACCATAGCTAACTGGCTAACGTTGGCTAGCTTGCTAGCTACTTCCAGACACAAGTGAGAGAACAGCTAACTGACCATTTTACTCGCCCCTAGCAGAGCTGGTTAGGCTGTTTACATGTTATCCAGAGCTGGTTGGGCTGTTTACATGTTATCCAGAGCTGGTTGGGCTGTTTTCATGTTATCCAGAGCTGGTTAGGCTGTTTTCATGTTATCCAGAGCTGGTTAGGCTGTTTACATGTTATCCAGAGCTGGTTAGGCTGTTTACATGTTATCCAGACCTGGTTAGGCTGTTTTCATGTTATCCAGAGCTGGTCAGGCTGTTTTCATGTTATCCAGAGCTGGTCGGGCTGTTTCCATGTTATCCAGAGCTGGTTAGGCTGTTTTCATGTTATCCAGAGCTGGTTAGGCTGTTTACATGTTATCCAGAGCTGGTTAGGCTGTTTACATGTTATCAAGAGCTGGTTAGGCTGTTTCCATGTTATCCAGAGCTGGTTAGGCTGTTTTCATGTTATCCAGAGCTGGTCAGGCTGTTTCCATGTTATCCAGAGCTGGTCAGGCTGTTTACATGTTATCCAGAGCGGTTTAGGCTGTTTACATGTTATCCAGAGCTGGTCAGGCTGTTTTCATGTTATCCAGAGCTGGTTAGGCTGTTTACATGTTATCCAGAGCTGGTTAGGCTGTTTACATGTTATCCAGAGCTGGTTAGGCTGTTTACATGTTATCCAGAGCTGGTTAGGCTGTTTTCATGTTATCCAGAGCTGGTTAGGCTGTTTACATGTTATCCAGAGCTGGTTAGGCTGTTTTCATGTTATCCAGAGCTGGTTAGGCTGTTTTCATGTTATCCAGAGCTGGTTAGGCTGTTTACATGTTATCCAGAGCTGGTTGGGCTGTTTTCATGTTATCCAGAGCTGGTTAGGCTGTTTACATGCTATCCAGAGCTGGTTAGGCTGTTTACATGTTATCCAGAGCTGGTCAGGCTGTTTTCATGTTATCCAGAGCTGGTTAGGCTGTTTCCATGTTATCCAGAGCTGGTTAGGCTGTTTACATGTTATCCAGAGCTGGTTGGGCTGTTTACATGTTATCCAGAGCTGGTTAGGCTGTTTTCATGTTATCCAGAGCTGGTTGGGCTGTTTTCATGTTATCCAGAGCTGGTTAGGCTGTTTTCATGTTATCCAGACCTGGTTAGGCTGTTTTCATGTTATCCAGAGCTGGTTAGGCTGTTTTTATGTTATCCAGAGCTGGTTAGGCTGTTTTCATGTTATCCAGAGCTGGTTAGGCTGTTTACATGTTATCCAGAGCTGGTTAGGCTGTTTTCATGTTATCCAGAGCTGGTTAGGCTGTTTACATGTTATCCAGAGCTGGTTAGGCTGTTTTCATGTTATCCAGAAGCTGTTTAGGCTGTTTTACATGTTATCCAGAGCTGGTCAGGCTGTTTTCATGTTATCCAGAGCTGGTTAGGCTGTTTCCATGTTATCCAGAGCTGGTTAGGCTGTTTACATGTTATCCAGAGCTGGTTAGGCTGTTTACATGTTATCCAGAGCTGGTTTTCATGTTATCCAGAGCTGGTTAGGCTGTTTACATGATTCTATCCAGAGCTGGTTAGGCTGTTTTCCATGTTATCCAGAAACTGGTTGGCTGTTTTCATGTTATCAGAGCTGGTTAGGGCTGTTTTACATGTTATCCAGAGCTGGTTAGGCTGTTTCTATGTTATCCAGAGCGGTTAGGCTGTTTACATGTTATCCAGAGCTGGTCAGGCTGTTTTCATGTTATCCAGAGCTGGTTAGGCTGTTTCCATGTTATCCAGAGCTGGTTAGGCTGTTTACATGTTATCCAGAGCTGGTTAGGCTGTTTACATGTTATCCAGAGCTGGTTAGGCTGTTTACATGTTCTCCAGAGCTGGTTAGGCTGTTTTCATGTTATCCAGAACTGGTTGGGCTGTTTTCATGTTATCCAGAGCTGGTTGGGCTGTTTTCATGTTATCCAGAGCTGGTTGGGCTGTTTTCATGTTATCCAGAGCTGGTTGGGCTGTTTTCATGTTATCCAGAGCTGGTTAGGCTGTTTACATGTTATCCAGAGCTGGTTAGGCTGTTTTTATGTTATCCAGAGCTGGTTAGGCTGTTTACATGTTATCCAGAGCTGGTTAGGCTGTTTTTATGTTATCCAGAGCTGGTTAGGCTGTTTTTATGTTATCCAGAGCTGGTTGGGCTGTTTTCATGTTATCCAGAGCTGGTTAGGCTGTTTACATGTTATCCAGAGCGGGTTGGGCTGTTTTCATGTTATCCAGAGCTGGTTAGGCTGTTTACATGTTATCCAGAGCTGGTTAGGCTGTTTTTATGTTATCCAGAGCTGGTTAGGCTGTTTACATGTTATCCAGAGCTGGTTAGGCTGTTTTTATGTCATCCAGAGCTGGTTAGGGTGTTTACATGTTATCCAGAGCGGGTTGGGCTGTTTTCATGTTATCCAGAGCTGGTTAGGCTGTTTACATGTTATCCAGAGCTGGTTAGGCTGTTTCTATGTTATCCAGAGCTGGTTAGGCTGTTTACATGTTATCCAGAGCTGGTTAGGCTGTTTTTATGTTATCCAGAGCTGGTTAGGCTGTTTTTATGTTATCCAGAGCTGGTTAGGCTGTTTTTATGTTATCCAGAGCTGGTTAGGCTGTTTACATGTTATCCAGAGCTGGTTAGGCTGTTTTTATGTTATCCAGAGCTGGTTAGGCTGTTTTTATGTTATCCAGAGCTGGTTGGGCTGTTTACATGTTATCCAGAGCTGGTTAGGCTGTTTTTATGTTATCCAGAGCTGGTTAGGCTGTTTTTATGTTATCCAGAGCTGGTTAGGCTGTTAATATGTTATCCAGAGCTGGTTAGGCTGTTAATATGTTATCCAGAGCTGGTTAGGCTGTTTTCATGTTATCCAGAGCTGTTTAGGCTGTTAATATGTTATCCAGAGCTGGTTAGGCTGTTTTCATGTTATCCAGAGCTGTTTAGGCTGTTTCCATGTTATCCAGAGCTGGTTGGGCTGTTTTCATGTTATCCAGAGCTGGTTGGGCTGTTTTCATGTCATCCAGAGCTGGTTAGGGTGTTTACATGTTATCCAGAGCTGGTTAGGCTGTTTCATGTTATCCAGAGCTGGTTAGGCTGTTTTCATGTTATCCAGAGCTGGTTAGGCTGTTTACATGTTATCCAGAGCTGGTTAGGCTGTTTTCATGTTATCCAGAGCTGGTTGGGCTGTTTTCATGTTATCCAGAGCTGGTTGGGCTGTTTTCATGTTATCCAGAGCTGGTTAGGCTGTTTACATGTTATCCAGAGCTGGTTGGGCTGTTTTCATGTTATCCAGAGCTGGTTGGGCTGTTTTCATGTTATCCAGAGCTGGTTAGGCTGTTTTCATGTCATCCAGAGCTGGTTAGGCTGTTTTCATGTCATCCAGAGCTGGTTAGGGTGTTTACATGTTATCCAGAGCTGGTTAGGCTGTTTTCATGTTATCCAGAGCTGGTTAGGCTGTTTTCATGTTATCCAGAGCTGGTTAGGCTGTTTACATGTTATCCAGAGCTGGTTAGGCTGTTTTCATGTTATCCAGAGCGGTTTAGGCTGTTTACATGTTATCCAGAGCTGGTCAGGCGGTTTTCATGTTATCCAGAGCTGGTTAGGCTGTTTACATGTTATCCAGAGCTGGTTAGGCTGTTTTCATGTTATCCAGAGCGGTTAGGCTGTTTACATGTTATCCAGAGCTGGTCAGGCTGTTTTCATGTTATCCAGAGCTGGTTAGGCTGTTTACATGTTATCCAGAGCTGGTTAGGCTGTTTACATGTTATCCAGAGCTGGTTAGGCTGTTTTCATGTTATCCAGAGCTGGTTGGGCTGTTTTCATGTTATCCAGAGCTGGTTGGGCTGTTTCCATGTTATCCAGAGCTGGTCGGGCTGTTTTCATGTTATCCAGAGCTGGTCGGGCTGTTTCCATGTTATCCAGAGCTGGTCGGGCTGTTTTCATGTTATCCAGAGCTGGTCGGGCTGTTTTCATGTTATCCAGAGCTGGTCGGGCTGTTTTCATGTTATCCAGAGCTGGTCGGGCTGTTTCCATGTTATCCAGAGCTGGTCGGGCTGTTTTCATGTTATCCAGAGCTGGTTGGGCTGTTTTCATGTTATCCAGAGCTGGTTGGGCTGTTTTCATGTTATCCAGAGCTGGTTAGGCTGTTTACATGTTATCCAGAGCTGGTTGGGCTGTTTACATGTTATCCAGAGCTGGTTGGGCTGTTTTCATGTTATCCAGAGCTGGTTAGGCTGTTTTCATGTTATCCAGAGCTGGTTAGGCTGTTTACATGTTATCCAGAGCTGGTTAGGCTGTTTTCATGTTATCCAGAGCGGTTAGGCTGTTTACATGTTATCCAGAGCTGGTCAGGCTGTTTTCATGTTATCCAGAGCTGGTTAGGCTGTTTACATGTTATCCAGAGCTGGTTAGGCTGTTTACATGTTATCCAGAGCTGGTTAGGCTGTTTTCATGTTATCCAGAGCTGGTTGGGCTGTTTTCATGTTATCCAGAGCTGGTTGGGCTGTTTCCATGTTATCCAGAGCTGGTCGGGCTGTTTTCATGTTATCCAGAGCTGGTCGGGCTGTTTCCATGTTATCCAGAGCTGGTCGGGCTGTTTTCATGTTATCCAGAGCTGGTTGGGCTGTTTTCATGTTATCCAGAGCTGGTCGGGCTGTTTTCATGTTATCCAGAGCTGGTCGGGCTGTTTCCATGTTATCCAGAGCTGGTTGGGCTGTTTTCATGTTATCCAGAGCTGGTTGGGCTGTTTTCATGTTATCCAGAGCTGGTTGGGCTGTTTTCATGTTATCCAGAGCTGGTTAGGCTGTTTACATGTTATCCAGAGCTGGTTGGGCTGTTTACATGTTATCCAGAGCTGGTTGGGCTGTTTTCATGTTATCCAGAGCTGGTTAGGCTGTTTTCATGTTATCCAGAGCTGGTTAGGCTGTTTACATGTTATCCAGAGCTGGTTAGGCTGTTTACATGTTATCCAGAGCTGGTTAGGCTGTTTTCATGTTATCCAGAGCTGGTTAGGCTGTTTTCATGTTATCCAGAGCTGGTCAGGCTGTTTTCATGTTATCCAGAGCTGGTCGGGCTGTTTCCATGTTATCCAGAGCTGGTCGGGCTGTTTTCATGTTATCCAGAGCTGGTTAGGCTGTTTACATGTTATCCAGAGCTGGTTGGGCTGTTTACATGTTATCCAGAGCTGGTCGGGCTGTTTCCATGTTATCCAGAGCTGGTCGGGCTGTTTTCATGTTATCCAGAGCTGGTCGGGCTGTTTCCATGTTATCCAGAGCTGGTCGGGCTGTTTTCATGTTATCCAGAGCTGGTCGGGCTGTTTTCATGTTATCCAGAGCTGGTCGGGCTGTTTCCATGTTATCCAGAGCTGGTTGGGCTGTTTTCATGTTATCCAGAGCTGGTTAGGCTGTTTTCATGTTATCCAGAGCTGGTTAGGCTGTTTACATGTTATCCAGAGCTGGTTAGGCTGTTTTTATGTTATCCAGAGCTGGTTAGGCTGTTTACATGTTATCCAGAGCTGGTCAGGCTGTTTTCGACATCATTTCCGGTCACAACTAGTAGACTTGTTTACGTGCTGCTGTGCGTTTTGTTGCTAACCTAACTTTGCTACCTGACAGTTTTACGTTTTTTACTTTGTAATTACCGTTTATTTTTCATTCAACTTTTTCACTCCGGACGTGTTTCGTCAGGACCTCCACCAACCGAAGCTAAGTAGTAACATTAACATCATGCCTTCTAATTGCAGTCGCTGTACTCATAACATACAGGAGAACGGTCGGCTTAAGGCGAGGATAGCTGTGCTGCAAGCCCAGCTTCAGACACAATCGTTAGGCAAGGGAAATGTAAGTGTAGGAAAGGATGAAACAGCGTCTGTGCCTCCAGTAAGTACAGATAGTAATATAAATCCTCTCGCACAGTCCCCGCAGCCGGACAATTTTCTCACGGCTTCTGGAAGGAAATGCTGGAGCAATGCTCAACCGGTGTCGCTCATTCAGCCGACAGAAACTTTCAACCGGTTTCTCCATTAAGCAGCGGTCGAGTCAGAGGCCGAGCCTTCTCTGGTCTCTACTCCTCCGTTCACGGGGTCTGAGATGCCGAGGCCTCCCACCATTAGCACTGACAAATTGAAAACTCTAGTCATTGGCGACTCCATTACTCGCAGTATTAGACTTGAAGCGAATCATCCAGCGATCATACACTGTTTACCAGGGGCAGGGCTACCGGCGTTAAGGCTAATCTGAAGATGGTGCTGGCTAAGGCTAAATCTGGCGAGTGTAGAGAGTTTAGAGATATTGTTATCACGTCGGCACCAACGATGTTAGGATGAAACAGTCAGAGGTCACCAAGCGCCAACATAGCTTCAGCGTGTAAATCAGCTAGAAAGATGTGTCGGCATCGAGTAATTGTCTCTGGCCCCTCCCAGTTAGGGGAGTGATGAGCTCTACAGCAGAGTCTCACAACTCAATCGCTGGTTGAAAACTGTTTTCTGCCCCACACAAAAGATAGAATTTGTAGATAATTGGCCCTCTTTCTGGGACTCACCCACAAACAGGACCAAGCCTGGCCTGTTGAGGAGTGACGGACTCCATCCTAGCTGGAGGGGTGCTCTCATCTTATCTACGAACATAGACAGGGCTCTAACTCCTCTAGCTTCACAATGAGATAGGGTGCAGGCCAGGCAGCAGGCTGTTAGCCAGCCTGCCAGCTTAGTGGAGTCTGCCACTAGCACAGTTAGTGTAGTCAGCTCAGCTATCTCTATTGAGACTGTGTCTGTGCCTCGACCTAGGTTGGGCAAAACTAAACATGGAGGTGTTAGCCTTAGCAATCTCACTAGAATAAAGACCTCCTCCATTGCTGCCATTATTGAAAGAGATTGTGATACCTCACATCTCAAAATGGGGCTACTCAATGTTAGATCCCTCACTTCCAAGGCAGTTCTAGTCAATGAACTAATCACTGATCATAATCTTGATGTGATTGGCCTGACTGAAACATGGCTTAAGCCTGATGAATTTATTGTGTTAAATGAGGCCTCACCTCCTGGTTACACTAGTGACCATATCCCAGCAAGATCCCGCAAAGGCGGAGGTGTTGCTAACATTTACAATAGCAAATTTCTATTTACAAAAACAAAAACGAGCGTTTTCGTCTTTTGAGTTTCTAGTCATGAAATCTATGCAGCCTACTCAATCACTTTTTATAGCTACTGTTTACAGGCCTCCTGGGCCATATACAACATTCCTCACTGAGTTCCCTGAATTCCTATCGGACCTTGTAGTCATGGCAGACAATATTCTAATTTTTGGTGACTTTAATATTCACATGGAAAAGTCC
This sequence comes from Brachymystax lenok tsinlingensis, assembly GCA_030435695.1. Classification (NCBI taxonomy): domain Eukaryota; kingdom Metazoa; phylum Chordata; class Actinopteri; order Salmoniformes; family Salmonidae; genus Brachymystax; species Brachymystax lenok. The sequence continues at coordinate 229,309 of CM059789.1, forward strand.
ACAGACCCACTCCAAAAGGCTTTTGGAGCCATCATCGACTCTGTCGGTTTTGTCCAACATGTCTCGGACCTACTCACTGCCACAGTCATACTCTGGACCTAGTTTTGTCCCGTGGAATAAATGTTGTGGATCTTAATGTTTTTCCTCATAATCCTGGACTATCGGACCACCATTTTATTACGTTTGAAATCGCAACAGATAATCTGCTCAGACCCCAACCAAGGATCATCAAAAGTCGTGCTATAAATTCTCAGACATCCCAAAGATTCCTAGATGCCCTTCCAGAATCCTTCCACCTACCCAAGGACGTCAGAGTACAAAAATCAGTTAACCACCTAACTGAGGAACTCAATGTAACCTTGCGCAATACCATAGATGCAGTTGCACCCTAAAAACAAAAAACATTTGCCATAAAAAACTAGCTCCCTGGTATACAGAAAATACCCGAGCTCTGAAGCAAGCTTCCAGAAAATTGGAACGGAAATGGCGCCACACCAAACTGGAAGTCTTCCGACTAGCTTGGAAAGACAGTACCGTGCAGTATCGAAGAGCCCTCACTGCTGCTCGATCATCCTATTTTCCAAGTTAATTGAGGAAAATAAGAATAATCCAAAGTTTCTTTTTGATACTGTCATAAAGCTAACTAAAAGCAGCATTCCCCAAGAGAGGATGGCTTTCACTTTAGCAGTGATTCATTCATGAACTTCTTTGAGGAAAAGATCATGATCATTAGAAAGCAAATTACGGACTCCTCTTTAAATCTGCGTATTCCTCCAAAGCTCAGTTGTCCTGAGTCCACACAACTTTGCCAGGACATAAAATCAAGAGAGACACTCAAGTTTTTAGTACCATATCTCTTGACACATTGATGAAAATAATCATGGCCTCTAAACCTTCAAGCTGCATACTGGACCCTATTCCAACTAAACTACTGAAAGAGCTGCTTCCTGTGCTTGGCCCTCCTATGTTGAACATAATAAACAGCTCTCTATCTACCGGATGTGTACCAAACTCACTAAAAGTGGCAGTAATAAAGCCTCTCTTAAAAAGCCAAACCTTGACCCAGAAAATATAAAAAACTATCGGCCTATATCGAATCTTCCATTCCTCTCAAAAACTTTAGAAAAAGCTGTTGCGCAGCAACTCACTGCCTTCCTGAAGACAAACAATGTATCTAAACGCTTCAGTCTGGTTTTAGACCCCATCATAGCACTGAGACTGCACTTGTGAAGGTGGTAAATGACCTTTTAATGGCGTCAGACCGAGGCTCTGCAACTGTACTCATGCTCCTAGACCTTAGTGCTGCTTTTGATACCATCGATCACCACATTCTTTTGGAGAGATTGGAAACCCAAATTGGTCTACATGGACAAGTTCTGGCCTGGTTTAGATCTTATCTGTCGGAAAGATATCAGTTTGTCTCTGTGGATGGTTTGTCCTCTGACAAATCAACTGTAAATTCGGTGTTCCTCAAGGCTCTGTTTTGGGACCACTATTGTTTTCACTATATATTTTACCACTTGGTGATGTCATTCGGAAACATAATGTTAACTTTCACTGCTATGCGGATGACACACAGCTGTACATTTCGATGAAACATGGTGAAGCCCCAAAATTGCCCTCCCTGGAAGCCTGTGTTTCAGACATAAGGAAGTGGATGGCGGACAATTTTCTACTTTTAAACTCTGACAAAACAGAGATGCTAGTCCTAGGTCCCAAGAAACAAAGAGATCTTCTGTTGAATCTGACAATTAATCTTGATGGTTGTACAGTCGTCTCAAATAAAACTGTGAAGGACCTCGGCGTTACTCTGGACCCTGATCTCTCTTTTTGGCGAACATATCAAGACTGTTTCAAGGACAGCTTTTTTTCCATTTACGTAACATTGTAAAAATCAGAAACTTTCTGTCCAAAAATGATGCAGAAAAAGTTAATCCATGCATTTGTAACTTCTAGGTTAGACTACTGCAATGCTTTATTTTCCGGCTATCCGGATAAAGCACTAAATAAACTTCAGTTAGTGCTTAACACGGCTGCTAGAATCTTGACTAGAACCCCAAAATTTGATCATATTACTCCAGTACTAGCCTCTCTACACTGGCTTCCTGTTAAGGCAAGGGCTGATTTCAAGGTTTTACTGCTAACCTACAAAGCATTACATGGGCTTGCTCCTACCTATCTTTCTGATTTGGTCCTGCCGTACATACCTACACGTCACGCTCACGGTCACAAGACGCAGAGCCTCCTTACTGTCCCTAGAATTTCTAAGCAAACAGCTGGAGGCAGGGCTTTTCCTATAGAGCTCCATTTTTATGGAATAGTCTGCCTATCCATGTGAGAGACGAGACTCGGTCTCAACCTTTAAGTCTTTATTGAAGACTCATCTCTTCAGTAGGTCCTATGACTGAGTGTAGTCTGGCCCGAGAGTGTGAAGGTGAACAGAAAGGCACTGGAGCAACGAACCACCCTTGCAGTCTTTGCCTGGCCGGTTCCCCTCCACTGGGATTCTCTGCCTCTAACCCTATTACAGGGGCTGAGTCACTGGCTTCTGGTGCCGTGGCGGAGATCTTGTGGGCTATACTCGGCCTTGTCTCAGGATGGTAAGTTGGTGGTTGAAGATATCCCTCTAGTGGTGTGGGGGCTGTGCTTGGCAGAGTGGGTGGGGTTATATCCTGCCTGTTTGGCCCTGTCCGGGTGGTTTTTAGGTGGACGGGGCCACCGTGTCTCCCGACCCCTCCTGTCTCAGCCCCAGTATTTATGCTGCAGTAGTTTATGTGTCGGGGGCTAGGGTCCGTCTGTTATATCTGGAGTATTTCTTCTCTTATCTGGTGTCCTGTGCGAATTTAAGTATGCTCTCTCTCTCTCTCTCTCTCTCTCTCTGAGGACCTGAGCATTAGGACCATTCCTCAAGGCCTACCTGGATGTCCCGAGTCCACCTGGCCGTGCTGCTTCTCCAGTTTCAACTGTTCTGCCTGTTTTATGAACATTTTAAAATCTTGTCCATGTTCTGTTATAATCTGCACCCGGCACAGCCAGAAGAGGACTGGCCACCCCTCACAGCCTGGTTCCTCTCTAGGTTTCTTCCTAGGTTTTGGCCTTCTAGGGAGTTTTTCCTAGCCACCGTGCTTTTACACCTGCATTGCTTGCTGTTTGGGGTTTTAGGCTGGGTTTCTGTACAGCACTCTGTGACATCAGCTGATGTAAGGGGGGCTTTATAAATACATTTGATTTGATTTGATTCATGTTATCCAGAGCTGGTTAGGCTGTTTACATGTTATCCAGAGCTGGTTAGGCTGTTTCCATGTTATCCCGAGCTGGTTGGGCTGTTTCCATGTTATCCAGAGCTGGTTGGGCTGTTTCCATGTTATCCAGAGCTGGTTAGGCTGTTTCCATGTTATCCAGAGCTGGTTAGGCTGTTTACATGTTATCCAGAGCTGGTTAGGCTGTTTTCATGTTATCCAGAGCTGGTTAGGCTGTTTACATGTTATCCAGAGCTGGTTAGGCTGTTTACATGTTATCCAGAGCTGGTTAGGCTGTTTTCATGTTATCCAGAGTTGGTTGGGCTGTTTACATGTTATCCAGAGCTGGTTGGGCTGTTTACATGTCATCCAGAGCTGGTTAGGCTGTTTCCATGTTATCCAGAGCTGGTTAGGCTGTTTTCATGTCAAGACAGGTTAGTGACGAACTGTATTACTGTGGCAACAATTTAATTATGTTTTTCAGCCCATGTTTACTGACATCTGTCGTATTCAATGGGTGTTGGGCTTTCATGAATTCCTCAACTATTTTGCTCTCGGGCACTTGAGTGATCTGATTTCAGGGTAGATTGATATGAAAGCAGAAGCAAATCAACAGTGTCTAGTTTCTGTATGGGATTCATGATGCTATGACATTCTCTCTTCCTTACCCAAGCTCCAAAACTGGTGTGTTACCTTAACGAGGTGTAGTGCGTCGTGGTATGTGTGTTACCTTAACGAGGTGTAGTGTGTCGTGGTATGTGTGTTACCTTAACGAGGTGTAGTGTGTCGTGGTATGTGTGTTACCTTAACGAGGTGTAGTGCGTCGTGGTATGTGTGTTACCTTAACGAGGTGTAGTGTGTCGTGGTATGTGTGTTACCTTAACGAGGTGTAGTGTGTCGTGGTGTGCGTGTTACCTTAACGAGGTGTAGTGTGTCGTGGCGTGTGTGTTACCTTAACGAGGTGCGGTGCGTCGTGGCGTGCGAGCTGGAAGTGTGGTAACGTGTCTCGTTGCGTGATCCAGGCGTGTTTCAGGACCTGTTCAGCTGAATAACGCTGGTGAGGATCAACATGAAGCATCTTAGAGAGCAGGTCCTGGACACACACACACACACAGAACAACAGACTGGTCAACAAGCAGCATGTTAGATAACAGGTCCTAGAGACACAGAACAAGACTGGTCAGCAAGCAGCATGTTAGATAACAGGTCCTAGAGACACAGAACAACAGACTGGTCAGCAAGCAGCATGTTAGATAACAGGTCCTAGAGACACAGAACAACAGACTGGTCAGCAAGCAGCATGTTAGATAACAGTGTGTGTACCTTGGAGCTGTCAGACACCATGTCCCAGTTCCCACCGCTCAGAGAGAACTTCCCTGACCCCATCCTCAACAGGATCTCTTCAGGTGTATCCTTGGGGCCGTTAGCGAAGGGCGTGTATCCTGCTAACATGGTGTATAACAACACTCCAAGACTCCAGATATCACAGGCTGCATCATAACCCTGACGCATCAACACCTACACACACAGAGACATACACACACACACAGAGACACACAGAGAACATACACAGAGACACAGACAGAGAGACCAACACAGAGAGACACACACACAGATAGACACACACAGCGAAAGAGAACACACACAAACTCAGTAGAGGTAAGAGGATAGAGAACACTCCGATTGCTTTACTTTACCCTTCCTAACCCTCCAACTTCACATTCCTAATCATAAACCTCGAACTTTCCCCTTCTTAACGCCAACCCTAACTTTACACTCCCTAACGATAACCCTAACTTTACACTTCCTAACGCCGAGCCTAACTTTACCCTTCCTAACGCCAACCCTAACTTTACCCTTCCTAACGCCAAGCCTAACTTTACCCTTCCTAACGCCAACCCTAACTTTACACTTCCTAACGCCAACCCTAACTTTACCCTTCCTAACGCCAACCCTAACTTTACCCTTCCTAACGCCAACCCTAACTTTTACCCTTCCTAACGCTAACTTCCCTTCCTAACGCCAATAACTTTACTCTTCTATGCTAAGCTATTTACCCTTCCTAACTTTTCTAACTGCCTAACTTTACCCTTTTTACCTTCTTCGCTAACCCTATACTCTAATGCTTTTACCTCTTCCTAATGCTAACTAATTTTTTCTAACTACCTTACTTAATGCTAATTTTAATTTCCCTTCTTAATGCCTAATTTTAATTTTCCTACATCGCCAGCCCTAATTTCAGCTAATTTTAACTTATTGCCCATTCTTAACGCCCTATTTTAATTCCTTCCTAACGCCAACCCTAACTTTACACTTCCTAACGCCAACCCTAATTTTTACTTCCTAACGCTAACCCTATTCTTCCTAACGCTAACCCTATTTTCCTAACGCCAACCCTAACTTTTAATTTTACGCCTAACTTTACCTAACCCTAACTTTGCCCTTCCTAACGCCAACCCTAACTTTACACTTCCTAACGCTAACCCTAACTTTACCTTCTTCCTAACGCCAACCCTAACTTTCTTCCTTCCTAACGCCAACCCTAATCTCTTACACTTCCTAACGCCAACCCTAACTTTACTCCTTCCTAACGCCAACCCTAACTTTACACTTCCTAACGCCAACCCTAACTTTACCCTTCCTAACGCCAACCCTAACTTTACACTTCCTAACGCCAACCCTAACTTTACACTTCCTAACGCCAACCCTAACTTTACCCTTCCTAACGCCAACCCTAACTTTACCCTTCCTAACGCCAACCCTAACTTTACCCTTCCTAACGCCAACCCTAACTTTACACTTCCTAACGCCAACCCTAACTTTACACTTCCTAACCCACCAACTTTAGCCTTCCGAACTTATCCAATCATAACCATCTAACTTAACCATGACTAACCCAAACCCTCCATCTTGACCCTTCCCAGCCCTCCAACTTTACCCTTCCCAATCCACCCACTTTACCCTTCCCAATCCACCCACTTTACCCTTCCTAACCCACCAACTTTACCCTTCCCAATCCACCCACTTTACCCTTCCTAATCCACCCACTTTACCCTTCCTAATCCACCCACTTTACCCTTCCTAACCCACCCACTTTACACTTCCCAACCCACCCACTTTACCCTTCCTAACCCACCCACTTTACCCTTCCTAATCCACCCACTTTACCCTTCCTAATCCACCCACTTTACCCTTCCCAACCCACCCACTTTACCCTTCCTAATCCACCCACTTTACCCTTCCTAATCCACCCACTTTACCCTTCCTAACCCACCCACTTTACCCTTCCTAACCCACCCACTTTACACTTCCCAACCCACCCACTTTACCCTTCCTAATCCACCCACTTTACCCTTCCTAACCCACCCACTTTACCCTTCCTAACCCACCCACTTTACACTTCCCAACCCACCCACTTTACCCTTCCTAACCCACCCACTTTACCCTTCCTAATCCACCCACTTTACCCTTCCTAATCCACCCACTTTACTCCCTTCCCAACCCACCCACTTTTACCCTTCCTAATCCACCCACTTTACCCTTCCTAATCCACCCACTTTACCCTTCCTAACCCACCCACTTTACCCTTCCTAACCCACCCACTTTACACTTCCCAACCCACCCACTTTACTCCTTCCTAATCCACCCACTTTACTCCTTCCTAACCCACCCACTTTACCCTTCCTAACCCACCCACTTTACACTTCCCAACCCACCCACTTTACTCCTTCCCAACCCACCCACTTTACACTTCCCAACCCACCCACTCTTACTCCTTCCTAATCCACCCACTTTACCCTTCCTAAGTGGGTTTACCCTCCTCTCTCCCGCTCGTCCTCTCTATTCCTCCTCCTCTCTCCCGCTCTTCCTCTCTATTCCTCCTCCTCCTCTCTCCCGCTCTTCCTCTCTATTCCTCCTCCTCCTCTCTCCTCTCCTCTCTCCTCCTCTCTGCTCTTCCTCTCTATTCCTCCTCCTCTCTCTCCCGCTTCTTCCTCTCTATTCCTCCTCCTCCTCTCTCCGCTCTTCCTCTCTATTCCTCCTTCTCCTCTCTCCCGCTCGTCCTCTCTATTCCTCCTCCTCCTCTCTCCCGCTCTTCCTCTCTATTCCTCCTCCTCTCTCTCCCGCTCTTCCTCTCTATTCCTCCTCCTCTCTCTCCCGCTCTTCCTCTCTATTCCTCCTTCTCTCTCTCCCGCTCTTCCTCTCTATTCCTCCTCCTCCTCTCTCCCGCTCTTCCTCTCTATTCCTCCTCCTCTCTCTCCCGCTCTTCCTCTCTATTCCTCCTCCTCTCTCTCCCGCTCTTCCTTTCTATTCCTCCTCTCTCCCGCTCTTCCTCTCTATTCCTCCTCCTCCTCTCTCCCGCTCGTCCTCTCTATTCCTCCTCCTCTCTCTCCCGCTCGTCCTCTCTATTCCTCCTCCTCCTCTCTCCCGCTCTTCCTCTCTATTCCTCCTGCTCTCTCTCCCGCTCTTCCTCTCTATTCCTCCTCCTCCTCTCTCCCGCTCGTCCTCTCTATTCCTCCTCCTCCTCTCTCCCGCTCTTCCTCTCTATTCCTCCTCCTCTCTCCCGCTCTTCCTCTCTATTCCTCCCCTCCTCTCTCCCGCTCTTCCTCTCTATTCCTCCTCCTCCTCTCTCCCGCTCTTCCTCTCTATTCCTCCTCCTCCTCTCTCCCGCTCTTCCTCTCTATTCCTCCTCCTCCTCTCTCCCACTCTTCCTCTCTATTCGTCCTGCTCTCTCCCGCTCTTCCTCTCTATTCCTCCTGCTCTCTCTCCCGCTCTTCCTCTCTATTCCTCCTCCTCCTCTCTCCCGCTCTTCCTCCTCCTCCTCTCTCCCGCTCTTCCTCTCTATTCCTCCTCTTCCTCTCTCCCGCTCTTCCTCTCTATTCCTCCTCTTCCTCTCTCCCGCTCTTCCTCTCTATTCCTCCTCTTCCTCTCTCCCGCTCTTCCTCTCTATTCCTCCTCCTCCTCTCTCCCGCTCTTCCTCTCTATTCCTCCTCTTCCTCTCTCCCGCTCTTCCTCTCTATTCCTCCTCCTCCTCTCTCCCGCTCTTCCTCTCTATTCCTCCTCCTCTCTCCCGCTCTTCCTCTCTATTCGTCCTGCTCTCTCTCCCGCTCTTCCTCTCTATTCCTCCTCCTCCTCTCTCCCGCTCTTCCTCTCTATTCCTCCTCTCTCTCCCGCTCTTCCTCTCTATTCCTCCTCCTCCTCTCTCCCGCTCTTCCTCTCTATTCCTCCTCTCTCTCCCGCTCTTCCTCTCTATTCGTCCTGCTCTCTCTCCCGCTCTTCCTCTCTATTCCTCCTCCTCTCTCCCGCTCTATTCCTCCTCTCTCTCTCACCTCTGGAGCAACAAAGTTAGCTGTGTAACATGGTGTTAGTAGCAGTCCGTTTCCTCCTCTCAGCTGCTTGGAGAAACCAAAGTCACAGATCCTGATAGAATCAGGGTTCCCACTGTTGTCCATATAGAGGATGTTACTGGGCTTTAAGTCCCTATGGACAACCTAGAGGAAAGAGGGAGAGGAGAAAGGGAGGAGGATGGAGAGAGGGAGGAGGAGGGAGAGAGGGAGGAGGAGGGAGAGAGGGAGGAGGAGGGATAGAGGGAGGAGGATGGAGAGAGGGAGGAGGAGGGATAGAGGGAGGAGGAGGGAGAGGGAGAAGGAGGGATAGAGGGAGGAGGAGGGATAGAGGGAGGAGGATGGAGAGAGGGAGGAGGAGGGATAGAGGGAGGAGGAGGGATAGAGGGAGGAGGATGGAGAGAGGGAGGAGGAGGGATAAAGAGAGTGAGAGGGAGGAGGGGGGATGGGAGGGAGGAGTGAGAGAGGTGTTAGACAAACGTTTTGAGAAAACACACCCACGGCGGGGCAGTCTTACCCCAGTCTACAGTGTGTTACATGTGTGTAGATGTTTGTTTCCTCATACTGTGTCTCAGACTTACCCCTTGACAGTGCAGGTAGTGGACAGTCTTGGTAATAGTGTAGAGAACAGAACTTGCTTCTCTCTCTGAGAAGAACTTCTGTCTGAGGATCTTATCCAGTAACTCTCCTCCCTTCATCAGTTCTGTTACCACATACACATACCTGCCCTCGTCATACACCTAACACACACACACACACACACACACACACGTTAACAAACTGAGCTGTCAGTACATACAGAATACATACAGACAGAGACCCAGTATGGGGGCACAGTAACAGTTTAGGGGCACGATAACAGTTTAGGGGCACGGTAACAGTTTAGGGGCACGATAACAGTTTAGGGGCACGGTAACAGTTTAGGGGCACGGTAACAGTTTAGGGGCACGGTAACAGTTTAGGGGCACGGTAACAGTTTAGGGGCACGGTAACAGTTTAGGGGCACGGTAACAGTTTAGGGGCACGGTAACAGTTTAGGGGCACGGTAACAGTTTAGGGGCACGGTAACAGTTTAGGGGCACGGTAACAGTTTAGGGGCACGGTAACAGTTTAGGGGCACGGTAACATTAGTATTAGCACTTCAGACTCCTCTATTTTCTCAAAACTAAGACCACCGCCGAAACAAAGACGGTTCTGCGGAGTTGTTCTACAGAGTTGTTCTGCAGAGTTGTTCTACAGAGTTGTTCTACAGAGTTGTTCTACAGAGTTGTTCTACAGAGTTGTTCTACAGAGTTGTTCTGCGGAGTTGTTCTGCAGAGTTGTTCTGCAGAGTTGTTCTACAGAGTTGTTCTGCAGAGTTGTTCTGCAGAGTTGTTCTACAGAGTTGTTCTACAGAGTTGTTCTACAGAGTTGTTCTACAGAGTTGTTCTACAGAGTTGTTCTGCGGAGTTGTTCTACAGAGTTGTTCTACAGAGTTGTTCTACAGAGTTGTTCTGCGGAGTTGTTCTACAGAGTTGTTCTACAGAGTTGTTCTACAGAGTTGTTCTACAGAGTTGTTCTGCGGAGTTGTTCTACAGAGTTGTTCTGCGGAGTTGTTCTACAGAGTTGTTTGAGAAAGGAAAGAGGGGAAGGCTCCACTCTCTCACTTAAGTATCTTACCCCCAGGAGAACCTTTCACTCCCTCCTCTCTACCTTCTGTTCCTCTGTATCCGCAGCTAAAGACACTTTCTACCACTAAATGTCAAGCTCCTGCCTCTAAACCTAGGAAACTATTTTCCACACCCTCCCTCTCTGCTTTGACATCCGCTCCTCATTCACTCAGCCTATTGAGTCCGCTGGTCTCACTTACACAGAACTACCTGACAACCTGCCCGCTCTCTCTCCAGATTACATCTTTCAACTAGTGAGGCCTGCCCCCTCAACCCCATCCCCTTTTTCCTTCTCCAGACACCTTCACCCATTCCTCACTTCCTTCATCAACTCATCTCTGGAGACCTCCCCTTCCTCACTTCCCTCACCAACTCATCTCTGGAGACCTCCCCTTCTCACTTCCCTCATCAACTCATCCCTGGAGACCTCCCCTTCTCACTTCCCTCATCAACTCATCTCTGGAGACCTCCCCTTCCTCACTTCCCTCATCAACTCATCCCTGGAGACCTCCCCTTCTCACTTCCCTCATCAACTCATCTCTGGAGACCTCCCCTTCTCACTTCCCTCATCAACTCATCCCTGGAGACCTCCCCTTCTCACTTCCCTCATCAACTCATCCCTGGAGACCTCCCCTTCTCACTTCCCTCATCAACTCATCCCTGGAGACCTCCTTCCTCACTTCCCTCATCAACTCATCCCTGGAGACCTCCCCTTCCTCACTTCCCTCATCAACTCATCTCTGGAGACCTCCCCTTCCTCACTTCCCTCATCAACTCATCTCTGGAGACCTCCCCTTCCTCACTTCCCTCATCAACTCATCCCTGGAGACCTTCTCCCATTCCTCACTTCCCTCATCAACTCATCTCTGGAGACCTCCCCTTCCTCACTTCCCTCATCAACTCATCCCTGGAGACCTTCTCCCATTCCTCACTTCCCTCACCAACTCATCTCTGGAGACCTTCTCCCATTCCTCACTTCCCTCATCAACTCATCTCTGGAGACCTTCTCCCATTCCTCACTTCCCTCACCAACTCATCTCTGGAGACCTTCTCCCATTCCTCACTTCCTTCATCAACTCATCTCTGGAGACCTTCTCCCATTCCTCACTTCCTTCATCAACTCATCTCTGGAGACCTTCTCCCATTCCTCACTTCCCAATCCTCTCAGGGCTGGACATCTCAGGCTTTGCACACTCTTGGATTGTATCCTACCTGGCAGGCCACTCCTACCAGGTGACGTGGAGAGGATCTGTGTCTGTACCACGTACACTCACTACTGGTGTCCCCCTGGGCTAGCTTCTAGGTCCTCTCCTCTCTAGACACCAAGTCACTCGGCTCCGTCATATCTTCACATGGTCTCTCCTATCACTGCTATGCGGATGGACCTCTCCTCTCCTCTTCTCCTTCCCCCCTTCTGACACCGAGGTGGCGACATGCATCTCTGCATGCCTAGCAGATACACTACATGGCCAAAAGTATGGACACCTGCTCATCGAACATCTCATTCTAAAATCATTTGGTCCCCCCTTTGCTGCTATAACAGCCTTCATTCTTCTGGGAAGGCTTTCCACATTGCTGCGGGGACTTGCTTCCATTCAGCCACAAAAGCATTAGTGAGGTCGGGCACGGATGTTGGGCGATTAGGCCTGGCTCGCAGTCAGCGTTCCAATTCATCCCAAATGTGTTCAAATGGGTTGAGGTCAGGGCTCTGTACAAGCCAGTCAAGGTCTTCCACACAGATCTCAACAAACCATTTCTGTTTGGACCTCGCTTTGTCCACGGGGGTATTGTCATGCAGAAACAGAAAGGGCCTTCCCCAAACTGTTGCCACAAAGTTGGAAGCACAGAATCATCTAGAATGTCATTGTATGTAGCGTTGATTTCCGTTCACTGGAACTAAGGGGCCTGAACCATGAAAAACAGCCCCAGACTATTATTCCTCCTCCAAACATTACAGTTGGCACTATGCATTGGGGCAGGTAGCGTTCTCCTGGCATCCGCCAAACCCAGATTAGTTCATCGGACTACCAGAGGGTGAAGCATGATTCATCCCTCCAGAGAACGCGTTTCCACTGCACCAATGTCCCATGGCGACGAGCTTTACACCACTCCAGCCGATGCTTGACATTGCTCATGGTGATCTTAGGCTTGTGTGCGGCTGCTCGGCCATGGAAACCAATTTCATGAAGCTCCCAACGAACAGTTCTTGTGCTGACGTTGCTTCCAGAGGCAGTGTGGAACTCGGTAGTGAGTGTTACAAATGAGAACAGACGAGTTTTACACACTATGGGCTTCAGCACTTAGCGGTCCCGTTCTGTGAGTTTGGGTCGTCTACCACTTTGTGGCTGAGCAGTTGTTGCTCTTAGACGTTTCCACTTCACAATAACAGCACTTCCAGTTGACCGGGGAGCTCTAGCAGGGCGGAAATGTGATGAACTGACTTGTTGGAAAGGTGGCATCCTATGACGGTGCCACGTTGAATGTCACTAAGCTCTTCAATAAGCCCATTCTACTGATCAGCTTGTTGCCAGCTCTTAGCAAACCTAAAGACAAGGGCACTCAACATGTACTGCACTGACACAAATGACTGATTGAAAGAAATTGATAATAAGAAAATTGTGGGAGCTGTACAGTTAAATTTCAGTGCAGCCTTTGATGTTATTGACCATAACCACGGGTCTAGTGTATATATATATATATATATATATATATATATACACATATACAATGGGGGAAAAAAGTATTTAGTCAGCCACCAATTGTGCAAGTTCTCTCACTTAAAAAGATGAGAGAGGCCTGTAATTTTCATCATAGGTACACTTCAACTATGACAGACAAAATGAGGAATAAAAATCCAGAAAATCACATTGTAGGATTTTTTATGAATTTATTTGCAAATTATGGTGGAAAATAAGTATTTGGTCAATAACAAAAGTTTATCTCAATACTTTGTTATATACCCTTTGTTGGCAAATGACAGAGATCAAATGTTTTCTGTAAGTCTTCACAAGGTTTTCTACACACTGCTGCTGGTATTTTGGCCCATTCCTCCATGCAGATCTCCTCTAGAGCAGTGATGTTTTGGGGCTGTTGCTGGGCAACACGGACTTTCAACTCCCTCCAAAGATTTTCTATGGGGTTGAGATCTGGAGACTGGCTAGGCCACTCCAGGACCTTGAAATGCTTCTTACGGCCACTCCTTCGTTGCCGGGCGGTGTGTTTGGGATCATTGTCATGCTGAAAGACCCAGCCATGTTTCATCTTCAATGCCCTTGCTGATGGAAGGAGGTTTTCACTCAAAATCTCACGATACATGGCCCCATTCATTCTTTCCTTTACACGGATCAGTCGTCCTGGTCCCTTTGCAGAAAAACAGCCCCAAAGCATGATGTTTCCACCCCCATGCTTCACAGTAGGTATGGTGTTCTTTGGATGCAACTCAGCATTCTTTGTCCTCCAAACACGACGAGTTGAGTTTTTACCAAAAGTTATATTTTGGTTTCATCTGACATTCTCCCAATCCTCATCTGGATCATCCAAATGCTCTCTAGCTAACTTTAGACGGGCCTGAACATGTACTGGCTTAAGCAGGGGGACACGTCTGGCACTGCAGGATTTGAGTCCCTGGCGGCGTAGTGTGTTACTGATGGTAGGCTTTGTTACTTTGGTCCCAGCTCTCTGCAGGTCATTCACTAGGTCCCCCCGTGTGGTTCTGGGATTTTTGCTCACCGTTCTTGTGATCATTTTGACCCCACGGGGTGAGATATTGCGTGGAGCCCCAGATCGAGGAAGATTATCAGTGGTCTTATATGTCTTCCATTTCCTAATAATTGCTCCCACAGTTGATTTCTTCAAACCAAGCTGCTTACCTATTGCAGATTCAGTCTTCCCAACCTGGTGCAGGTCTACAATTTTGTTTCTGGTGTCTTTTGACAGCTCTTTGGTCTTGGCCATAGTGGAGTTTGGAGTGTGACTGTTTGAGGTTGTGGACAGGTGTCTTTTATACTGATAACAAGTTCAAACAGGTGCCATTAATACAGGTAATGAGTGGAGGACAGAGGAGCCTCTTAAAGAAGAAGTTACAGGTCTGTGAGAGCCAGAAATCTTGCTTGTTTGTATGTGACCAAATACTTATTTTCCACCATAATTTGCAAATAAATTCATAAAAAATCCTACAATGTGATTTTCTGGATTCTTTTTCCCTCATTATGTCTGTCATAGTTGAAGTGTACCTATGATGAAAATTACAGGCCTCTCTCATCTTTTTAAGTGAGAGAACTTGCACAATTGGTGGCTGACTAAATACTTTTTTCCCCACTGTATATATAGTGTATAAGAAAGATCAGGACATTATGTTTTATTTTTTACATGTATTTGACCCTTTATTTTCTGCTGCTCACTAAACTCTCTCCGTACAGTGCTACTACTCACTAAACTCTCTCCGTACAGTGCTACTGCTCACCAAACTCTCTCCGTACAGTGCTACTGCTCACCAAACTCTCTGCGTACAGTGCTACTGCTCACCAAACTCTCTCCGTGACAGTGCTACTGCTCACTAAACTCTCTCAGTACAGTGCTACTGCTCACTAAACTCTCTCCAGACAGTGCTACTGCTCACTAAACTCTCTCCGTACAGTGCTACTGCTCACTAAACTCTCTCCAGACAGTGCTACTGCTCACTAAACTCTCTCCAGACAGTGCTACTGCTCACTAAACTCTCTCCGTACAGTGCTACTGCTCACCAAACTCTCTCCGTACAGTGCTACTGCTCACCAAACTCTCTCCGTACAGTGCTACTGCTCACTAAACTCTCTCCGTACAGTGCTACTGCTCACTAAACTCTCTCCGTACAGTGCTACTGCTCACTAAACTCTCTCCGTGACAGTGCTACTGCTCACTAAACTCTCTCCAGACAGTGCTACTGCTCACTAAACTCTCTCCAGACAGTGCTACTGCTCACTTTCTAAACTCTCCAGCACAGTGCTACTGCTCACTAAACTCTCTCGCACAGTGCTACTGCTCACTAAACTCTCTCCGCACAGTGCTACTGCTCACTAAACTCTCTCCGCACAGTGCTACTGCTCACTAAACTCTCTCCAGACAGTGCTACTGCTCACTAAACTCTCTCCGACAGTGCTACTGCTCACTAAACTCTCTCCGCACAGTGCTACTGCTCACTAAACTCTCTCCGCACAGTGCTACTGCTCACTAAACTCTCTCCGCACAGTGCTACTGCTCACTAAACTCTCTCCAGTACAGTGCTACTGCTCACTAAACTCTCTCCGTACAGTGCTACTGCTCACTAAACTCTCTCCGTACAGTGCTACTGCTCACTAAACTCTCTCCAGACAGTGCTACTGCTCACTAAACTCTCTCCGCACAGTGCTACTGCTCACTAAACTCTCTCCAGACAGTGCTACTGCTCACTAAACTCTCTCCGTACAGTGCTACTGCTCACTAAACTCTCTCCGCACAGTGCTACTGCTCACTAAACTCTCTCCAGACAGTGCTACTGCTCACTAAACTCTCTCCGTACAGTGCTACTGCTCACTAAACTCTCTCCGCACAGTGCTACTGCTCACTAAACTCTCTCCGTACAGTGCTACTGCTCACTAAACTCTCTCCGTACAGTGCTACTGCTCACTAAACTCTCTCCGTACAGTGCTACTGCTCACTAAACTCTCTCCGTACAGTGCTACTGCTCACTAAACTCTCTCCGTACAGTGCTACTGCTCACTAAACTCTCTCCGTACAGTGCTACTGCTCACTAAACTCTCTCCGTACAGTGCTACTGCTCACTAAACTCTCTCCGCACAGTGCTACTGCTCACTAAACTCTCTCCGTACAGTGCTACTGCTCACTAAACTCTCTCCAGACAGTGCTACTGCTCACTAAACTCTCTCCGAACAGTGCTACTGCTCACTAAACTCTCTCCGTACAGTGCTACTGCTCACTAAACTCTCTCCAGACAGTGCTACTGCTCACTAAACTCTCTCCGCACAGTGCTACTGCTCACTAAACTCTCTCCGCACAGTGCTACTGCTCACTAAACTCTCTCCAGACAGTGCTACTGCTCACTAAACTCTCTCCGCACAGTGCTACTGCTCACTAAACTCTCTCCGCACAGTGCTACTGCTCACTAAACTCTCTCCGTACAGTGCTACTGCTCACTAAACTCTCTCCGTACAGTGCTACTGCTCACTAAACTCTCTCCGCACAGTGCTACTGCTCACTAAACTCTCTCCAGACAGTGCTACTGCTCACTAAACTCTCTCCGCACAGTGCTACTGCTCACTAAACTCTCTCCGTACAGTGCTACTGCTCACTAAACTCTCTCCGCACAGTGCTACTGCTCACTAAACTCTCTCCGCACAGTGCTACTGCTCACTAAACTCTCTCCAGACAGTGCTACTACTCACTAAACTCTCCGCATTACAGTGCTACTGCTCACTAAACTCTCTCCGTACAGTGCTACTACTCACTAAACTCTCTCCGTACAGTGCTACTACTCACTAAACTCTCTCCGTACAGTGCTACTGCTCACTAAACTCTCTCCGTACAGTGCTACTGCTCACTAAACTCTCTCCGTACAGTGCTACTACTCACTAAACTCTCTCCGTACAGTGCTACTACTCACTAAACTCTCTCCGTACAGTGCTACTACTCACTAAACTCTCTCCGTACAGTGCTACTGCTCACTAAACTCTCTCCGTACAGTGCTACTACTCACTAAACTCTCTCCGTACAGTGCTACTACTCACTAAACTCTCTCCGTACAGTGCATCCGGAAAGTATTCAGACCCCTTGACTTATTACACATTTTGTTACGTTACATTCTTATTCTGCAATTGATTAAATTTGGGGGACCTTTCTTGGGGACTTCAATTCTGCAGAAATGTTTTGGTACCCTTCCCCAGATCTGTGCCTTGACACAATCCTGTCTCTGAGCTCTAAGGACAATTCCTTCAACCTCATGCACGGTCAACTGTGGAACCTTATATAGGACAGGTGTGTGCCTTTCCAATAGTTTTTTTATTTGAACCTTTATTTAACTAGGCAAGTCAGTTAAGAACCATTTTTTATTTACAATGACTGCCTACAAATCATGTCCAATCAATTGAATTTACCACAGGTGGACTCAAATCAAGTTGTAGAATCATCTCAAGGATGATCAATGGAAACAGGATGCACCTCAATCCCGAGTCTCATAGCAAAGGGTCTGAATACTTAAAGGTATCTGGTTTTTTTTACTTAAAGGTATCTGTTTTTTTTTTTTTTTTTTAATTTTCATACAAAATTCTTTACTCTGTTTTCGCTTTGTCATTATGGGGTATTGTGTGTGTAGATTGAAGATCTAAATGTTTTATTTAATCCATTTTAGAATAAGGCTGTAACGAAGTCAAGGGGTCTGAATACTTTCCGAACACACTGTACTTCCATTGATTTTTTCAACTCGTTCCCGGCGTACCTTCAGAACAGTCTTGTGAGTCTTGGGGGTGTTCTAGAGCAAAACAACCAATATGTACGTTTTCGTGAATCTCACCTCTCCAGTGGCGACCCGTTATTCAGGGCAGGTGGGGCTTGAGGCGCACATTAAAAAGAATTAAAATATGTTTTTGGGCTTGCCTGTTTTGCATGTTATTTTGGCATTAATCAGTTTGCAAACAATGTAAAAACTATATATATCATTGAGTTAATAAAGCCGCATACAAACATGGTCTCTTTTTTGTTTTCTTGAGTGAGGCAGCTCCAAAATGCAGGAGTTTCAGCCTAGCTCAGTGCTTTCTGTGGTGGTGGGACAGCTCCAAAATGCAGGAGTTTCAGCCTAGCTCAGTGCTTTCTGTGGTGGTGGGGCAGCCAGCAGAAAACACGGAGCGTTGCCCCATGATTGGCTCAGTGTTCTGTCACTTACGGGGACACTACGTCACCACCAAATCTAAGGTTAGAGCTCAAATTCAAGCCCCTTGGGTGCTGCCATAGAGTTATATTAGAAGTGCCCATCCAAGAAGGCTCAAGATCATTGTCCACAGACAAAATGACTTTAAATGAAGTTATATGTACAGTAGTTTTGACTGGACTGATCATGTCAACATCATATTTTCACAATCTTAGCTAGCAGTCATCATCATGAATCAAGTCGACAGTCTACTGGAAAATCATTTTTAATCCTTGTCATATGAAGAGAAATAATGAAGAGAAATTATAGATAAAACGTATCGGTGCTCAGCGGATATAAACATTACACAACAAGTTGGAAATAGCAAATTCAACAATGAGTGGTTTGGAAGGAATCAGTGACAGCGGCTGTGTGGTCCCAAATCTGGGATTAAGGGGCTCTTTTCCAAGTTTAAAATGATAAACATTCAACATTGGCCATGCTGTCAATGAAGCATGATTTGTGCCGCACTCAAAACAACTGTTAACTCGGAACTGCGAAAACTTGACTTCAGTGAGTTCAAGACAACTGGGAAGTCGGGAATAAACGAGCCCGGACTGAGAAAATACGTTTTGAACGGTCATCCGGCGTCTTTCTAGAGCTACGACCTCAAGATCAATGAAGTCATCATGAATCAACCTTGTTTCTTCCAGAGTTCCCAGTTGTTTAGAAGCACCATACATCCAGAGAATGCTGCATCACCTTCCTGTTCAAGTGAGCACAGCACAACAAGGTGAGTCCAAAAATGTACTGTATGCTGCTTCATAAATGAAGTGATATGCCAGGGAGATGTGTATACTGTAGCTAAGAAAGTAGTACTAAGTGTATGTTGTGTAGTAAGCTGTTAGTAGCCCATATGCCTCACCCTAATAATTTGGTAGCCTATAACCTGTTTTAGAGAAATGTAATCATTGAAAATTGTAAGAGCTTTCATTGTCTGCTTATATTTCCCCCCTTATTTATCCTACGGTTCTGACTTGGTGTACAGGGAGAACACTAAGAACAGCCCATGTTCTGAATTCTGTTGCCGTACATTTCAAAAGTGCCGAACAAAGTTATATTGACTAATGTTACATCCGTCATAACTCGCTCATTAATGTCTTAATCGAAATGACGGATTGCCTCTTATCCATTTGCCGTCCCCTTATGCCATAGTTTGTACATCTTAATTTTCAGTAGAAACCACATTTGTTTAAGCAAGTCAGCAATATCAGCTATGTTTTTTAAAGGCAGTAAATGAGGCTGAATGAACTGTTTCGCTGCCAGACAAGGCTCCGCTGATAGCCAGGTGTAGCAGTGGTAAGATGTTGGGACAGCTTTATGTCGGCCCTAACAGTTTGTGGGCACCGTTTGTCACCATTATAGTGCAATTCATGTGTTGTTTAGTGTTGTGTAGTGGCTTTTCTGGCACGCATCCCACTTTTGTATTTTCTTTCCCCCACCGAGATCTACATGCGAAAATCGCCACTGCACTTTTCATATTAGTGTGGAGCCCAAACTGTTCGGAAGCTACAGACAGAAGTTGGCAGATCGGCTGTACCGACTTCAGGCGAGTCCCAAGAAGCCTGTGGGGGTCGTAGAACAAAACGGACGACACCATCGTTCTCATGAGTCTCATCTTTCCATAGAGGGGTTATAATGCTACAGACGTTTTTGTGAGAAAACGGATTTTCGAGATGTCTCATGGTCTGATTAAGATGCAGTGGATTGACAGACAGATTTTGATGGGGATTTTTTCATTTAGCTATTTAACACTGTTAATGGTTTATAATGCATTTACAAAGAATTTAATGTAATTATAATCCCTTTATAAACCCAAAAGAACCTTATTGTACAGTGTTACCACTCTCTCGGTCCTTGGTGATAGCTACTGGTTACCACTCTCTCTGTCCTTGGTGATAGCTACTTGTTACCACTCTCTCTGTCCTTGGTGATAGCTACTGGTTACCACTCTCTCTGTCCTTGGTGATAGCTACTGGTTACCACTCTCTCTGTCCTTGGTGATAGCTACTGGTTACCACTCTCTCGGTCCTTGGTGATAGCTACTTGTTACCACTCTCTCTGTCCTTGGTGATAGCTACTGGTTACCACTCTCTGTCCTTGGTGATAGCTACTTGTTACCACTCTCTCGGTCCTTGGTGATAGCTACTTGTTACCACTCTCTCTGTCCTTGGTGATAGCTACTGGTTACCACTCTCTCTGTCCTTGGTGATAGCTACTGGTTACCACTCTCTCTGTCCTTGGTGATAGCTACTTGTTACCACTCTCTCGGTCCTTGGTGATAGCTACTTGTTACCACTCTCTCGGTCCTTGGTGATAGCTACTTGTTACCACTCTCTCTGTCCTTGGTGATAGCTACTGGTTACCACTCTCTCGGTCCTTGGTGATAGCTACTGGTTGCCACTCTCTCTGTCCTTGGTGATAGCTACTGGTTACCACTCTCTCTGTCCTTGGTGATAGCTGAATGCACTAACTGTAAGTCGCTGTAAATAAGAGCATCTGCTAAATGACTAACATGTAAATGTAACAGTTTGGGCTACAGTACTTACGTCTTTGAGTGTGATGATGTTGGGGTGTTGTGCGTATCTCATCAGAATCTCAATCTCCTCCGATGGATCCCTCTTACCCTTATCTATTATCTAGAAAAACAGACATTCAGGTGAGTATCTACTTAGAACAGGTTTATTCGGATACTTTGACTTGACTTCGGTTTCTGTGTAGAGTCCCAGTAGTGACTGTCATTTTGAACTATGGTGCAGCATCACAGTAGTGACTGTCATTTTGAACTATGGTGCAGCATCACAGTAGTGACTAGCTACTAGCCAGAATCCGACTGATGCCATGAGCTGTTCTCCTGCCCTCTGCTGGTAGAGATGAGAACTGCTACATGTCTGTGTGTAATAATCACAGATATCCTATTAATTTCAAATCAAACTTTGTCACATGCGCCGAATACAAGTGTAGACCTCACCGTGAAATGCTGAATACAAGCCCTTAACCAACAGGTGTAGACCTCACCGTGAAATGCTGAATACAAGCCCTTAACCAACAGGTGTAGACCTCACCGTGAAATGCTGAATACAAGCCCTTAACCAACAGGTGTAGACCTCACCGTGAAATGCTGAATACAAGCCCTTAACCAACAGGTGTAGACCTCACCGTGAAATGCTGAATACAAGCCCTTAACCAACAGGTGTAGACCTCACCGTGAAATGCTGAATACAAGCCCGTAACCAACAGGTGTAGACCTCCCCGTGAAATGCTGAATACAAGCCCTTAACCAACAGGTGTAGACCTCCCCGTGAAATGCTGACTACAAGCCCTTAACCAACAGGTGTAGACCTCCCCGTGAAATGCTGACTACAAGCCCTTAACCAACAGGTGTAGACCTCCCCGTGAAATGCTGACTACAAGCCCTTAACCAACAGGTGTAGACCTCCCCGTGAAATGCTGACTACAAGCCCTTAACCAACAGGTGTAGACCTCCACGTGAAATGCTGAATACAAGCCCTTAACCAACAGGTGTAGACCTCCCCGTGAAATGCTGAATACAAGCCCTTAACCAACAGGTGTAGACCTCCCGTGAAATGCTGAATACAAGCCCTTAACCAACAGGTGTAGACCTCCCCGTGAAATGCTGAATACAAGCCCTTAACCAACAGGTGTAGACCTCCCCGTGAAATGCTGAATACAAGCCCTTAACCAACAGGTGTAGACCTCCCCGTGAAATGCTGAATACAAGCCCTTAACCAACAGGTGTAGACCTCCCCGTGAAATGCTGACTACAAGCCCTTAACCAACAGGTGTAGACCTCCCCGTGAAATGCTGAATACAAGCCCTTAACCAACAGTGCAGTTCAAGAAGAGTTAAGAAAATATTTACCAAATAGACTAAAGTAAATTATAACAATAAAAAGTAACACAATAAAATAACAACAACGAGGCTACAGTTGAAGTCAGAAGTTTACATACACCTTAGCCAAATACATTTAAACTCACAATACCTGACATTTAAAAATAAAAAATTCCCTGTCTTAGGTCATCACCACTTTATGTTAAGAATGTGAAATGTCAGAATAATAGTATTGAGAATTCTTTATTTCAGCTTTTATTTCTTTCATCACATTCCCAGTGGGTCAGAAGTTTACATGCTACCAAATAATTGCTCGCACACGCTTTTTCAGTTCTGCCCACAAATGTTCTATAGGATTGAGGTCAGGGCTTTGTGACATCCACTCCAATACCTTGACTTGGTTGTCCTTAAGCCAACAGACACTCTGTTGATTACCTATATTAATGTGTATTGTGATGTTACCTTGACAGCGTAGTCCATAACAGACACTCTGTGTACACAGCGTTTACAGATAGAATACGATCCAACTCCAATATCCTCCTGAAGCTCATACAGGTCTGAGAACTGGGCTGATCCACCATGCATCTAGACCAGAGAGAGAGAGAGAGAGAGAGAGAGAGAGAGAGAGAGAGAGAGAGAGAGAGAGAGAGAGAGAGAGCGAGAGAAAGGTGAACCTGGAGAAGAGTCCCCTAAGCAAGCTGGTCCTGGGGCTCTGTTCACAAACACAAACAGACCCCACAGAGCCCCAGGACAGCAACACAATTAGACCCAACCAAATCATGGGAAAACAAAAAGATAATGACTTGACACATTGGAAAGAATAAAACTAAGCAAACTAGAATGCTATTTGGCCCTAAACAGAGAGTACACAGTGGCAGAATCCCTGACCACTGTGACTGACCCAAACTTAAGGAAAGCTTTGACTATGTACAGACTCAGTGAGCATAGCCTTGCTATTGAGAAAGGCCGCCGTAGGCAGACCTGGCTGTCAAGAGAAGACAGGCTATGTGCACACTGCCCACAAAATGAGGTGGAAACTGAGCTGCATTTCCTAACCTGCTGCCAAATATATGACCATAGAGACACATATTTCCCTCAGATTACACAATTTTGATAAACTCCCATATCTACTGGGTGAAATACCACAGTGCGCAATCACAGCAGCAAGATTTGTGACCTGTTGCCACAAGAAACGGTCAACCAGTGAAGAACAAACACTATATTTAAATACAACCCATATTTATGTTTATTTATTTTCCCTTTTGTACTTTAACTAACTGCACATCATTACAACACTATATACATTATTAGACATTATATGACATTTGTAATGTCTTTATTCTTTTGGATCTTCTGTGAGTGTAATGTTTACTGTTAATTTTTATTGTTTATTTCACTTTTGTTTATTATCTACTTCACTTGATTTGGCAATGTTACATAGGTTTCGCATGCCAATAAAGCCCTTAAATTGAATAGAAAAATTGAGAGAGACAGAGAGAGAGACAGAGACCGTGAGGGAGACCGGGAGAGAGACCCCGAGAGACCAAGAGGGAGACCGGGAGAGAGACCCCGAAATACCAAGAGGGAGACCGGGAGAGAGACCCCGAGAGACCGAGAGGGAGACCGAGAGAGAGACCCCGAGAGGGAGACCGGGAGAGAGACCCCGAGAGACCGAGAGGGAGACCGAGAGAGAGACCCCGAGAGACCTAGAGGGAGACCAAGAGAGAGACCCCGAGAGACCGAGAGGGAGACCCTGAGAGAGACCCCGAGAGACCTAGAGGGAGACCCCGAGAGAGACCCCGAGAGGGAGACCGGGAGACCGAGAGACATTATAAATAAGAATTTGTTCTTAATTGACCTGTCTGGTACAATAAATAAAAGCAATTTGAAAAAGAGGCGAGACAGAAGGCGGTAACAATGTAATATAACAATTCACAAGTTACCTAATATGGAATAAAGTGTACCTACACTGTAATTACACTGTACCGATTTCATGTCAAATGAGGTAGTTATCCTCTACGGGATCGGTGTACCTCCCCCACGGGACGGTTGAGCTAACGTAGGCTAATGTGATTAGCATGAGGTTGTAAGTAGCAAGAACATTTCCCAGGACATAGACATATCTGATATGGGCAGAAAGCTTAAATTCTTGTTAATCTAACTGCACTGTCCAATTTACAGTAGCTATTACAGTGAAAGAATACCATGCTATTGTTTGAGGAGAGTGCACAATTTTGAACATGAAAAGTTATTGATATACAAATTAGGCACATTTGGGCAGTCTTGATACAACATTTTGAACAGAAATGCAATGGTTCATTGGATCAGTCTAAAACTTTGCACATACACTACTACCATCTAGTGGCCAAAATCTAGATTGCGCCTAACCTGGAACAGTATAATATGGCCTTTCTATTGCATTTCAAAGATGGGACCCCCCAAAAAATAAAGTTTGTTTCTTTGTATTATATTTTACCAGATCTTATGTGTTATATTCTCCTACATTAATATTACATTTCCACAAACGTCAAGGTGTTTTCCTATCCTTGCTACAGGCAGTTAGATTTGGGTATGTCATATTAGGCGAAAATTTAAAAAAAGGGTCCAATCCTTTAAGTATTTTAGTGTTAGCACACAGTTCAGAAAAACTACCAGGATACACTTCTACACTCCATCCCCCAGGTGGCAGCACCAACAGAGTCAAGGGCTGTGAGAGAGCAAATGGATTGAAACATTCAAGCATGCGCACGTGTACTAAAGGCACAATGTTGAGCAGTGGGGAACTGTGTGTGTGTGTGTGTGTGTGTGTGTGTGTACCTGTACTATAGGCAGGATGCTGAGTAGAGGAGAGCCCTTGTCATCTAGAGAGGCTGGAGCCACGAAGCTGAACCCTTTAAACAGCTGATGGGCATTGGCACTGGGAGGAATTCCTGGGGAGTCTACAAACACCCAGACACCCACCCACCCACCCAGACAAACACACCCACCCACACCCAGACGAGACGTGTGTTAGCAATAGAAGGAACAACTGGAGAATCTAGACTGTGACCCTCATGTACCTTTGGGTGTTTTAGCGGTGAACTCTGGGTCGAAGCAGAAAGTGTCGTCAGGCTTCCCTGCTGCTGGTTTGAACGGAGGCTGGAGCTCTGTTCTGTATAGCTTCTATGGAGGAAGGGAGGGTTGAGCTGAGATATTCATATTTAGTTTCCGTTCCAAGTCATAACGAACAGTGTAGAGACACAGAAAGAGAGACAGAAAGACAGAGGCAGACAGACACAGACAGACAGACAGACAGAGACAGACAGACAAAGACAGACAGACAAAGACACACAGAGACAGAGACATAGAAAGACAGAAACAAAGACAGACAGAGACAAAGACAGACAGAGACAGACAGGGGCAGAGACCGACAGAGACAGACAGGGGCAGAGACGGACAGAGACAGACAGGTGCAGAGACCGACAGAGACAGACAGGGGCAGAGACAGACAGAGACAGACACAGACACAAAGAGACAGACAGACACAGTCAGACAGACAGACAGAGAGAGACCAAGAGACAGTCAGACAGAGAAACAGTCAAACAGAGAGACAGACAGAGAATTAACATGATGAAGAATGCAGAAACCTAATGAAAGAAATTGAGAAACCTGTCCAACAGAAAACAGAGACCCAGAAAACCTGAGCCTACAGCTTCACTAAGGTGAATGACTAAAACAATACTGAAACACACTACGGAAAAAGAAGGAACAGCACGTCAGAAATCAGCTCAATGTAATTGAAGAATCCATAGGAAAATTGGAAAACACTAAACAAACAACACGAAGAGTTATCTATCCAAAACGGAGATGTGTGGATAAACCACTTCTCCACAATTTTTGTCCCTAAAACAAAGAACAGCAAAAACATATGCAGTTGAAGTCGGAAGTTTACATACACCTTAGACAAATACATTTAAAAAGTCCGTTTTTCACAATTCCTGACATTTAATCCTAGTAAAAATTCCCTGTCTTAGGTCAGTTAGGATCACCACTTTATTTTAAGAATATGAAATGTCAGAATAATACTAGAGATAATGATTTATATCAGCTTTTATTTCTTTCATCACGTTCCCAGTGGGTCAGACATTTACATACATTCAATTAGGATTTGGTAGCATTGCCTAAAAATTGTTTAACCTTGGTCAAACGTTTTGGGTAGCCTTCCACAAGCTTCCCACAATACGTTGGGTGAATTTTGCCCATTACTCCTGACAGAGCTGGTGTAACTGGTTTGTAGGTGTAACTGGTTTGTCAGGTTGGTAGGCCTCCTTGCTCGCACACGCATTTTCAAGTCTGCCCACATATTTTCTATAGGATTGAGGTCAGGGCTTTGTGATGGCCACTCCAATACCTTGACTTTGTTGTCCTTAAGCCATTTTGCCAACTTTGGAAGTATGCTTGGGGTCATTGTCCATTTGGGAGACCCATTTGTGACCAAGCTTTAACTTCCTGACTGATGTCTTGAGATGTTGCTTCAATATATCCACATCATTTCCCTCCCTCATGATGCCATCTATTTTGTGAAGTGCACCAGTCCCTCCTGCAGCTATGCACCCCCACAACATGATGCTGCCACCCCCGTGCTTCACGGTTGGGATGGTGTTCTTCGGCTTGCAAGCCTCCCCCTTTCTCCTCCAAACATAACGATGGTCATTACGGCCAAACAGTTCTATTTTTATTTCATCAGACCAGTGGACATTTCTCCAAAAAGTACGATATTTGTCCCCATGTGCAGTTGCAAACCGTAGTCTGGCTTTTTTATGGCTGTTTTGGAGCAGTGGCTTCTTCCTTGCTGAGCTGCCTTTCAGGTTATGTTGATATAGGACTCGTTTTACTGTGGATATAGATACTTTTGTACCTGTTTCCTCCAGCATCTTCACAAGGTCCTTTGCTGTTGTTCTGGGATTTCTTAGCTTTTTTCGCACCAAAGTACGTTCATCTCTAGGAGACAGAACGCGTCTCCTTCCTGAGCAGTATGACGGCTGCGTGGTCCCATGGTGTTTATACTTGCGTACTATTGTTTGTACAGATGAACGTGGTACCTTCAGGCGTCTGGAAATTGCTCCCAAGGATGAACCAGACTTGTGGAGGTCTTGGCTGATTTATTTTTGATTTTCCCATGATGTCAAGCGAAGAGGCACTGAGTTTGAAGGTAGGCCTTGAAATATATCCACAGGTACACCTCCAATTGACTCAAATAATGTCAATTAGCAAAAGCTTCTAAAGCCATGACATAATTTTCTGGAATTTTCCAAGCTGTTTAAAGGCACAGTCAACTTAGTTTATGCAAACTTCTGACCCACTGGAATCGTGATACAGAAACTTTGTGGAGTGGTTGAAAAACGAGTTTTAATGACTTTAGCCTAAGTGTATGTAAACTTCCGACTTCAACTGTACGGGAGCGGCAGGTAGCCTAGTTGTTAGAGCGTTGGACTTGTAACCGGAGGGTTGCAAGTTCGAATCCCCGAGCTGACAAGGTAAAAATCTGTCGCTCTGCCCCTGAACAAGGCAGTTAACCCACTGTTCCCGGGCGCCGAAGACGTGGATGTCGATTAAGGCAGCCCCCCGCACCTCTCTGATTCAGAAAGGTTGGGTTAAATGCGGAAGACACATTTCGGTTGAAGGCATTCGGTTGTACAACTGACTAATAATGGTGACTTTGACTTTGACATGATCAAATACAAATCTTAGAATCAACTTTTGAAGACGACCAGAACATACTGGATTCTCCAATTACATTGAAGGAACTACAGGACAAAATACAAACCCTCCAACCCAAAAAGGCCTGTGGTGTTGATGGTATCCTACATGAAATGATAAAATATACAGACCACAAATTCCAATTGGCTATACTTAAACTCTTCAACATCATCCTCAGCTCTGGCATCTTCCCCAATATTTGGAACTAAGGACTGATCACCCCAATCCACAAAAGTGGAGACCCAATAACTACCGTGGGATATGCGTCAACAGCAACCTTGGGAAAATCCTATGCATTATCATTAACAGCTGACTCGTACATTTCCTCAGTGAAAACAGTGTATTGAGCAAATGTCAAATAGGCGTTTTACCAAATTACCATACGACAGACCACGTATTCATCCTGCATACCATAATTGACAAAAAAACTAAAACAAAGGCAAAGTCTTCTCATGCTTTGATGACTTCAAAAAAGCTTTAGACTCAATTTGCTAAACAAATTGATCAAAAGTGATGTTAGGGGAAAAACATACAGCTTAAACCCCACATTCTTCAACATATATATTAACGAATTGTCGAGGGCACTAGAACAGTCTCCAGCACTTGGCCTCACCCTACTAGAATCTGAAGTCAAATATCTACTGTTTGCTGATGCTCTGGTGCTTCTGTCCCCAACCATGGAGGGCCTACAGCAACACATACAGTGAGGGAAAAAAGTATTTGATCCCCTGCTGATTTTGTACGTTTGCCCACTGACGAAGAAATTATCAGTCTATAATTTTAAATGGTAGGTTTATTTGAACAGTGAGAGACGGAATAACAACAAAAAAAAACTGAAAAACGCATGTGAAAAATGTTATAAATTGATTTGCATTTTAATGAGGGAAATAAGTATTTGACCCCTCTGCAAAACATGAATTAGTACTTGGTGGCAAAACCCTTGTTGGCAATCACAGAGGTCAGACGTTTTTTGTAGTTGGCCACCAGGTTAGCACACATCTCAGGAGGGATTTTGTCCCACTCCTCTTTGCAGATCTTCTCCAAGTCATTAAGGTTTCGAGGCTGACATTTGGCAACTCGAACCTTCAGCTCCCTCCACAGATTTTCTATGGGATTAAGGTCTGGAGACTGGCTAGGCCACTCCAAGACCTTAATGTGCTTCTTCTTGAGCCACTCCTTTGTTGCCTTGACCGTGTGTTTTGAGATATTGTCATGCCCATCCACGACACATTTTCAATGCCCTGGCTGAGGGAAGGAGGTTCTCACCCAAGATTTGACGGTACATGGCCCCGTCCATCGTCCCTTTGATGCGGTGAGGTTGTCCTGTCCCCTTAGCAGAAAAACACCCCCAAAGCATAATGTTTCCACCTCCATGTTTGACGGTGGGGATGGTGTTCTTGGGGTCATAGGCAGCATTCCTCCTCCTCCAAACACGGTGAGTTGATGCCAAAGAGCTCCATTTTGGTCTCATCTGACCACAACACTTTCACCCAGATGTCCTCTGAATCATTCAGATGTTCATTGGCAAACTTCAGACGGGCATGTATATGTGCTTTCTTGAGCAGGGGGACCTTGCGGGCGCTGCAGGATTTCAGTCCTTCACGGCGTAGTGTGTTACCAATTGTTTTCTTGGTGGCTATGGTCCCAGCTGCCTTGAGATCATTGACAAGATCCTCCCGTGTAGTTCTGGGCTGATTCCTCACCGTTCTCATGATCATTGCAACTCCACGAGGTGAGATCTTGCATGGAGCCCCAGGCCGAGGGAGATTGACAGTTCTTTTGTGTTTCTTCCATTTGCGAATAATCGCACCAACTGTTTTGTCACCTTTTCACCAAGCTGCTTGGCGATGGTCTTGTAGCCCATTCCAGCCTTGTGTAGGTCTACAATCTTGTCCCTGACATCCTTGGAGAGCTCTTTGGTCTTGGCCACGGTGGAGAGTTTGGAATCTGATTGATTGATTGCTTCTGTGGACAGGTGTCTTTTATACAGGTAAGAAACTGAGATTAGGAGCACTCCCTTTAAGAGTGTGCTCCTAATCTCAGCTCGTTACCTGTATAAAAGACACCTGGGAGCCAGAAGGGGGTCAAATACTTATTTCCCTCATTAAAATGAAAATCAATTTATAACATTTTTCACATGCGTTTTTCTGGATTTTTTGGATGTTATTCTGTCTCTCACTGTTCAAATAAACCTACCATTAAAATTATAGACTGATCATTTCTTTGTCAGTGGGCAAACGTAGAAAATTAGCAGGGGATCAAATACTTTTTTCCCTCACTGTAGATCTTCTGCACAGATTCTGTCAGACCTGGGCCCTGACAGTGCATCTCAGTAAGACAAAAATAATGGTGTTCCAGAAAAAGTCCAGTTGCCAGGACCACGTTTTTTTCTCCCATGTTTTGGTACCCTTTGGTACCCTGTGCCTCGACAAAATCCTGTCTCAGAGCTCTACAGATAATTCATTCAACCTCATGGCTTGGTTTTAGACAGGTGTGTGCCTTTCCAAATCATGTCCAATCAATTGAATTTACCACAGGTGGACTCCAATCAAGTTGTAGAAACATCTCAAGGATGATCAATAGAAACAGGATGCACTTGAGCTCCATTTCGAGGCTCATAGCAAATGCTCTGAATACTTACGTAAATAAGGTATTTCTGTGTTTTATTTTTAATAAATGTACAAAAATTTCTAAAATCCTGTTTTTGCTTAGTCGTTACAGGGTATTGTGTGTAGATTGCAAAAAAAAAACTGTAATACTTATTTTTTTTAATAAGGCCGTAACGTAACAAAATGTGGAAAAGGTCAAGTGGTCTGAATTAGTTTCCGAAGGCGCTGTACCTCACCCTAAACAAGAAGGCCAAAAGGACATGTAAAATCCCAATCCCAATTAGGATCTGGCGAAAAACCTGTTATAGATATTAGTTATAGAAGAAGAAGAAGAAGAAGAAGAAGAAGTTTTATTTATATAGCTCAAGGTCGCTTTACATTGCACATTACAATACATTCAGAACACACACACATACATCGCAGTCACATAGGATACACACTACCCAAAATGCATGTCAAACAGATATGTTTTCAACTGGATCTTGAATGCACTCACGGATGAGGTATTGCGTAGTGTAAGAGGTAGTGAATTCCATAATTTAGGAGCATTAACATCAAATGACCTCCCACCTACAGTGGACAACCGGAAACGAGGGATGGTCAACAAACCAAGTTCAGCTGA
Organism: Brachymystax lenok tsinlingensis; assembly: GCA_030435695.1. Classification (NCBI taxonomy): domain Eukaryota; kingdom Metazoa; phylum Chordata; class Actinopteri; order Salmoniformes; family Salmonidae; genus Brachymystax; species Brachymystax lenok. Next base: position 260,297 of record CM059789.1, read on the forward strand.
TCTAAGGGACCGAGCAGGGCGGTAAGGATAGAGTAAATCAGAGAGATATTGGGGAGCAAGACCATTTAATGCTTTAAAAGTTAGAAGCAATACCTTAAAGTGGATACGTGATGCCACAGGTAGCCAGTGAAGGTCATGAAGCAGAGGAGTGATGTGAGCAGAGCGCCTAGTGGAGGTGAGAACTCTTGCTGCTGAGTTTTGAACATACTGTAATCTTGCAATAAGTTTTTTGGGAAGACCAAGAAGTAAGGCATTGCAATAGTCCAAGCGTGAAGTGATTAATGCATGAATTAGAGTTTCAGCATCAGCTAAAGTGAGAGAAGATCGGAGACGAGCAATATTACAAAGATGGAAAAAAGAGTTTTTAACTTCACCGGCTCCAGCAGAAAAACTGACTGTTTTGGAGAGCCTGGCGTGCCCAAAGTAAAATGCCTCCCATTTAGGCCCAGAAAATGGGATATGCATATATTTAGTACCATTGGATAGGAAACACTCTGAATTTTCCAAAACTGTTAACCATTTGTCTGTGGGTCAATCATAACGCATTTGGCAGGCAAAACCCTGAGGAATCTCTGTCCTGAAAAAGTCATTTTGACACATTGCTCATTTTGAGCCCTCCCTATCCAAAATGACCATATATAGGCATGTGAACTCAGTGCACGTCGCTTCCTTATGATGTCATCAACCACGAGACGGTGTTTTACTCCATCTTGGGAATTTCGCCATTGATAAACAGCTTGGAACGAGAGACCACGTTATGAAAACTCTTCAGAGTGCGCTGCGTGCATGAGAAGGCGCGCTGTGCCTTATTTATCGCTTTTAGCTGCTCAGTTTATATTCGCTGATTTATAATATTACATATCGTAAAAGGGTTCCTAAGGATACATTTAAAACTATGTTTGATTGTTTTTGGACAAGTTTATAGGTAACATTTGAACGAGTTGGCGCTGCTTTCAAAAAGAGTAATGGAGGCTGTCGCTTTGCATGAACCAAATGGAGGATTTATGGATAAAAGACGTTACTTTTTCTAACAAAAGAACCATGGATTGTCTTCGTTTGGACACTTAGGAAGACCTCAGCAGAAGTTCTTCAACAGGTAATTACTTTGTTTTCGCTGTGAAATGTGTTATGTGTGTGCCATGATTGCTAATCGATACATGGCTATTGGAAAATATGTGAGGTGCTACCCTCAAACAAATGAATGTGCTGCTTTGCGTGAAGCCTTTTTGAAATCTGACAACGCTGTGATATTGCCTAGAAACAGAGCTTTTGATGAGTATGGAACACTTGTATATAGCTGGATGTTTAATAATTCAATTTTCGGATTTTAAATCTGGCGCTACAGGTTTTAGCTGGTAGTGTCGGGATGATCCCGCTAGCGACCCACTGGTATTTGAGTCGTTAACAAGAGAAGAAATGTGAGAGCCAAAAGATAGAGTTGAATCGAATAAGACACCAAGGTTACGAATCAATGACGAAGGCTTAACGTGGATTCCATCAACATCAAAGGACTGATCAATCCTTTTGGCTGAGGCAGCAGGACCAATCAATAATATCTCAGTTTTATTATCATTCAGTTTAAGGAAATTCAGGGACATCCATTTCTGGATGTCCCTGATACATTCAGTGAGTGAGTCAGGCAAAGATAACCTATCAGAGCTGGTGGTGAGGTAGATTTGAATATCATCAGCATAGCAATGGAACTGAAGTCCGTGCCTGCGTATGATATCACCGAGTGGATATATGTAGATGATGAATAATAGTGGGCCAAGAACCGAACCTTGAGGGACACCCTGTGTAAGTGAAGCAGTGGCAGATCTAAACCCTTGTATAGTGATATAATACTTTCTGTCGCTAATGTAGGAGATGAGCCAAGAAAGAGCAGAGCCAGTGATACCAATGTCAGAAAGCCTAGAGATAAGTATTTCATGGCAGACTGTGTCAAAAGCAGCGCTTAAATCAAGAAGCATCAGGATGTTTATCAGCCCTGCATCCATGGACAAAAGAATGTCGTTAACCACCCGGAGAAGAGCAGTTTCAGTGCTATGAGCTGGGCGAAATCCAGACTGAAAAGGTTCAAAAAGACCGTTTATATCCAAATGTGATCGCAATTGAAGCAACAACCCTTTCAAGGACTTTGCTTAAGAATGGTAAGTTGGATATTGGTCTGTAATTTTCCATGTTTAGGTGGTCTAGGCCTGATTTTTTAAGAATGGGCGTCACCGCAGCCATTTTTAAATCTGCTGGAACAACGCCGGACGCCAAACTACAGTTAATCATATGTGTTATGAAGGGTGCAACCTCAGGGACACACAACTTAAGCAAAACAGTAGGTGTAGGATCAAGTTGGCAGGATGTGGAATTTGACTTCACAATTAGATCACTTATAGCAGTTGGAGTAGTTAGAGTGAAAGCAGAGAGAGAGTTTGTAGAATGAGTAAAATCAGCTATTATTAAGTGAACATTTGAGTCACTTGGATGAGGAGTGTTTTTGGCGATATTCCTCTATGGTTGTTATAGACATATATACATATTCCTCTATGGTTGTTATAGACATATATACATATTCCTCTATGGTTGTTATAGACATATATACATATTCCTCTAAGGTTGTTATAGACATATACATATTCCTCTATGATTGTTATAGACATACATATTCCTCTATGGTTGTTATAGCCATATATACATATTTCTCTATGGTTGTTATAGACATATAGACATATATACATATTCCTCTATGGTTGTTATAGACATATAGACATATATACATATTTCTCTATGGTTGTTATAGACATATACATATATACATATTCCTCTATGGTTGTTATAGACATATACATATTCCTCTATGGTTGTTATAGACATATATACATATTCCTCTATGGTTGTTATAGACATATATACATATTCCTCTATGGTTGTTATATACATATATACATGTTGTTATAGACATATACATATATACATATTCCTCTATGGATGTGAGGTTTGGGGTCCACTCACCAACCAAAAATTCACAAAATGGGAGAAACACCCAATTGAGACTCTGCATGCAGAATTCTGCAAAAATACACAACGCAAAAACCCAAACAACGTATGAGGAACAACATTAGGACATCAGCTAGTTATAAAAATCCAGAAAAAGAGCTGTTCCATTCTATAACTACCTAAATCACCTTCATCCTGGAAACCCTAGACCAACAGCGCAGTAATGTCTAACAAGTACATCCGGTAAGTCGAGTGAACGCTGGCGCACCTAGTTGCCGCTGCTCGCTGCCAGAAACCTCTTCTTTTTTTTACTTTTAACTTTACAGACTCACTTTATGGTTCTATGACCTAATTGGACAGTGTAATTGCCTTCATTGGGAATACTTTTACGATCTACCGGCATTACCTATTTTCTGAGTCTTCACAGTTAGCTCACCTGTTCTGGTTTGAGCCTCATCTGGCGTTTTCACTGGCCGTCGATGCTGCTTAAATCTTCATCAACAATGTGGACTGGTAGGACATACTTCTTGTTTGTCTGTGCCTGGCTCTTTCTACTGCCTGTTCACCTGCTAGTGACGGGTTTGCATCAGTATTCGGCCATTGACCTGCTCCGGCTGCGCTGTCATCTGCCTGGACCTGCGCCGGAGGCTTTCCATCTTCATCCGGACATCGCCTTCCAGCCTCGTCCGAGATATATCCACGAGGGTCGCGCCGGAATTTCCACCACAACAGCTCAACAGTAATAAAGTCCATCTGGTTCAGCTCTCGTCGCCCTCTACGTTCCACCAACCGGGCTGTTGACCACAGTGTGTTAGCCCGCCTAGCTCGGTCGGCTAGCACACCGCACTCAAACCCACTATTACTGCAGTATAATCATCGCTAATAAAGGAAACTCCAAGTCACTGTTTTCCCTACTTAACAATATCACCCAACCCCAGAACTTTCTCCCCCCTCACTTGTATACAACCTCCTTCTGCAACTCCATTATGTCATTTTTTACTGAAAAAATCCCAAACATCCACCAGCACCTTGGATCTATCCCTCACCTCAGCATCTCAGTCGACTTTCACCCATCCACACATTCATTTCCTTCCTTCCAGCTACCCGCTATTTCAGAAATCACAGAACTTATCAGGAAATCCAAGCCTTCCACTTGTCAACTTGACCCCTTTCCCACACAACTTGTTAAAGCCTGCCTTTCCTCCCTGGTTCCCCTCATTTCTGCTTTCATCCACTCCTCTCTCACTACTGGAACTGTTCCTACATCTTTCAAAACTGCTGCTATTACCCCAATTTTTTTGGTGCGGATCCCTCCGACTTCAACAACTTCCGTCCTATATCCAATTTACCATTCATTTCCAAAATTCTTGAAAAAACTGTTTCCTCTCAACTCCATTCTCATCTATCCCACAATAACTTGTATGAACAGTTCCAGTCCGGTTTCCGTCCCACTTCATAGCACGAAACAGCACTTATCAAAATCACCAATGACCTCCTTATGGCAGCTGATTCTGGACTTCTTACCATCCTCATCCTCCTCGATCTGAGTGCAGCCTTTGATACCATCAGTCACACCGTCCTCCTCAACAGGTTATCTTCTATCGGCATTAGCCACACTCCGTTAGACTGGTTCACATCTTATCTCTCTGGCCGCACTCAAGTTCATTCAACTTAAATCTTTAAATCCAGTCCCTCCGCCGTCACTTCTGGTGTGCCCCAGGGCTCTGTCCTGGGGCCCCTACTTTTCATCATTTATCTCCTGCCCCTGGGCAATATCTTCCGCAAATTCAATATTCAATTCCACTGTTATGCTGATGACACCCAGCTCTACTTTTCGACCAAACCCTTGTCCACTCTCCCGCCCACCTCCCTCGGAAATAAAAACCTGGTTTTCCCAAAACTTCCTCAAATTAAACAGTAATAAAACTGAGGTTCTCCTTATTGGCACTAAATCTACTTTATCCAAAACCGACAGTTTTTCTCTTAATATTGATAACTCCTCCGTTTCACCCTCCCCACAGGTTAAGAGTCTGGGTGTCATCCTTGACAGCACATTATCTTTTCAATCGCACATTAATAACATTACACGGTCTGCCTATTTCCATCTACGAAACATTAATCGACTCCGTCCCTCCCTTACCCCCCATACTGCCGCCGTCCTTGTCCAGTCTCGTCACTTCCCATTTGGACTACTGTAACTCTCTCCTTTTTGGCCTCCCTCATAAATCCCTCCATAAACTTCAACTGGTCCAGAATTCAGCTGCCCGCATCATTACTCGAACCCCCTCCATTCATCACATCACTCCTGTTCTCCAACAGCTTCACTGGCTCCCGGTCCAGTTCCGTATCCAATTCAAAGTCCTTCTGTTAACATTCAAGTCCATCCATAAACTCGCCCCCCCATATTTGTCTGATCTCCTCCAGGGTCCAACTTCCACCCGCTCCCTTAGATCCTCTTCCTCCATACACCTGTCTGACCCCCCGCCCGTCTCACCACTATGGGGAGCAGAGCATTCAGCCGCTCTGCTCCCCGTCTCTGGAACTCATTGCCATCCCAACTCAGAAACATTGATTCATTTTCCCATTTCAAATCACAACACACCTGTTTAAAACTGCCTCTCTCACTTGACGCCAATTGCTCTGCTTCTTTTGTTGTTTTTAATGCTGTTCTATGCTTTTAAATGTCTTATGTTCCCTGTACGGTGTCCTTGAGTGTCGAGAAAGGCGCCTTAAATAAAATGTATTATTATTAAAAGGAAGCGATGCCTACACATTCCCTCACAAACCCCTCATCTCAGCCAGCTGATTCTGCGCCTCTGTGAACAAACACAAACAGACCCCAAAAAACTGGTCAAATTGGAATGCTATCTGGCCCTAAACAGAGAGTACACAGTGGCAGAATACCTGACCACGGTGACAGACGCAAAATTAAGAAAGTCCTTGACTATGTACAGACTCAGTGAGCATAGCCTTGCTATTGAGAGAGGCCGCCGTTAGACAGACCTGGCTCTCAAGAGAAGACAGGCTATGTGCCCACTGCACACAAAATGAAGTGGAAACTGAGATGCACTTCCTAACCTCCTGCCCAATGTATAAACGCCTTAAAAGATACATATTTCCCACAGATTACACAGACCCACAAAGAATTTCAAAACAAATCAAACATTGATAAACTCCCTTATCTGTACGGCGAAATACTGCAGTGTGTAATCACAGCAGCAAGATGTGTGGCCCATTGCCATGAGAAAAGGGCAACCAGTTGAGCACAAACAACATTGTAAATACCACAAATATTTATGTTTATTTGTCTTCCTCACTATTCATACTACAACTATTTTCACATTATTAAAACAAATGATCTGTTCAATGTTAACTGTTCCTTCCTAATAGCGTTATTATATTGTTTTGTGTCTTCTCACTTTAGTTTGTTTATTTGACTTGCTTTGGCAATGTAAACATGTTTCCCAATAAAGGCCTGTTGAATTGAGAGAGACCCAGTCACCAGCCCATATTAAACCCTCCCCTTCCTTCTGGTCTCAGCCAATCATCTCCTGCTGGCTCCTAAACACTCCCACTGAAATATTAACACACACACTGTCAGACCTCTGCCCAGACACACACACACACCTAGCACTCCACAGACCAATCCTGAGTAAGCCGACCGTCTGTTAGGTGGGAATGGGATGCATTTTGTGTGTGGGTGTGTGTGTGTGTGTGTGAGAGAGAGACTCACGTTCCAGTCGATCGTTGAGAAGAAGGCGTGACGTTTGATCTCCTCCACCCCGTCGGCCCCGGCCCCTACACAGATACAGTGCACCGTCAGTAACACACACACACAGCGAGACAACCGTCAGTAACACACACACTCTCGCTCTCTTACCCAGGTGGTTAATTTGTGTCTGTTCTTTCAGTGTTTTGTTACTTGTCATGTTTTGTGTTTTTTTGTGGACCCCAGGAAGAGTAGCTGCTGCCTCTGCAAAAGCTAATGGGGATCCTAATAAACAAAGAAACTTACCCAGGCGGTTAGCAGGGTTGCGTTTAAACAGCATTCTCAGCAGACTCTGGGCTTCTAGACTCAGGAACTGAGGCATCCCTAACTTAGCTCTGAGGAGGGAGGGAGGGAGGGAGGGAGGGAGGGAGGGTGAGTGAGAAGAGAGAGAAGAGGAGAGAGCGAGTGAAAACAATGAACATATGTCAAATTGGCTTCTTACCAAAATATCTTACGACAGACCACGTATACACCCTCCACATCCTAATTGACAAAGAAAATACAAATAAAAAGAGAAGTCTTCTCATGCTTTTTGGATTTAAAAAAAAGCTTGAGACTCAATTTGGCATGAGGGCCTGCTGTATAAACGGATGGAAAGTGGCGTTCAGGGAAAACCTACAATATTATAAAAATCTATGTACACAAATAATGTGTGCGGACAAAATAAGCAAAAAACACTGATTTCTTCCCTTAGGGCCGGAGGGGTGAGACAGGGATGCAGAGTCCCACCCTCTTCCACATATATATCAACGAATGACCTGGTGCAGTTGATCTGGTGCTTCTGTCCCCAACCAAGGAGGGCATACAGCAGCACCTAGATCTTCTGCACAGATTCTGTCAGACCTGGGCCCTGACAGTAAATCTCAGATGCCAGGGCCTCGACCATAAACTCTATCTAGACACCGTTGCCTTAGAGCACACAAAGAATTATACATACCACGGCCTAAACATCAACATCACAGGTAACTTCCACAAAGCTATGAATATTTGTTTTTCTATTGTGTTATTGACTGTACGTTTGTTTATGTGTAACTCTGTGTTGTTGTTTGTGTCGCACTGCTGTGCTTTATCTTGGCCAGGTCGCAGTTGTAAATGAGAACTTGTTCTCAACTGGCCTACCTGGTTAAATAAAGGTGAAATAAAATAAAACATCTGAGAGACAAGGCAAAAGGAACATAACATTTGACATCCCAATTACGATCTGGCTAAAAATACTTGAATCAGTTATAGAACCCATTGCCCTTTATGTTTGTGGTCCAGTCACCAACCAAGAATATACAAAACAGGAAAAACACCCAATTGAGAATTCTGCAATACCTACAAATGATCAAAATAAAGAAAATAACTTAAATTCTACAACCACCTAAAAAGAAGCAATTCTCAAACCTTCCCTAACAAAGCCATCACCTACAGATAGATGCACCTCTGCCAGCTGGTGCAGGGACTCTGCTACAAAACACAAACAGACCCCCACAGGGCCCCAGGAGAGCAACACAATTAGACCAAATCATGAGAAAAATATATATAATTGATACATTGGAAAGAATCAACAACAAAAAGACAGCAAACTGGAATGTTATTTGGCCCTAAACAGAGAGTAAAGTGGTTAAATACCGGCCCAAAATTAAGGAAAGCTTTGACTATGTACAGACTCCGTGAGCATAGCCTTGCTATTGAGAGAGGCCGCCATAAGCAGACCCGTTCCTCAAGAGAAGACAGGATGTGGCTTCTGCCTTCAAAATGAGGTGGAAACCAAGCTGCACTTCCTAACCTGCCAAATGTATGACCATATAAGAGACACATATTTCCCTCAGATTTGTGACCTGCTGCCACAAGAAAAAGTTCAACCAGAGGGTCAGAAACACAAATGTAAATATAACCTATATTTATCCCCCGTCATTTGTATATTCTACTACTTGCACATTGTCACAACACTGTACATAGCTTATGCAACATTTTACATGTTATACTCTGGAAACTGCTAACAATATAATATTATGTTATTCTATTACATTTTTGGGTAATGTTTACTGTTAATGTCTGATTGTTGTAGTCTTTGTTTTGTTTAATTTGCTTTGTTGTTTTTTGTCATGGGAAACATATTTGAGAGAGAGAGACATAAATAAGAATTTGTTCTTAATTGACCTGTCTGGTAAAATAAAGGTAACATAAAAACATTTTTAAAAAGAGGTGAGAGAAGAGGAGGTAACAATGTAACAGAACAGTTACCTACTATGTGTACCTACACTGTAATTACATTGTACCAATATCATGTCAAATTAGGTAGTTATGTAGTCGGTAGTTAAGTGTTAGCGCACAGTTAGGAAAAACTACCAGGATACACTTCTACACTCCATCCCCCAGGTGGCAGCACAAACCGAGTCAAGAGCTGTGCTCTGCCAGGAAACCTTGACAAGCACATCAGGTTCTGCCAATTAGGTGATGGTCAGTCAGAGTCCCAGCCTGCAAGCCGTGAGGCTGGTGGTTTTGTTTGGTAGCCATAAGGCCTTGGGTTGGCTTTTCAATCTCACCGACCCAAAGGAGTCAAGACAGAGCTGGCCTGGACCAAGGTAAGGTTGCCATCTCCTGGGTACATGCATTCAACACCTAGGCGCAAACGCTGACTTTCTCACATAGATGTACATCTCAAATCAGGTTACAGAACAGTTAACTAGGCCTAAGACCCCTAGACTTAGCAAGTGTAACAATATTATCAGGCTAGTGCAGAGAATCTCCAGTTCTCTAACAGTTTTATCTTTCACTGTGCATGAATGGGTTAGGGTTAGGGCAACAATATTATCAGGCTAGTGCAGAGAATCTCCAGTTCTCTAACTTGTATCTTTTCACTGCAAGAACTGTGAGTAGCATTACAGTATTTGTTTCCTTATGTTTCCTCATGAAGTTTCAGTTATATTTTGTCATTGTGCAGCATTCCTGTCGTCACTACTTGTTGAACGCGGATTGAGGGAGAGCTCGGTTTGTTGTTTGGAAAGTCTATTGAAAAAGTTTGGTTAATAGCCAGCTATCTTTTGATTTTGGATCCTGAAACGTGGTTGGCATCAGTTGCTGGGACCGCTACTATCTGTCCAGTGATCCTGCCGACCAAGGCTGGGTCTGATGAGCTGTTTGGTGTAACAGCTAGCCTAGCTGACCTGCCCAGTCTGGAACTGCAAGGAGTAACAGCTCAACCTACTGTTGTTACCATGACAAAGACCAAAGCCGGCAGTGGTACCGTTGAAGACAGTGGTGTCTCTTGATCACAGGTGAGGGATCTTTTAAACGAACAAAAAGAGTTTTACAAGCAGTTGTTACAATAAGAAAACAGCTTCAAGTGTTGTGTCCAAATACTGGTGGAGTCAACCAATAAAATAATGGACCTGACCAGAGAGGTCCAGGACCTGAAGTTCTCCCAGGGTCAGCTTGATGAGTCTAAACTGGAGAACGACAAGATGACAGCAATCTGTAAGTCCTTGAGAGAGGACATCAGTTCTGTGTGTGAATCCATGATAACAATGACAGAGAAATCAGACTATCTATATGGACAATCAAGGCAGAACAACATTGTTGATGTACCACAGAAAGATTCAGGTAAAAAGCGCCCACACGACTGGAAAACCCACCACCGGCCCAGCTGACAGGCCTAGGCCAATAATCAAATTCCTGTATGTGTAACTGATAGATACACGTGTACATGTTAATGTTTTAAAATGCATGTCAATTCTAAAGTCTTGTGTCTGTAATGTATTTTCCGTTATATGTAAAGACTAGCTGTCGCTATTGATGTCAGCCAATGGGGATCCTAATGAATTAAATCAAATAACAGCACCAGTGTTGTAGAACAAGCGTGGTTGACTCCAACAGTACCCGTGTTGTAGAACAAGCGTGGTTGACTCCAACAGTACCCGTGTTGTAGAACAAGCGTGGTTGACTCCAACAGTACCCGTGTTGTAGAACAAGCGTGGTTGACTCCAACAGTACCCGTGTTGTAGAACAAGCGTGGTTGACTCCAACAGTACCAGTGTTGTAGAACAAGCGTGGTTGACTCCAACAGTACCAGTGTTGTAGAACAAGCGTGGTTGACTCCAACAGTACCAGTGTTGTAGAACAAGCGTGGTTGACTCCAACAGTACCAGTGTTGTAGAACAAGCGTGGTTGACTCAACAGTACCAGTGTTGTAGAACAAGCGTGGTTGACTCAACAGTACCAGTGTTGTAGAACAGTGGTTGACTCAACAGCACCAGTGTTGTAGAACAAGCGTGGTTGACTCCAACAGCACCAGTGTTGTAGAACAAGCGTGGTTGACTCCAACAGCACCAGTGTTGTAGAACAGCGTGGTTGACTCCAACAGCACCAGTGTTGTAGAACAAGCGTGGTTGACTCCAACAGCACCAGTGTTGTAGAACAAGCGTGGTTGACTCCAGTACCAGTGTTGTAGAACACGTGGTTGACTCCTACAGTACCAGTGTTGTAGAACAAGCGTGGTTGACTCCAACAGCACCAGTGTTGTAGAACAAGCGTGGTTGACTCAACAGCACCAGTGTTGTAGAACAAGCGTGGTTGACTCAACAGCACCAGTGTTGTAGAACAAGCGTGGTTGACTCCAACAGCACCAGTGTTGTAGAACAAGCGTGGTTGACTCAACAGCACCAGTGTTGTAGAACAAGCGTGGTTGACTCCAACAGCACCAGTGTTGTAGAACAAGCGTGGTTGACTCCAACAGCACCAGTGTTGTAGAACAAGCGTGGTTGACTCAACAGCACCAGTGTTGTAGAACAAGCGTGGTTGACTCCAACAGCACCAGTGTTGTAGAACAAGCGTGGTTGACTCAACAGCACCAGTGTTGTAGAACAAGCGTGGTTGACTCCAACAGCACCAGTGTTGTAGAACAAGCGTGGTTGACTCCAACAGCACCAGTGTTGTAGAACAAGCGTGGTTGACTCCAACAGCACCAGTGTTGTAGAACAAGCGTGGTTGACTCCAACAGCACCAGTGTTGTAGAACAAGCGTGGTTGACTCCAACAGCACCAGTGTTGTAGAACAAGCGTGGTTGACTCCAACAGCACCAGTGTTGTAGAACAAGCGTGGTTGACTCCAACAGCACCAGTGTTGTAGAACAAGCGTGGTTGACTCCAACAGCACCAGTGTTGTAGAACAAGCGTGGTTGACTCAACAGCACCAGTGTTGTAGAACAAGCGTGGTTGACTCCAACAGCACCAGTGTTGTAGAACAAGCGTGGTTGACTCCAACAGCACCAGTGTTGTAGAACAAGCGTGGTTGACTCAACAGCACCAGTGTTGTAGAACAAGCGTGGTTGACTCAACAGCACCAGTGTTGTAGAACAAGCGTGGTTGACTCCAACAGCACCAGTGTTGTAGAACAAGCGTGGTTGACTCCAACAGCACCAGTGTTGTAGAACAAGCGTGGTTGACTCAACAGCACCAGTGTTGTAGAACAAGCGTGGTTGACTCCAACAGCACCAGTGTTGTAGAACAAGCGTGGTTGACTCCAACAGCACCAGTGTTGTAGAACAAGCGTGGTTGACTCCAACAGCACCAGTGTTGTAGAACAAGCGTGGTTGACTCCAACAGCACCAGTGTTGTAGAACAAGCGTGGTTGACTCCAACAGCACCAGTGTTGTAGAACAAGCGTGGTTGACTCCAACAGCACCAGTGTTGTAGAACAAGCGTGGTTGACTCCAACAGCACCAGTGTTGTAGAACAAGCGTGGTTGACTCCAACAGCACCAGTGTTGTAGAACAAGCGTGGTTGACTCAACAGCACCAGTGTTGTAGAACAAGCGTGGTTGACTCCAACAGCACCAGTGTTGTAGAACAAGCGTGGTTGACTCCAACAGCACCAGTGTTGTAGAACAAGCGTGGTTGACTCCAACAGCACCAGTGTTGTAGAACAAGCGTGGTTGACTCCAACAGCACCAGTGTTGTAGAACAAGCGTGGTTGACTCCAACAGCACCAGTGTTGTAGAACAAGCGTGGTTGACTCCAACAGCACCAGTGTTGTAGAACAAGCGTGGTTGACTCCAACAGCACCAGTGTTGTAGAACAAGCGTGGTTGACTCCAACAGCACCAGTGTTGTAGAACAAGCGTGGTTGACTCAACAGCACCAGTGTTGTAGAACAAGCGTGGTTGACTCCAACAGCACCAGTGTTGTAGAACAAGCGTGGTTGACTCCAACAGCACCAGTGTTGTAGAACAAGCGTGGTTGACTCAACAGCACCAGTGTTGTAGAACAAGCGTGGTTGACTCCAACAGCACCAGTGTTGTAGAACAAGCGTGGTTGACTCCAACAGCACCAGTGTTGTAGAACAAGCGTGGTTGACTCCAACAGCACCAGTGTTGTAGAACAAGCGTGGTTGACTCCAACAGCACCAGTGTTGTAGAACAAGCGTGGTTGACTCCAACAGCACCAGTGTTGTAGAACAAGCGTGGTTGACTCCAACAGCACCAGTGTTGTAGAACAAGCGTGGTTGACTCCAACAGCACCAGTGTTGTAGAACAAGCGTGGTTGACTCCAACAGCACCAGTGTTGTAGAACAAGCGTGGTTGACTCCAACAGCACCAGTGTTGTAGAACAAGCGTGGTTGACTCCAACAGCACCAGTGTTGTAGAACAAGCGTGGTTGACTCAACAGCACCAGTGTTGTAGAACAAGCGTGGTTGACTCCAACAGCACCAGTGTTGTAGAACAAGCGTGGTTGACTCCAACAGCACCAGTGTTGTAGAACAAGCGTGGTTGACTCCAACAGCACCAGTGTTGTAGAACAAGCGTGGTTGACTCCAACAGCACCAGTGTTGTAGAACAAGCGTGGTTGACTCCAACAGCACCAGTGTTGTAGAACAAGCGTGGTTGACTCCAACAGCACCAGTGTTGTAGAACAAGCGTGGTTGACGTGTTGTAGAACAAGCGTGGTTGACGCACCAGCAGTGTTGTAGAACAAGCGTGGTTGACTCCAACAGCACCAGTGTTGTAGAACAAGCGTGGTTGACTCCTAACAGCACCAGTGTTGTAGAACAAGCGTGGTTGACTCCAACAGCACCAGTGTTGTAGAACAAGCGTGGTTGACTCCAACAGCACCAGTGTTGTAGAACAAGCGTGGTTGACTCCAACAGCACCAGTGTTGTAGAACAAGCGTGGTTGACTCCAACAGCACCAGTGTTGTAGAACAAGCGTGGTTGACTCCAACAGCACCAGTGTTGTAGAACAAGCGTGGTTGACTCCAACAGCACCAGTGTTGTAGAACAAGCGTGGTTGACTCCAACAGCACCAGTGTTGTAGAACAAGCGTGGTTGACTCAACAGCACCAGTGTTGTAGAACAAGCGTGGTTGACTCCAACAGCACCAGTGTTGTAGAACAAGCGTGGTTGACTCCAACAGCACCAGTGTTGTAGAACAAGCGTGGTTGACTCCAACAGCACCAGTGTTGTAGAACAAGCGTGGTTGACTCAACAGCACCAGTGTTGTAGAACAAGCGTGGTTGACTCAACAGCACCAGTGTTGTAGAACAAGCGTGGTTGACTCCAACAGCACCAGTGTTGTAGAACAAGCGTGGTTGACTCCAACAGCACCAGTGTTGTAGAACAAGCGTGGTTGACTCCAACAGCACCAGTGTTGTAGAACAAGCGTGGTTGACTCAACAGCACCAGTGTTGTAGAACAAGCGTGGTTGACTCCAACAGCACCAGTGTTGTAGAACAAGCGTGGTTGACTCCAACAGCACCAGTGTTGTAGAACAAGCGTGGTTGACTCCAACAGCACCAGTGTTGTAGAACAAGCGTGGTTGACTCCAACAGCACCAGTGTTGTAGAACAAGCGTGGTTGACTCAACAGCACCAGTGTTGTAGAACAAGCGTGGTTGACTCCAACAGCACCAGTGTTGTAGAACAAGCGTGGTTGACTCCAACAGCACCAGTGTTGTAGAACAAGCGTGGTTGACTCCTACAGTACCAGTGTTGTAGAACAAGCGTGGTTGACTCCAACAGCACCAGTGTTGTAGAACAAGCGTGGTTGACTCCAACAGCACCAGTGTTGTAGAACAAGCGTGGTTGACTCCAACAGCACCAGTGTTGTAGAACAAGCGTGGTTGACTCCAACAGCACCAGTGTTGTAGAACAAGCGTGGTTGACTCCAACAGCACCAGTGTTGTAGAACAAGCGTGGTTGACTCAACAGCACCAGTGTTGTAGAACAAGCGTGGTTGACTCCAACAGCACCAGTGTTGTAGAACAAGCGTGGTTGACTCCAACAGCACCAGTGTTGTAGAACAAGCGTGGTTGACTCCAACAGCACCAGTGTTGTAGAACAAGCGTGGTTGACTCCAACAGCACCAGTGTTGTAGAACAAGCGTGGTTGACTCCAACAGTACCCGTGTTGTAGAACAAGCGTGGTTGACTCCAACAGTACCCGTGTTGTAGAACAAGCGTGGTTGACTCCAACAGTACCAGTGTTGTAGAACAAGCGTGGTTGACTCCAACAGTACCAGTGTTGTAGAACAAGCGTGGTTGACTCCAACAGCACCAGTGTTGTAGAACAAGCGTGGTTGACTCCAACAGCACCAGTGTTGTAGAACAAGCGTGGTTGACTCCAACAGCACCAGTGTTGTAGAACAAGCGTGGTTGACTCCAACAGCACCAGTGTTGTAGAACAAGCGTGGTTGACTCCAACAGCACCCGTGTTGTAGAACAAGCGTGGTTGACTCCAATTTATTTAACCGTTGTTTTGCTGTTATTTTACCAGGTAAGTTGACTGAGAACACATTCTCATTTACAGCAACGACCTGGGGAATAGTTACAGGGGAGAGGAGGGGGATGAATGAGCCAATTGTAAGCTGGGGATGATTAGGTGATCGTGATGGTATGAGGGACAGCTTGGGAATTTAGCCAGGACACCGGGGTTAACACCCCTACTCTTACAATAAGTGCCATGGGATCTTTAATGACCTCAGAGAGACAGGACAACCGTTTAACGCCACATCCGAAAGACGGCACCCTACACAGGGCAATGTCCCCAATCACTGCCCTGGGGCATTGGGATATTTAGACCAGAGGAAAGAGTGCCTCCTACTGGCCCTCCAACACCACTTCCAGCAGCATCTGGTCTCCCATCCAGGGACTGACCAGGACCAACCCTGCTTAGCTTCAGAAGCAAGCCAGCAGTGGTATGCTGCTGGCTATAACAGTACCAGTGGTATGCTGCTGGCTATAACAGTACCAGTGGTATGCTGCTGGCTATAACAGTACCAGTGGTATGCTGCTGGCTATAACAGTACCAGTGGTATGCTGCTGGCTATAACAGTACCAGTGGTATGCTGCTGGCTATAACAGTACCAGTGGTATGCTGCTGGCAGTAGCAGTGGTATGCTGCTGGCTATAACAGTAGCAGTGGTATGCTGCTGACTATAACAGTAGCAGTGGTATGCTGCTGGCTATAACAGTAGCAGTGGTATGCTGCTGGCTATAACAGTACCAGTGGTATGCTGCTGGCTATAACAGTACCAGTGGTATGCTGCTGGCTATAACAGTACCAGTGGTATGCTGCTGGCTATAACAGCACCAGTGGTATGCTGCTGGCTATAACAGTACCAGTGGTATGCTGCTGGCTATAACAGTACCAGTGGTATGCTGCTGGCTATAAAAGTACCAGTGGTATGCTGCTGGCTATAACAGTACCAGTGGTATGCTGCTGGCTATAACAGTACCAGTGGTATGCTGCTGGCTATAACAGTACCAGTGGTATGCTGCTGGCTATAACAGTACCAGTGGTATGCTGCTGGTTGACTTACTTGAGGATCATGTTCATGGTCTCGTTGCGGTCTTTGCCCTGGAATGGTAACGTCCCAGTCAGCATTTCAAACTATATAGAGAGGAGAGACAGACATTAGGCTGGGATTCTAGGTACAGGTAGAGACATTAGGCTGGGGTTCTAGGTACAGGTTAGATACAGGTAGAGACATTAGGCTGGGGTTATAGGTACAGGTTAGACACAGGTAGAGACATTAGGCTGGGGTTCTAGGTACAGGTTAGATACAGGTAGAGACATTAGGCTGTGGTTCTAGGTACAGGTTAGATACAGGTAGAGACATTAGGCTGGGGTTCAAGGTACAGGTTAGAAACAGGTAGAGCCATTAGGCTGGGGTTCTAGGTACAGGTTAGGTACAGGTAGAGACATTAGGCTGGGGTTCTAGGTACAGGTTAGAAACAGGTAGAGACATTAGGCTGGGGTTCTAGGTACAGGTTAAACACAGGTAGAGACATTAGGCTGGGGTTCTAGGTACAGGTTAGATACAGGTAGAGACATTAGGCTGGGGTTCTAGGTACAGGTTAAACACAGGTAGAGACATTAGGCTGGGGTTCTAGGTACAGGTAAGATACAGGTAGAGACATTAGGCTGGGGTTCTAGGTACAGGTTAAACACAGGTAGAGACATTAGGCTGGGGTTCTAGGTACAGGTTAGATACAGGTAGAGACAGACATTAGGCTGGGGTTCTAGGTACAGGTTAGACACAGGTAGAGACATTAGGCTGGGGTTATAGGTACAGGTTAGACACAGGTAGAGACAGCCATTAGGCTGGGGTTATAGGTACAGGTGATGTAGAGGTAGGTGTGTGTTTTTACCATGAGCACTCCTAGACTCCACCAGTCAGCACTCTGTGTGTGTCCTCTTCTGTTGACGACCTCAGGAGCCATGTACTCCACCGTCCCACAGAATGAATAGGCCTTCTTATCAACATCCACTGACTCCTTACTCAGCCCAAAGTCTGAAATACACAACCACTTCTTTATTTTAGCTCATACATAAACACACAACATAATGTCCTGAAGCACCACAGCCCAGACAGACAGGTCATACCTGTTAACTTGATGTGGCCAGCTTCATCTAACAAAATGCTGAAAACAGAGAACGACATTAGTAGGTATAGTAGAAAAACACACAAACCTCCATATGGTAACAACATCACCATCAACAAAAGGACAATGTGTATTCCAAAGAAGATAGCAGTTGCAAAAATACCCCAACCCATCACCAGTAACACCCCAACCCCTCACCAGTAACACCCCAACCCATCACCAGTAACACCCCGACCCATCACCAGTAACACCCCGACCCATCACCAGTAACACCCCGACCCATCACCAGTAACACCCGACCCTCACCAGTAAAACCCGACCCATCACCAGTAACACCCCGACCCATCACCAGTAACACCCCGACCCATCACCAGTAACACCCCGACCCATCACCAGTAACACTCCGACCCATCATCAGTAACACCCCGACCCATCATCAGTAACACCCCAACCCATCATCAGTAACACCCCAACCCCTCACCAGTAACACCCCAACCCATCACCAGTAACACCCCGACCCATCATCAGTACCACCCCGACCCATCACTAGTAACACCCCAACCCATCACCAGTAACACCCCAACCCATCATCAGTAACACCCCAACCCCTCACCAGTAACACCCCCACCCATCACCAGTAACACCCCAACCCCTCACCAGTAACACCCCAACCCCTCACCAGTAACACCCCAACCCCTCACCAGTAACACCCAGACCCATCACCAGTACCACCCCGACCCATCACCAGTAACACCCCGACCCATCACCAGTAACACACCAACCCAGCACTAGTAACACCCCGACCCATCATCAGTAACACCCCGACCCATCACCAGTAACACCCCGACCCATCACCAGTAACATCCCCGACCCATCACCAGTAACACGCCAACCCATCACCAGTAACACGCCAACCCATCACCAGTAACACCCCAACCCATCACCAGTAACACCCCCACCCATCACTAGTAACACCCCAACCCATCACTAGTAACACCACAACCCATCACTAGTAACACCCCAACCCATCACTATTAACACCCCAACCCATCACTAGTAACACCACAACCCATCACTAGTAACACCCCAACCCATCACTAGTAACACCCCAACCCATCACCAGTAAATACCCCAACCCATCACTAGTAACACCCCAACCCATCACTAGTAACACCCCAACCCATCAGTAGTAACACCCCAAACCATCACTAGTAACACCCCAACCCATCACCAGTAACACCCTAACCCATCACCAGTAACACCCCAACCCATCACCAGTAACACCCCAACCCATCACCAGTAACACCCCAACCCATCACTAGTAACACCCCAACCCATCACTAGTAACACCCCGACCCATCACTAGTAACACCCTAACCCATCACTAGTAACACCACAACCCATCACTAGTAACACCACAACCCATCACTACCAACACCCCTAACCACCCTAACCCATCACTAGCAACACCCCTAACCACCCCTAACCCATCACTAGAAACACCCCTAACCACCCCAACCACCCTAACCCATCACTAGCAACAGCCTAACCAATCACTAGCAACACCCCAACCACCCTAGCCCATCACTAGCAACACCCCAGCCCATCACTAGCAACACCCCAACCACCCTAACCCACCACTAGCAACACCCCAACCACCCTAACCCACCACTAGCAACACCCCAACCACCCTAACCCACCACTAGCAACACCCCAACCACCCTAACCCATCACTAGCAACACCCCAACCACCCTAACCCATCACTAGCAACACCCCAACCACCCTAACCCACCACTAGCAACACCCCAACCACCCTAACCCACCACTAGCAACACCCTAACCCACCACTAGCAACACCCTAACCCACCACTAGCAACACCCCAACCACCCTAACCCATCACTAGCAACACCCTAACCACCCTAACCAATCACTAGCAACACCCTAACCACCCTAACCTACCACTAGCAACACCACAACCACCCTAACCAATCACTAGCAACACCCTAACCAATCACTAGCAACACCCTAACCAATCACTAGCAACACCCCAACAACCCTAACCCATCACTAGCAACACCACAACCACCCTAACCCATCACTAGCAACACCCCAACCACCCTATCAACACCCCAACCACCCTAACCCATCACTAGCAACACCCTAACCACCCTAACCTACCACTAGCAACACCACAACCACCCTAACCTACCACTAGCAACACCCCAACCACCCTAACCCATCACTAGCAACACCCCAACCACCCTAACCCATCACTAGCAACACAGCAACCACCCTAACCCATCACTAGCAACACCTTAACCCATCACAAGCAACACCCCAACCCCCCTAACCCATCACCAGCAACACCCCAACCAGCCTAACCCATCACTAGCAACACCCCAACCCATCACTAGCAACACCCCAACCACCGTAACCCATCACTAGCAACACCCCAACTAGCCTAACCCATCACTAGCAACACCCTAACCCATCACTAGCAACATCCTAAAGCAACACTAGCAACACCCTAACCCACCACTAGCAACACCCTAACCCACCACTAGCAACACCCCAACCACACTAACCCATCACTAGCAACACCCCAACCCATCACTAGCAACACCCTAACCCATCACTAGCAACACCTCAACCACCCTAACCCATCACTAGAAACACCCCAACGACCCTAACAACACCCCAACCACCCTAACCCATCACTAGCAACACCCTAACATATCACAAGCAACACCCCAACCACCCTAACCCATCACTAGCAACACCCCAACCAGCCTAACCGATCACTAGCAACACCCCAACCCATCACTAGCAACACCCCAAAAACCCTAACCCATCACTAGCAACACCCTAACTACCCTAACCCATCACTAGCAACACCCTAACCCATCACTAGCAACATCCTAAAGCAACACTAGCAACACCCTAACCCACCACTAGCAACACCCTAACCCATCACTAGCAACACCCCAACCACACTAACCCATCACTAGCAACACCCCAACCACCCTAACCCATCACTAGCAAAACCCCAACCACCCTAACCCATCATTAGCAACATCCTAACCCATCACTAGCAACACCCTAACCCACCACAAGCAACACCCCAACCACCCTAACCCACCACTAGCAACACCCTAACAACATCCCAACCACCCTAACCCACCACTAGCAACACCCCAACCACCCTAACCCACCACTAGCAACACCCTAACCCACCACTAGCAACACCCTAACCACCCTAACCCACCACTAGCAACACACTAACCACCCTAACCCACCACTAGCAACACCCCAACCACCCTAACCCACCACTAGCAACACCCTAACCCACCACTAGCAACACCCTAACCCACCACTAGCAACACCCCAACCCATCACTAGCAACACCCTAACCCACCACTAGCAAAACACCAACCACCCTAACCCATCACTAGCAACACCCTAACCACCCTAACCCATCACTAGCAGAACCCTAACCACCCTAACCCATGACTAGCAACACCCTAACCACCCTAACCCATGACTAGCAACACCCTAACCACCCTAACCCATCACTAGCAACACCCCAACCCATCACTAGCAACACCCTAACCCATCACTAGCAACACCCCAACCACCCTAACCCACCACTAGCAACACGCCAACCACCCTAACAACACCCCAACCACCCTAACCCATCACTAGCAACTCCCCAACCACCCTAACCCATCACTAGCAACACCCTAACCACCACTAGTAACACCCCAACCCATCACTAGCAACACCCCAACCCATCACTAGCAACACCCCAACCACCCTAACCCACCACTAGCAACACCCCAACCACCCTAACCCACCACTAGCAACACCCCAACCACCCTAACCCATGACTAGCAACACCCCAACCACCCTAACCCATCACTAGCAACACCCCAACCACCCTAACCCATCACTAGCAACACAGCAACCACCCTAACCCATCACTAGCAACACCTTAACCCATCACAAGCAACACCCCAACCCCCCTAACCCATCACCAGCAACACCCCAACCAGCCTAACCCATCACTAGCAACACCCCAACCCATCACTAGCAACACCCCAACCACCGTAACCCATCACTAGCAACACCCCAACCACCGTAACCCATCACTAGCAACACCCCAACTAGCCTAACCCATCACTAGCAACACCCTAACCCATCACTAGCAACATCCTAAAGCAACACTAGCAACACCCTAACCCATCACTAGCAACACCCTAACCCATCACTAGCAACATCCTAAAGCAACACTAGCAACACCCTAACCCATCACTAGCAACACCCTAACCCATCACAAGCAACACCCCAACCACCCTAACCCATCACTAGCAACACCCCAACCAGCCTAACCCATCACTAGCAACACCCCAACCCATCACTAGCAACACCCCAACCACCCTAACCCATCACTAGCAACACCCTAACTACCCTAACCCATCACTAGCAACACCCCAACCCATCACTATCAACACCCCAACCACCCCAGCCCATCACTAGCAACACCCCAACCACCCTAACCCACCACTAGCAACACCCCAACCACACTAACCCATCACTAGCAACACCCTTACCCATCACTAGCAACATCCTAAAGCAACACTAGCAACACCCTAACCCACCACTAGCAACACCCTAACCCATCACTAGCAACACCCCAACCACACTAACCCATCACTAGCAACACCCCAACCACCCTAACCCATCACTAGCAAAACCCCAACCACCCTAACCCACCACTAGCAACACCCGAACCACCCTAACCCACCACTAGCAACACCCTAACCCACCACAAGCAACACCCTAACCACCCTAACTCACCACTAGCAAAACCCCAACCACCCTAACCCATCACTAGCAACATCCTAACCCACCACTAGCAACACCCTAACCCACCACTAGCAACACCCTAACCCACCACTAGCAACACCCTAACAACCCTAACCCACCACTAGCAACACCCTAACCACCCTAACCCACCACTAGCAACACCCTAACCCACCACTAGCAACACCCTAACCCACCACTAGCAACACCCTAACCCACCACTAGCAACACCCTAACCCATCACTAGCAACACCCTAACCCATCACTAGCAACACCCTAACCCACCACTAGCAACACCCCAACAACACCCCAACCACCCTAACCCATCACTAGCAACACCCCAACAACACCCTAACCCATCACTAGCAACACCCCAACCACCCTAACCCATGACTAGCAACACCCCAACCACCCTAACCCATCACTAGCAACACCCCAACCACCCTAACCCACCACTAGCAACACCCCAACCACCCTAACCCATCACTAGCAACACCCCAACCACCCTAACCCATTACTAGCAACACCCCAACCACCCTAACCCATCACTAGCAACACCCCAACCACACCCCAACCACCCTAACCCACCACTAGCAACATCCCAACCAGCCTAACCCATCACTAGCAACACCCCAACCACCCTAACCCACCACTAGCAACACCCCAACCACCTTAACCCATCACTAGCAACACCCCAACCACCCTATCAACACCCCAACCACCCTAACCCATCACTAGCAACACCCCAACCACCCTAACCCACCACTAGCAACACCCTAACCCAACACTAGCAACACCCTAACCCACCACTAGCAACACCCTAACCACCCTAACCCACCACTAGCAACACCCTAACCCATCACTAGCAACACCCTAACCACCCTAACCCACCACTAGCAACACCCTAACCACCCTAACCCATCACTAGCAACACCCTAACCCATCACTAGCAACACCCTAACCACCCTAACCCATCACTAGCAACACCCTAACAACCCTAACCCATCACTAGCAACACCCCAACCACCCTAACCCATCACTAGCAACACCCCAACCACCCTAACCCATCACTAGCAACACCCCAACCACCCTAACCCATCACTAGCAACACCCCAACCACCCAAACCCATCACTAGCAACACCCTAACCACACCCCAACCACCCTAACCCATCACTAGCAACACCCTAACCACCCTAACCCATCACTAGCAACACCCCAACCACCCTAACCCATCACTAGCAACACCCCAACCACCCTAACCCATCACTAGCAACACCCTAACCACCCTAACCCATCACTAGCAACACCCTAACCACCCTAACCCATCACTAGCAACACCCTAACCACCCTAACCCATCACTAGCAACACCCTAACCACCCTAACCCATCACTAGCAACACCCTAACCACCCTAACCCATAACTAGCAACACCCTAACCACCCTAACCCATCACTAGCAACACCCTAACCATGTAGATTGGGGTTTAAATGACTCGAGTTAGAGGCAGAAAGACTAGGAGGGTCAGGCATTATGGTACATACTTCTCTGGTTTGAGGTCTCTGTAAACTATGCCCAGATGGTGCAGGTGGTCGAGGGCCAGAGCCAGCTCTGATAGGTAGAATTTGACATCTTCCTCTGTAAACATAACCTAGTGAGAACTGGACACATTTACTGTCTGTTCTGGCCTCGGAGGGAAGAGTCATAGGCAACAACATTAGAATATCATATTACTGAATATAGCTGAGCTACACAAAACAATATTATATTAATAATACTATTTACACATTTAAATACAACCATATTCTTTATATCATTAGAACTCAGTGGCCAGTTTATTAGGTACTCCACCCCCGTTCATGATAATGGTTAGCTCCTACAGACAGTGAGTCATGTGGCTTGCTATATAAAGCAGGCAGATAGGCATCGAGACATTCAGTCACTGTTCAATTGAACGGGAAAAACGAGTGACCTAAGCGAGTTTGAGCCGGTCTCTTGGCCTAGGGTTTACCCGAGAATGGAGCGACAAACACAAAACTGGAAAGGAGAAGGGCAAGAATGGTGCAAGCTAACAGGCGGGCCACAAACAGACAAATAACAGCGCAGTACAACAGTGGTGTTCAGAACAGCATCTCGGAACGCACAACTAGTCGGTCCTTCACGGATGGGATATTGCAGCAGACGACCACACCGGGTTCCAGACGACCACACCGGGTTCCAGACGACCACACCGGGTTCCAGACGACCACACCGGGTTCCAGACGACCACACCGGGTTCCAGACGACCACACCGGGTTCCACTCTTATCAGCTAAAAACAAGAAGAAGCGGCTCCAGTTGGCAAGCGATCACCCACACTGGACGATCACCCACACTGGACGATCACCCACACTGGGCAATTGAGGACAGGAAAAACATTGCCTGGTGCGATGAATCCCGGTTCCTGTTGCATCATGCCGAGTCAGGATTTGGCGTAAGCAGTCCATGGCCCCATCCTGCCTGGTGTCAACAGGACAGGCTGGTGGGGGCGGTGTAATGGTGTGGGGAACACCTTGTAGAATCCATGCCCAAAATAATTCTGCCTGCTCTGGAGGCAAAAGGGGATCCTACCCAGTAGTAGTTGGATGTACCTAATAAACTGGCCATTGAGTGTAGATTTAAATGCAGTCAAAAGTAAAGTGAATAACCCACATCTTAGAATATTATTTAGAATAATAATACACTTCGGTAGTAAAAAGGTGTCTCACCTCTTTGGATAAGCGCGTGAAGACATCTCCTCCCCTGAGAAAGTCCAGGATTAAATAGAGCTTCCCTTCGGTCTGGAAGGCTGAGAGAGAAGAGGCTTTAGACACACCTCTGTAGTCAGTACAATGACAGAGTGACTAACTAGTGCAACTTGACTATAAAGGGGAGAGAGGGTAGAGGTGAAGGGTCAGGGGTTAAAGATGAAACTAACCGTAGTGCAACTTGACTATGAAGGGGTGGTTGACCTCCACTAAAATGTCTCGCTCCATCTTGGTGCGAACTCTGTCCCTGACTGGACAAAGAGAGAGACAGATACAGAAAGACAGACCAACAGACAGAGGCACAGGGCGGCAGACAGAGGCACAGGGCGGCAGACAGAGGCACAGGGCGGCAGACAGAGGCACAGGGCGGCAGACAGAGGCACAGGGCGGCAGACAGAGGCACAGGGGGACAGACAGAGGCACAGGGCGGCAGACAGAGGCACAGGGCGGCAGACAGAGGCACAGGGCGGCAGACAGAGGCACAGGGCGGCAGACAGAGGCACAGGGCGGCAGACAGAGGCACAGGGCGGCAGACAGAGGCACAGGGCGACAGACAGAGGCACAGGGCGGCAGACAGAGGCACAGGGCGGCAGACAGAGGCACAGGGCGGCAGACAGAGGCACAGGGCGGCAGACAGAGGCACAGGGGGACAGACAGAGGCACAGGGCGGCAGACACACACACAGAGACAGACACACACGGTCATTCGTTTCAACAATATGATATGCATCTATAAAGCATTGAAGTGAACATTGTGTCAGAGAGACAATCTGAGAGAACATGTACGTGATAACTGGACTGTTACCTTTCAACGAAGCCTTTTTGAGGACTTTCATTGCATATAACTGACCCGCGTCTGGACCCATGACCTTCCGGACCAGAAACACCTTTCCGAAGGATCCCTGTCCCAGGACCTTAAGAAGCTCAAACTGCCTCGGGTCAGCCTTCTCACAGCCCTCCTTCACATGGTGGGTGATAGGGATCTCTGAATATGACCTAACCTCGTCCTACACACACAAACGCACACACAAACAGTTAGTACTGCATGTACAGTTGTGGCCAAAAGTTTTGAGAATGACACAAATATTAATTTCCAAAGTTTAATGCTTCAGGGTCTTTAGATATTTTAGTCAGATGTTACTATGGAATACTGAAGTATAATTACAAGCATTTCATAAGTGTCAAAGGCTTTTATTGACAATTACATGAAGTTGAGAGTCAAAGAGTCAATATTTGCAGTGTTGACCCTTCTTTTTCAAGACCTCTGCAATCCGCCCTGGCATGCCGTCAATTAACTTCTGGGCCACATCCTGACTGATGGCAGCCCATTCTTGCATAATCAATGCTTGGAGTTTGTCAGAATTTGTGGGTTTTTGTTTCTCCACCCGCCTCTTGAGGATTAAGGTCTGGGGAGTTTCCTGGCCATGGACCCAAAATATCGATGTTTTGTTCCCCGAGCCACTTAGTTATCACTTTTGCCTTATGGCAAGGTGCTCCATCATGCTGGAAAAGGCATTGTTCACCAAACTGTTCCTGGATGGTTGGGAGAAGTTGCTCTCGGAGGATGTGTTGGTACCATTCTTTATTCATGGCTGTGTTCTTAGGCAAAATTGTGAGTGAGCCCACTCCCTTGGCTGAGAAGCAACCCCACACATGAATGTTCTCAGGATGCTTTACTGTTGGCATGACACAGGACTGATGGTAGCGCTCACCTTGTCTTCTCTGGACAAGCTTTTTTCCGGATGCCCCAAACAATCGGAAAGGGGATTCATCAGAGAAAAGGTCTTTACCCCAGTCCTCAGCAGTCCAATCCCTGTACCTTTTGCTGAATATCAGTCTGTCCCTGATGTTTTTCCTGGAGAGAAGTGGCTTCTTTGCTGCCCTTCTTGACACCAGGCTATCATCCAAAAGTCTTTGCCTCACTGTGTGTGCAGATGCCCCGATCCTGCAGCTGAATCAACTTTAGGAGACGGTCCTGGCGCTTGCTGGACTTTCTTGGGCGCCCTGAAGCCTTCTTCACAACAATTGAACCGCTCTCCTTGAAGTTCTTGATGATCCGATAAATGGTTGATTTAGGTGCAATCTTACTGGCAGCAATATCCTTGCCTGTGAAGCCCTATTTGTGCAAAGCAATGATGACGGCACGTGTTTCCTCCCAGGTAACCATGGTTGACAGAGGAAGAACAATGATTCTAAGCACCACCGTCCTTTTGTAGCTTCCAGTCTGTTATTCGAACTCAATCAGCATGACAGAGTGATCTCCAGCCTTGTCCTCGTCAACACTCACACCTGTGTTATCGAGAGAATCACTGACATGATGTCAGCTGGTCCTTTTGTGGCAGGGCTGAAATGCAGTGGAAATGTTTTTGGGGGATTCAGTTTATTTGCATGGCAAAGAGGGACTTTGCAATTAATTACAATTTATCTGATCACTCTTCATGACATTCTGGAGTATATGCACATTTCCATCATACAAACTGAAGCAGCAGACTTTGTGAAAATTGATATTTGTGTCATTCTCAAAACTTTTGGCCACAACTGTACACACAAAATATATAAGCACATAAAACCCCTTATTCAAGTAGGTCACCAGTGGTGGGAACATCTGCCCTACAATCGACGGTCAAGCCATCCATCTGTCCTCTCCAACTTGGGAGTCAACTTTGACCGTTCTCTGTCCTGTGATGCCCATATAAACCGTATCCGCTAACATGTTTCTATCTAAGAAACATTGCCCGGCTCAAAGCATCGCTCTCCCAGTCAGATGCAGAGATACTAGGCCACGCCTTCATCTTCTCCCAGATTGACTACAGCTCTGTTCAGGGCCTTCCAGACAAATCACTTCAGAGGCTCCTGAGTGGCGCAGCGGTCTAAGAAACTGCATCTCAGTACAAGAGGCGTATCACATCCGCCCGTGATTGGGAGTCTCATAGGGCGGTTCACAATAGGCCCAGCGCCGTCCTCCTCATAGTGTTTACAGTCTAGTCTGAGTCCCACCTACATCAGGGACCTCTCTTGCCCCTCGCCTACGGAATGCTCTCCCTGACCATCTTTTAACTTTTAAAACGGGACATAAAACCCATTTCCCCAGACTGTTCTTCCAGTCCTAATCTAGAAAGTGCTTTTAGCACCAAGGCTATCTGCTGATTCTAAATGTATTCTGTTTTTATTTTCTCTACTATCCTCTACCAGGTACACTATCCTCTACTATCCTCTACCAGGTACACTATCCTCTACTATCCTCTACCAGGTACACTATACTTTACTATCCTCTACCAGGTACACTATCCTTTACTATCCTCTACCAGGTACACTATCCTCTACTATCCTCTACCAGGTACACTATACTTTACTATCCTCTACCAGGTACACTATCCTCTACTATCCTCTACCAGGTACACTATCCTTTACTATCCTCTACCAGGTACACTATCCTCTACTATCCTCTACCAGGTACACTATCCTCTACCAGGTACACTGTCCTCTACCAGGTACACTATCCTCTACTATCCTCTACCAGGTACACTATCCTCTACTATCCTCTACCAGGTACACTATCCTTTACTATCCTCTACCAGGTACACAATCCTCTACTATCCTCTACCAGGTACACTATCCTCTACTATCCTCTACCAGGTACACTATCCTCTACTATCCTCTACCAGGTACACTATCCTTTACTATCCTCTACCAGGTACACTATCCTCTACTATCCTCTACCAGGTACACTATCCTCTACCAGGTACACTGTCCTCTACCAGGTACACTATCCTCTACTATCCTCTACCAGGTACACTATCCTCTACCAGGTACACTATCCTCTACTATCCTCTACCAGGTACACTGTCCTCTACTATCCTCTACCAGGTACACTGTCCTCTACCAGATACACTATCCTCTACTATCCTCTACCAGGTACACTATCCTCTACCAGGTACACTATCCTCTACTATCCTCTACCAGGTACACTATCCTCTACTATCCTCTACCAGGTACACTATCCTCTACCAGGTACACTATCCTCTACCAGGTACACTATCCTCTACTATCCTCTACCAGGTACACTATCCCTCTACCAGGTACACTATCCTCTACTATCCTCTACCAGGTACACTGTCCTCTACTATCCTCTACCAGGTACACTATCCTCTACTATCCCTCTACCAGGTACACTATCCTCTACCAGGTACACTGTCCTCTACTATCCTCTACCAGGTACACTGTCCTCTACCAGATACACTGTCCTCTACTATCCTCTACCAGGTACACTATCCTCTACCAGGTACACTATCCTCTACTATCCTCTACCAGGTACACTATCCTCTACCAGGTACACTGTCCTCTACCAGGTACACTATCCTCTACTATCCTCTACCAGGTACACTATCCTCTACTATCCTCTACCAGGTACACTATCCTTTACTATCCTCTACCAGGTACACAATCCTCTACTATCCTCTACCAGGTACACTATCCTCTACTATCCTCTACCAGGTACACTATCCTCTACTATCCTCTACCAGGTACACTATCCTTTACTATCCTCTACCAGGTACACTATCCTCTACTATCCTCTACCAGGTACACTATCCTCTACCAGGTACACTGTCCTCTACCAGGTACACTATCCTCTACTATCCTCTACCAGGTACACTATCCTCTACCAGGTACACTATCCTCTACTATCCTCTACCAGGTACACTGTCCTCTACTATCCTCTACCAGGTACACTGTCCTCTACCAGATACACTATCCTCTACTATCCTCTACCAGGTACACTATCCTCTACCAGGTACACTATCCTTTACTATCCTCTACCAGGTACACTGTCCTCTACTATCCTCTACCAGGTACACTGTCCTCTACTATCCTCTACCAGGTACACTATCCTCTACCAGGTACACTATCCTCTACTATCCTCTACCAGGTACACTATCCTCTACTATCCTCTACCAGGTACACTATCCTCTACCAGGTACACTATCCTCTACCAGGTACACTATCCTCTACTATCCTCTACCAGGTACACTATCCTCTACCAGGTACACTATCCTCTACTATCCTCTACCAGGTACACTATCCTCTACCAGGTACACTATCCTCTACTATCCTCTACCAGGTACACTATCCTCTACCAGGTACACTATCCTCTACTATCCTCTACCAGGTACACTATCCTCTACTATCCTCTACCAGGTACACTATCCTCTACCAGGTACACTGTCCTCTACTATCCTCTACCAGGTACACTGTCCTCTACCAGATACACTGTCCTCTACTATCCTCTACCAGGTACACTATCCTCTACCAGGTACACTATCCTTTACTATCCTCTACCAGGTACACTGTCCTCTACTATCCTCTACCAGGTACACTGTCCTCTACTATCCTCTACCAGGTACACTATCCTCTACTATCCTCTACCAGGTACACTATCCTCTACCAGGTACACTATCCTCTACTATCCTCTACCAGGTACACTATCCTCTACTATCCTCTACCAGGTACACTATCCTCTACCAGGTACACTATCCTCTACTATCCTCTACCAGGTACACTATCCTCTACTATCCTCTACCAGGTACACTATCCTCTACCAGGTACACTGTCCTCTACTATCCTCTACCAGGTACACTGTCCTCTACCAGATACACTGTCCTCTACTATCCTCTACCAGGTACACTATCCTCTACCAGGTACACTATCCTTTACTATCCTCTACCAGGTACACTGTCCTCTACTATCCTCTACCAGGTACACTGTCCTCTACTATCCTCTACCAGGTACACTATCCTCTACTATCCTCTACCAGGTACACTATCCTCTACCAGGTACACTATCCTCTACTATCCTCTACCAGGTACACTATCCTCTACTATCCTCTACCAGGTACACTATCCTCTACCAGGTACACTATCCTCTACTATCCTCTACCAGGTACACTATCCTCTACCAGGTACACTATCCTCTACTATCCTCTACCAGGTACACTATCCTCTACCAGGTACACAATCCTCTACTATCCTCTACCAGGTACACTATCCTCTACCAGGTACACTATCCTCTACTATCCTCTACCAGGTACACTATCCTCTACTATCCTCTACCAGGTACACTATCCTCTACCAGGTACACTGTCCTCTACTATCCTCTACCAGGTACACTATCCTCTACCAGGTAAACTGACCTCTACCAGGTACACTATCCTCTACCAGGTACACTATCCTTTACTATCCTATACCAGGTACACTATTCTCTACCAGGTACACTATCCTTTACTATCCTATACCAGGTACACTATCCTCTACCAGGTACACTATCCTTTACTATCCTCTACCAGGTACACTATCCTCTACTATCCTCTACCAGGTACACTATCCTTTACTATCCTATACCAGGTACACTATCCTCTACCAGGTACACTATCCTCTACTATCCTCTACCAAGTACACTATCCTCTACTATCCTCTACCAGGTACACAATCCTCTACTATCCTCTACCAGGTACACTGTCCTCTACTATCCTCTACCAGGTACACTATCCTCTACCAGGTACACTATCCTTTGCTATCCTCTACCAGGTACACTGTCCTCTACTATCCTCTACCAGGTACACTGTCCTCTACCAGGTACACTATCCTTTACTATCCTATACCAGGTACACTATCCTCTACCAGGTACACTGTCCTCTACTATCCTCTACCAGGTACACTATCCTCTACCAGGTAAACTGACCTCTACCAGGTACACTATCCTCTACCAGGTACACTATCCTTTACTATCCTATACCAGGTACACTATCCTCTACCAGGTACACTATCCTCTACCAGGTACACTATCCTTTACTATCCTCTACCAGGTACACTATCCTCTACTATCCTCTACCAGGTACACTATCCTCTACCAGGTACACTATCCTTTACTATCCTCTACCAGGTACACTATCCTCTACTATCCTCTACCAGGTACACTATCCTCTACTATCCTCTACCAGGTACACTATCCTTTACTATCCTCTACCAGGTACACTATCCTTTACTATCCTCTACAAGGTACAATATCCTCTACCAGGTACACTATCCTCTACCAGGTACACTATCCTCTACTATCCTCTACCAGGTACACTATCCTCTACTATCCTCTACCAGGTACACTATCCTCTACCAGGTACACTATCCTTTACTATCCTCTACCAGGTACACTATCCTCTACTATCCTCTACCAGGTACACTATCCTCTACCAGGTACACTATCCTCTACCAGGTACACTATCCTCTACTATCCTCTACCAGATACACAATCCTCTACCAGGTACACCATCCTTTACTATCCTCTACCAGGTACACTATCCTCTACTATCCTCTACCAGGTACACTATCCTCTACCAGGTACACTATCCTCTACTATCCTCTACCAGGTACACTATCCTCTACCAGGTACACTATCCTTTACTATCCTCTACAAGGTACACTATCCTCTACCAGGTACACTATCCTCTACCAGGTACACTATCCTCTACTATCCTCTACCAGGTACACTATCCTCTACCAGGTACACTATCCTCTACCAGGTACACTATCCTTTACTATCCTCTACCAGGTACACTATCCTTTACTATCCTCTACCAGGTACACTATCCTTTACTATCCTCTACCAGGTACACTATCCTCTACTATCCGATAACCAGGTACACTATCCTCTACCAGGTACACTATCCTCTACTATCCTCTACCAGGTACACTATCCTCTACCCGGTACACTATCCTCTACCAGGTACACTATCCTCTACTATCCTCTACCAGGTACACTGTCCTCTACCCGGTACACTATCCTCTACCAGGTACACTATCCTCTACTATCCTCTACCAGGTACACTATCCTTTACTATCCTATACCAGGTACACTATCCTCTACCAGGTAAACTATCCTCTACTATCCTCTACCAGGTACACTATCCTCTACCAGGTACACTATCCTTTACTATCCTCTACCAGGTACACTATCCTCTACTATCCTCTACCAGGTACACTATCCTCTACCAGGTACACTATCCTTTACTATCCTCTACCAGGTACACAATCCTCTACTATCCTCTACCAGGTACACTATCCTCTACTATCCTCTACCAGGTACACTATCCTCTACTATCCTCTACCAGATACACAATCCTCTACCAGGTACACCATCCTTTACTATCCTCTACCAGGTACACTATCCTCTACTATCCTCTACCAGGTACACTATCCTCTACCAGGTACACTATCCTCTACTATCCTCTACCAGGTACACTATCCTCTACCAGGTACACTATCCTTTACTATCCTCTACAAGGTACACTATCCTCTACCAGGTACACTATCCTCTACCAGGTACACTATCCTCTACTATCCTCTACCAGGTACACTATCCTCTACCAGGTACACTATCCTCTACCAGGTACACTATCCTTTACTATCCTCTACCAGGTACACTATCCTTACTATCCTCTACCAGGTACACTATCCTTTACTATCCTCTACCAGGTACACTATCCTCTACTATCCGATAACCAGGTACACTATCCTCTACCAGGTACACTATCCTCTACTATCCTCTACCAGGTACACTATCCTCTACTATCCTCTACCAGGTACACTATCCTCTACTATCCTCTACCAGGTACACTGTCCTCTACCCGGTACACTATCCTCTACCAGGTACACTATCCTCTACTATCCTCTACCAGGTACACTATCCTTTACTATCCTATACCAGGTACACTATCCTCTACCAGGTAAACTATCCTCTACTATCCTCTACCAGGTACACTATCCTCTACCAGGTACACTATCCTTTACTATCCTCTACCAGGTACACTATCCTCTACTATCCTCTACCAGGTACACTATCCTTTACTATCCTCTACCAGGTACACTATCCTCTACTATCCTCTACCAGGTACACTATCCTCTACTATCCTCTACCAGGTACACTATCCTTTACTATCCTCTACCAGGTACACTATCCTCTACTATCCTCTACCAGGTACACTATCCTCTACTATCCTCTACCAGGTACACTATCCTTTACTATCCTCTACCAGGTACACTATCCTCTACCAGGTACACTACCAGGTACACAATCCTCTACCAGGTACACTATCCTTTACTATCCTCTACAAGGTACACTATCCTCTACTATCCTCTACCAGGTACACTATCCTTTACTATCCTCTACCAGGTACACTATCCTCTACTATCCTCTACCAGGTACACTGTCCTCTACTATCCTCTACCAGGTACACAATCCTCTACCAGGTACACTATCCTTTACTATCCTCTACCAGGTACACAATCCTCTACCAGGTACACAATCCTCTACCAGGTACACTATCCTCTACCAGGTACACTATCCTTTACTATCCTCTACCAGGTACACTATCCTTTACTATCCTCTACCAGGTACACTATCCTTTACTATCCTATACCAGGTACACTATCCTCTACTATCCTCTACCAGGTACACAATCCTCTACTATCCTCTACCAGGTACACTATCCTTTACTATCCTCTACCAGGTACACAATCCTCTACCAGGTACACTATCCTCTACCAGGTACACTATCCTTTACTATCCTCTACCAGGTACACAATCCTCTACCAGGTACACAATCCTCTACCAGGTACACTATCTTCTACCAGGTACACTATCCTCTACCAGGTACACTATCCTTTACTATCCTCTACCAGGTACACTATCCTCTACCAGGTACACTATCCTCTACCAGGTACACTATCCTCTACCAGGTACACTATCCTCTACTATCCTCTACTAGGTACACTATCCTGTACCGGGTACACTATCCTCTACACTATCCTCTACCAGGTACACTATCCTCTACCGGGTACACTATCCTCTACACTATCCTCTACCAGGTACACTATCCTCTACCAGGTACACTATCCTCTACTATCCTCTACCAGGTACACTATCCTCTACCAGGTACACTATCCTTTACTATCCTCTACCAGGTACACTATCCTCTACCAGGTACACTATCCTCTACCAGGTACACTATCCTCTACTATCCTCTACCAGGTACACTATCCTGTACCGGGTACACTATCCTCTACACTATCCTCTACCAGGTACACTATCCTCTACCGGGTACACTA
Organism: Brachymystax lenok tsinlingensis; assembly: GCA_030435695.1. Classification (NCBI taxonomy): domain Eukaryota; kingdom Metazoa; phylum Chordata; class Actinopteri; order Salmoniformes; family Salmonidae; genus Brachymystax; species Brachymystax lenok. The sequence goes on from CM059789.1 coordinate 295,717, forward strand.
TCCTCTACACTATCCTCTACCAGGTACACTATCCTCTACCAGGTACACTATCCTCTACTATCCTCTACCAGGTACACTATCCTCTACCAGGTACACTATCCTCTACTATCCTCTACCAGGTACACTATCCTCTACTATCCTCTACCAGGTACACAATCATCTACCAGGTACACTATCCTCTACCAGGTACACTATCCTCTACCAGGTACACTATCCTCTACTATCCTCTACCAGATACACCCTCCTCTACCAGATACACCCTCCTCTACCAGATACTCTGTACTGAAAAACCCTATAAAAATGACTATTATTACTACTACTGCGCACACACCATGTTCCTCACACAGTGAGGCACACCCTCCATGTTCCTCACACAGTGAGACACACCCTCCATGTTCCTCACACAGTGAGGCACACCCTCCATGTTACTCACACAATGAGTAAAAGACTCTCCCTCGTCCATGGGCTCATCCAGGATCTGGTGACCATTGACCTGGAACACACACACACAATAAACAACCACGTCAACACAATACAAATCTCACATCAACACCTACAGATCTGACACACCACAAGATGGGTGCGTTCCAGCAGGTCAATTTGATAACGTCAATGACAACTAGAGCTGTTCCCGACAACAACAAAAAATCTTAGCCGACCGAAAGTTGTCTGTTCAGTCAACCAATCGGACATGTTTAAACGTGTATCTTTCCATATATAGACACACCCTATGTGTTTAATAAAATCAACTATATGCATTGAGTTTGTCTGATGCTTAAAGCTTATGGTTTGATGAATTGAGACAAATGCCCCAAGAGGGCACCAGAGATCTAGATAACCAGAAGAAAAAAACCTGACCCAACTATTCTCCTCCTGCTGGTTTTCTGAAATTCTGCCATTACTCTTCTGAAGTTGCCGGGAAAAGACTACACGAGGAGTCTGCAGCCTTTCTCATGTGGAATGCCAATTTATCTCACCATTTCTACCGATCTGCGTGCCAGTTTTGGTTTTCATATGCACATTTTTGTGAAAGTTTTTGTGAAAGTTTAATATAATTAATATAATATAATCTTCATACCTGAAAATCATTGGCATGTGGTTAATCAAAATTATACATAAATCAACACGATGGGAGAGACACACCCTCCATGTTCCTCACACAATGATATTTAAAATATTTAAAATGTACGTAAGTCTTCAGTCCCTTTGCTATGAGACTCGAAATTGAGCTCAGGTGCATCCTGTTTCCATTGATTATCCTTAATGTTTCTACAACTAAATTGGAGTCCACCTGTGGTAAATTCAATTGATTGGACATGATTTGAAAAGGCACACACCTGTCTATATAAAGTTCCACAGTTGACAGCGCATGTCAGAGCAAAAACCAATCCATGAGGTCGAAGGAAATGTCCGTAGCGCTCAGAGACAGGATTGTGTCGAGGCACAGATCTGGAGAAGGGTACCAAAAGATGGCTGCAGCATTGAAGGTCCCTAAGAACACAGTGGCCTCCATCATTCTTAAATGGAAGAAGATTGGAACCACCAAGACTCTTCCTAAAGCTGGCCGCCCGGCCAAACTGAGCAATCGGGGGAGAAGGGCCTTGGTCAGGGAGGTGACGTATTTATTATTTATTTTCTGACTGTCCTTTTTGCCATTTCTGAATATGTTATTCAATGCGTTTCTATGGGGTTTAGTAGAAAACGTGAAAATCAATATTTTTTATACCTAAAAGGGTCCTAAAATTCTAAATGAAATAACTAAATGATCCATAAACACGTCAGCTTACACCTTCCCCTTCTCCAAGGTTTCTAAATGAAATAACTAAATGATCCATAGGATGACCCTCTGAAAACAACACGTCAGCTTACACCCTCCCCTTCTCCAAGGTTTCTAAATGAAATAACTAAATGATCCATAGGATGACCCTCTGAAAACAACACGTCAGCTTACACCCTCCCCTTCTCCAAGCTTTCTAAATGAAATAACTAAATGATCCATAGGATGACCCTCTGAAAACAACACGTCCAGCTTACACCCTCCCCTTCTCCAAGGTTTCTAAATGAAATAACTAAATGATCCATAGGATGACCCTCTGAAAACAACACGTCAGCTTACACCCTCCCCTTCTCCAAGCATTCTAAATGAAATAACTAAATGATCCATAGGATGACCCTCTGAAAACAACACGTCAGCTTACACCCTCCCCTTCTCCAAGGTTTCTAAATGAAATAACTAAATGATCCATAGGATGACCCTCTGAAAACAACACGTCAGCTTACACCCTCCCCTTCTCCAAGGTTTCTAAATGAAATAACTAAATGATCCATAGGATGACCCTCTGAAAACAACACGCCAGCTTACACCTCCCCTTCTCCAAGCTTTCTAAATGAAATAACTAAATGATCCATAGGATGACCCTCTGAAAACAACACGTCAGCTTACACCTCCCCTTCTCCAAGGTTTCTAAATGAAATAACTAAATGATCCATAGGATGACCCTCTGAAAACAACACGTCAGCTTACACCCTCCCCTTCTCCAAGGTTTCTAAATGAAATAACTAAATGATCCATAGGATGACCCTCTGAAAACAACACGTCAGCTTACACCCTCCCCTTCTCCAAGCTTTCTAAATGAAATAACTAAATGATCCATAGGATGACCCTCTGAAAACAACACGTCAGCTTACACCCTCCCCTTCTCCAAGGTTTCTAAATGAAATAACTAAATGATCCATAGGATGACCCTCTGAAAACAACACGTCCAGCTTACACCTCCCCTTCTCCAAGCATTCTAAATGAAATAACTAAATGATCCATAGGATGACCCTCTGAAAACAACACGTCAGCTTACACCCTCCCTTCTCCAAGGTTTCTAAATGAAATAACTAAATGATCCATAGGATGACCCTCTGAAAACAACACGTCAGCTTACACCCTCCCCTTCTCCAAGCTTTCTAAATGAAATAACTTGTTAGGGAGCGGCAGCTGAGGGGTCGGTTTTGGAGAGTTGTGCGTGCCCAAAGTAAAATGCTTGCCACTCAGGCTCAGAAAATAGGATATGCACATGATTAGTACTATTGGATAAGAAAACACTGAGGTTTCCAAAAGTGTTAACATTTTGTCTGTGAGTGTAACAGAACTCCTTTGGCAGGCAAAAACCAGAGAAAATTCCATCCGGAAATGTCATTCTGGTGGCTTATGGCTCACTTAGAGAGACTGCCTATTGAAAAGTATTTATACCAGGACACTGAATGTAGTACCTATTGCTTCCACTGGATGTCAGCAGTGTATAGGTAAAGTTTCATGGCAATCGGAACCAATGTGTTCAATAGGTAGGGGTTTTGGTGACAGGAGCTCTTTTCAGTTGCACGCTTTTGGGCGCACGTTTGGCTGAGCGGTCCACTTTATTTGACTTATATAACGTTTAGGTGACCATCCAAGTGAAATATAATCACTTTTATTCATAAAAGATAAGCTAAGGATGCATTTTAATTGGTTTTTGTTTTGTTGAGGAAACGTTTATAGGTTTAGTTGAACGCGTTCTCTTCACGTTGGATTTTCTGAACACAAGGCGCCAACCAAACAGAGATTTATGGATATAATAAATTACTTTTTCTAACCAAATACCCATGGATTGTCTTCGTTGGACACTTAGGAAGACCTCTGCAGAAGTTCTACAAAAGGTAAGGCACAGGTTTTCCCTGTGAAATGCATTTTCTATCGACCACGCTCAAACAAACAATCAAATGTTGTGCTTTCGCCGTAAAGCCTTTTTGAAATCTGACAACGCTGTGATATTGCCAAGAAACAGAGCTTTTGATGAGTATGAAACACTTGTATATTGGGGCATGTTTAATAATTAAACTTTTGGATTTTGCATAGCATTTCACCTGGTAGTGTCGGGAGCGCCCCACCACTCCCTAACAAGATAACTAAATGATCCATAGGATGACCCTCTGAAAACAACACGTCAGCTTTTAGACTCTAAAGAATGAACACGGTCTCAGTCTTCACAGCTATACATACATCTGTTTTCTCTAAGTACATGCTTTAGCAGAAGGAGCTCTATGTTGGTGTCCTCTGGTACATTCTAATGCCTCCATTCCATCTGAAATACACAGTAAATTATTGAATACTTTATCAACTTTACCTCCCAAATTGGAAAACTTAGTTGTGGTATTTTGTAAAAAGACATGACTTCACAAATTAAATGACTGAAAATGTATGAATTCAATTTCTTGTTAGTAGTTTAGGATATTGTCAAGATCTAGGTCTACATCATCAGGACTAATTTCGAAGTAAGAGAACATTAAACATTAACATTAAACCTGTCTTCTCTGGAGATGCATCTTATTTACAGTTCTACTGTAAGACATGTCTGTCCTTCAAATTATGTATTTTATTAAAACAAAATTAAAAGCCCACAAAATCTAGAAAAATATGTCTACCAGAAACACAAGCCTCTACTATCCTTTAAATACACCAGCCTCGACCAGGTACACTAGCCTCCACCAGGTACACCAGCCTCCACTATCCTCAACAAGATACACCAGCCTCCACCAGGTACACCAGCCTCCACCAGGTACACCAGCCTGCACCAGGTACACCAGCCTCCACTATCCTCCACCAGGTACACCAGCATCCACTATCCTCAACAAGATACACCAGCCTCCACCAGGTACACCAGCCTCCACTATCCTCCACCAGCCTCCACTATCCTCCACCAGGTACACCAGCCTCTACTATCCTCTACCAGATACACCAGCCTCTACTATCCTCTACCAGATACACCAGCCTCCACTATCCTCTACCAGATACACCAGCCTCTACTATCCTCTACCAGGTACACCAGCCTCTACTATCCTCTACCAGGTACACCAGCCTCTACTATCCTCTACCAGGTACACCAGCCTCTACTATCCTCTACCAGGTACACCAGCCTCTACTATCCTCTACCAGGTACACCAGCCTCCACTATCCTCTACCAGGTACACCAGCCTCTACTATCCTCTACCAGGTACACCAGCCTCCACTATCCTCTACCAGGTACACCAGCCTCTACTATCCTCTACCAGATACACCAGCCTCTACTATCCTCTACCAGATACACCAGCCTCTACTATCCTCTACCAGGTACACCAGCCTCTACTATCCTCTACCAGGTACACCAGCCTCCACTATCCTCTACCAGGTACACCAGCCTCCACTATCCTCTACCAGGTACACCAGCCTCCACTATCCTCTACCAGGTACACCAGCCTCTACTATCCTCTACCAGGTACACCAGCCTCTACTATCCTCTACCAGGTACACCAGCCTCCACTATCCTCTACCAGGTACACCAGCCTCTACTATCCTCTACCAGGTACACCAGCCTCTACTATCCTCTACCAGGTACACCAGCCTCCACTATCTTCTACCAGATACACCAGCCTCTACTATCCTCCACCAGGTACACCAGCCTCTACTAGGTACGCCTGACTCTGACAACCCTAGCCCTTTCACGCCGAGTGACCAGTGACTGTTAACGGTTACCGTGCTAACTAGTAGCTGGCTGTGTAGACCAGTGACTGTTAACGGTTACCGTGCTGACTAGTAGCTGGCTGTGTAGACCAGTGACTGTTAACGGTTACCGTGCTAACTAGTAGCTGGCTGTGTAGACCAGTGACTGTTAACGGTTACCGTGCTAACTAGTAGCTGGCTGTGCAGACCAGTGACTGTTAACGGTTACCGTGCTGACTAGTAGCTGGCTGTGTAGACCAGTGACTGTTAACGGTTACCGTGCTGACTAGTAGCTGGCTGTGTAGACCAGTGACTGTTAACTGTTACCGGGCTAACTAGTAGCTGGCTGTGTAGACCAGTGACTGTTAACGGTTACCGTGCTGACTAGTAGCTGGCTGTGCAGACCAGTGACTGTTAACGGTTACCGGGCTAACTAGTAGCTGGCTGTGTAGACCAGTGACTGTTAACGGTTACCGTGCTGACTAGTAGCTGGCTGTGCAGACCAGTGACTGTTAACGGTTACCGTGCTGACTAGTAGCTGGCTGTGTAGACCAGTGACTGTTAACTGTTACCGGGCTAACTAGTAGCTGGCTGTGTAGACCAGTGACTGTTAACGGTTACCGTGCTAACTAGTAGCTGGCTGTAGACCAGTGACTGTTAACTGTTACCGTGCTAACTAGTAGCTGGCTGTGTAGACCAGTGACTGTTAACGGTTACCGTGCTGACTAGTAGCTGGCTGTGCAGACCAGTGACTGTTAACGGTTACCGTGCTGACTAGTAGCTGGCTGTGTAGACCAGTGACTGTTAACGGTTACCGTGCTGACTAGTAGCTGGCTGTGCAGACCAGTGACTGTTAACGGTTACCGTGCTGACTAGTAGCTGGCTGTGTAGACCAGTGACTGTTAACGGTTACCGTGCTGACTAGTAGCTGGCTGTGCAGACCAGTGACTGTTAACGGTTACCGTGCTAACTAGTAGCTGGCTGTGTAGACCAGTGACTGTTAACTGTTACCGTGCTAACTAGTAGCTGGCTGTGTAGACCAGTGACTGTTAACGGTTACCGTGCTGACTAGTAGCTGGCTGTGTAGACCAGTGACTGTTAACGGTTACCGTGCTAACTAGTAGCTGGCTGTGTAGACCAGTGACTGTTAACGGTTACCGTGCTGACTAGTAGCTGGCTGTGTAGACCAGTGACTGTTAACGGTTACCGTGGTTGACTAGTAGCTGGCTGTGCAGACCAGTGACTGTTAACGGTTACCGTGCTGAACTAGTAGCTGGCTGTGTAGACCAGTGACTGTTAACGGTTACCGTGCTGACTAGTAGCTGGCTGTGTAGACCAGTGACTGTTAACGGTTACCGTGCTGACTAGTAGCTGGCTGTGCAGACCAGTGACTGTTAACGGTTACCGTGCTGACTAGTAGCTGGCTGTGTAGACCAGTGACTGTTAACTGTTACCGTGCTAACTAGTAGCTGGCTGTGTAGACCAGTGACTGTTAACGGTTACCGTGCTGACTAGTAGCTGGCTGTGTAGACCAGTGACTGTTAACGGTTACCGTGCTAACTAGTAGCTGGCTGTGTAGACCAGTGACTGTTAACTGTTACCGTGCTAACTAGTAGCTGGCTGTGTAGACCAGTGACTGTTAACGGTTACCGCGGCTGACTAGTAGCTGGCTGTAGACCAGTGACTGTTAACGGTTACCGTGCTAACTAGTAGCTGGCTGTGTAGACCAGTGACTGTTAACTGTTACCGTGCTAACTAGTAGCTGGCTGTGTAGACCAGTGACTGTTAACGGTTACCGTGCTGACTAGTAGCTGGCTGTGTAGACCAGTGACTGTTAACGGTTACCGTGCTGACTAGTAGCTGGCTGTGTAGACCAGTGACTGTTAACGGTTACCGTGCTAACTAGTAGCTGGCTGTGTAGACCAGTGACTGTTAACCGTTACCGTGCTAACTAGTAGCTGGCTGTGTAGACCAGTGACTGTTAACGGTTACCGTGCTGACTAGTAGCTGGCTGTGTAGACCAGTGACTGTTAACGGTTACCGTGCTAACTAGTAGCTGGCTGTGCAGACCAGTGACTGTTAACGGTTACCGTGGCTAACTAGTAGCTGGCTGTGTAGACCAGTGACTGTTAACTGGTTACCGTGCTAACTAGTAGCTGGCTGTGTAGACCAGTGACTGTTAACTGTTACCGTGCTAACTAGTAGCTGGCTGTGTAGACCAGTGACTGTTAACGGTTACCGTGCTGACTAGTAGCTGGCTGTGTAGACCAGTGACTGTTAACGGTTACCGTGCTAACTAGTAGCTGGCTGTGTAGACCAGTGACTGTTAACGGTTACCGTGCTAACTAGTAGCTGGCTGTGTAGACCAGTGACTGTTAACTGTTACCGTGCTAACTAGTAGCTGGCTGTGTAGACCAGTGACTGTTAACGGTTACCGTGCTGACTAGTAGCTGGCTGTGTAGACCAGTGACTGTTAACGGTTACCGTGCTGACTAGTAGCTGGCTGTGTAGACCAGTGACTGTTAACGGTTACCGTGCTAACTAGTAGCTGGCTGTTGCTACGTCAACAGCACAGTGTCCATCACCTAGAAACACGCGGCTGGTTTACCTAGCAACAGAACGGTGATTTAGTTCCAGACTGACTTCATAGTTAACCGACAGCTGGCGTTCTGTCACCACGGTAACTGTAGCGTTACTAACCGTACTGGCTAGTCTGCTAAATTAACAGGGGCGAACTGAAGCGCTGAAGGAACTGATGAAAACAAAGTGTTTGGACCGTTTCAACAACTTGGTAAACAAAGGTGTAAACAACCCAATATGAAGCCGATACATTTGATCAAAGGAAAACAACAGCTGCTGCCTCCAAATCAATACAGTCATCATAAATAAGCTGGAACCAGCAGATAGAGCTAGCCTGCTATTTAGCACCACCACTAGCATTAGCCTAGCGGCTCCTTTAGCATGCATGTTGTCTGGCCGTCATATCGTTCCCGTCGCAGGTTCACACATGACTGGGACAGAAACAGCCTTACATCCCATGCAGAGGCTACAAGAGGAAACTAACCTCGCTGCTAACGCTGGTCACCTCCATTTTGTCCCAGGATTCGTGCGGCTGGGAGAACGGCATCGTAGTCGGAGCTAGACCGCCGCTCCAAGCCGAGTCCCCGGTTGATAACCCACTGGAGAGAGACAGATCTGGGTCACCGGCGCCTACTGCCCCGGGAAGATCAGACACCGGGGTCGGGACAGTTGGTTTGACAGGACCATATGGGAACCGATCCGCTGTTACGTTCTTCTCCTATAGATGAATATGGCTGCCTCTATCCTCAGCATCAATGCACTGAGAGCCCATTGACGTAGCTCTGACGCAATTCAGTTCAGGATTTCCCCCATAATAGGCAAACAAACAAAGCGAGGAGAGGAGAAGAGCAGAGGGGGAGAGGAAAGGAGAAGAGCACAAGGAGGAGAGGAAAGGAGAAGAGCAGAGGGGGAGAGGAGAGGAGAGCAGGAAAGGAGAGGAGCAGGAAAGGAGAGGAGAGGAGAGGAGAGCAGAGGGGGAGAGGAGAGGAGAGCAGAGGGGGAGAGGAGAGGAGAGGAGAGCAGAGGGGGAAAGGAGAAGAGCACAAGGGGAGAGGAAAGGAGAGCAGAGGAGGAGAGGAAAGGAGAGTGGAGGAGAGGAGAGGAGAGCGGAGAGGAGAGGAGAGCAGAGGGGGAGAGGAGAGGAGAGCAGAGAGAGGAGAGGAGAGAGCAGAGGGGGAGAGTAAGGAGAGCAGAGGGGGAGAGTAAAGGAGAGCAGAGGGGGAGAGGAAAGGAAAGGAGAGTAGAGGAAAGGAGTGCAGAAGGGGGGAAAGGAGAGGTGAGGGAGAAGAGGAGGAGGAAATGAAAAGAGGTGAGAGAGAAGATGAGGTAAAGAGGTAAGGAGAGGCGAGATGAGGGAGAAGGGGTGGGTGGGGGCGGCATCATACTATGTAGCTAGACATTAGAGCAGTCAAGATTAGGAATGGCAGTGTGAAACAATGATGGCTACAAGGCATGGATCGTAGTTACAATTTAATTCCACCAATCACATCCATATTTATTACAGTACCTACTGTATCACTCTATTCAGCTTCAGAATAGGACAACAAGAACAAACCATGAAATTGTACTTGATGTACCAACTTCATTGTAAATGCCAAAAGGAGAACTTTGGAGTATAGTAAAGGGCCTACTAGTGTTAGTATAGTAAAGGGCCAGGTCTAGGCCTACTAGTGTTAGAATAGTAAAGGGCCAGGTCTAGGCCTACTAGTGTTAGAATAGTAAAGGGCCAGGTCTAGGCCTACTAGTGTTAGAATAGTAAAGGGCCAGGTCTAGGCCTACTAGTGTTAGAATAGTAAAGGGCCAGGTCTAGGCCTTCTAGTGTTAGTATAGTAAAGGGCCAGGTCTAGGCCTACTAGTGTTAGTATAGTAAAGGGCCAGGTCTAGGCCTACTAGTGTTAGAATAGTAAAGGGCCAGGTCTAGGCCTACTAGTGTTAGAATAGTAAAGGGCCAGGTCTATGCCTACTAGTGTTAGAATAGTAAAGGGCCAGGTCTAGGCCTACTAGTGTTAGAATAGTAAAGGGCCAGGTCTAGGCCTACTAGTGTTAGAATAGTAAAGGGCCAGGTCTATGCCTACTAGTGTTAGAATAGTAAAGGGCCAGGTCTAGGCCTACTAGTGTTAGAATAGTAAAGGAACTCTCCCACCACATAACTATACTATAGAACTCTCCTACCAAAGAACTATACAAAATAACTATCCTATAGATCTCTCCTACAACAGAACTATCCTATAGATCTCTCCTACCACAGAACTATACAAAATAACTATCCTATAGATCTCTCCCACCACATAACTATACTATAGAACTCTCCTACCAAAGAACTATACAAAATAACTATCCTATAGATCTCTCCTACAACAGAACTATCCTATAGAACTCCCCTACCACAGAACTGTCCCACCACTGAACTCTCCTATAGAACTCTCCTACCATAGAACTCTCCTATATAAATATCCTATAGAACTCTCCTATAGATCTCTCCTATAGAACTGTCCAACCACTGAACTCTCCCACCACATAACTCTCCTATAGAACTCTCCCACCACAGAACTCTCCTATAGAACTCTCCTATAGAACTCTCCCACCACAGAACTCTCCTACCACATAACTCTCCTATAGAACTCTCCCACCACAGAACTCTCCTACCACATAACTCTCCTATAGAACTCTCCTACCAAAGAACTATACAAAAGAACTATCCTATAGAACTCCCCTACCACGTAACTATCCTATAGATCTCTCCTATAGAACTGTCCCACCACTGAACTCTCCTATAGAACTCCCTACCACATAACTCTCCTATAGAACTCCCCCTACCACATAACTCTACTATAGAACTCTCCTACCACAGAACTCTACAAAATAACTATCCTATAGAACTCTCCTATAGAACTCTCCCACCACAGAACTCTCCTATAGAACTCTCCCACCACAGAACTCTCCTATAGAACTCTCCCACCACAGAACTCTCCTATAGAACTCTCCCACCACAGAACTCTCCTATAGAACTCTCCCACCACAGAACTCTCCTATAGAATTATACTAATATAACTCTCCTATAGAATTATACTAATATAACTCTCCTACATAACTATACTCATGACTTGGGTGACTGGAGTCTCTGACAATTCTTTGGTCTTTCCTATCACTATATACCAGGTATTTACACGTGTATTCTGACACCGCCTACTATATAGGTCCTGGATGGCAGGAAGCTTGGCCCCAGTGATGTACTGGGCTGTACGCACTACCCTCTGTAGCGCCTTATGGTCGGATGCCGAGCAGTTGCCATACCAGGCGGTGATGCAACCGGTCAGGATGCTCTCGATGGTGCAGCTGTAGAACGTTTTGAGGATATGAGGGCCCCATGCCAAATCTTTTCAGTCTCCTGAGGGGGAAAAGGTGTTGTCGTGCCCTCTTCACAACTGTCTTGGTGTGTTTGGACCATGATAGTTCATTGGTGATGTGGACGCAGAACTGCAGCTTGCATAAGGAACTGCAGCTAAAGTTGATACTAGTTATTGAGTTTAAGGGGACAATTACTTGTTCACACAGGGGCATTGAGTGTTGCATAACTTTGTTTATTAAATAAGTACGTAATTGTTGTGTGATTTGTTCACTCAGGTTCCGTTTATCTAATATTAGGTTTTGGTTGAAGATCTGATAATTTAGTATAAAAAAAACTGCAAAAGTAAAGAAAATTTGAAACGTGGCAAATACTTTGCTATATAACTCTCCCACCACATACCTTCCCAACAGCACCATCCACAGATGCAGAGGAACAGACAGTCGGAGTAACAGACATTCTGGATGGTAAAAAAGACAGTAACAGACATTCTGGATGTTAACAGACAGCCAACAGACGATCTGGATGGTAACAGACATTCTGGATGGTAACAGAGAGCCAACAGAGTAACAGAGTCTGGATGGTAACAGACATTCTGGATGGTAACAGAGAGCCAACAGAGTAACAGAGAGTCTGGATGGTAACAGACATTCTGGATGGTAACAGAGAGCCAACAGAGTAACAGAGAGTCTGGATGGTAACAGAGAGCCAACAGAGTAACAGAGAGTCTGGATGGTAACAGAGAGCCAACAGAGTAACAGAGAGTCTGGATGGTAACAGAGAGCCAACAGAGTAACAGAGAGTCTGGATGGTAACAGAGAGCCAACAGAGTAACAGAGAGTCTGGATGGTAACAGACAGTCAAGGGAAAGGGGGTACCTAGTCAGTTATCCAACTGAATGCCTTCAACTGAAATGTGTCTTCCGCATTTAACCCAGAGGTGCAGGGGACGCCCAGGGAACAGTGAGTTAACTGCCTTGCTCATGGGCAGAACGACAGACATTTACCTTGTCAGCTCGGGGATTTGGTCCAGCAACCTTTCGGTTACTGGCCCAACGCACTAACCCCTAGGCTACCTACCGCCCCAGACAGTCTGGATGGTAACAGACAGTCTGTTTATTGTTGTGTCTGAATGTAGACCAGACAAGGCGTAGTGATCAGTAATATAAAAGGCATTGTGAGCCCAGTACAGTTAGTTCAGGATCCTCCACAGGGTGTGGAGTGTTTGTGTGTCAGTACAGTCACTCTGGTCCGGTCTGTCTAGTTCCTCTGATACAGACGACTCGTTGAGCTCAGCAATCAATGAACCGTCTTCGTTTATAGTGATCAATGGGAGGTCCTTGTTGGGGTTGACCAATGGTGTCTCGTCGTTGCTCCCGGCCAACGGGGACTCATGATTGGATGCAGAATGCGTTGTTATGGAGATGGAGTTGGCTCCTCCCTCTGGACTCATGTCCCAGTCCTGATCTGCAAGCTGAGGTAGACTGGCTAGGAGCTCCTTTACACACACACACACACAGTCATAAACACACTATGCTGTTTCGGAATTATTGTGTGTGTAAGTGAGAGTGTGTGTGTGTGTGTGTGTGTGTGTGTGTGTGTGTGTGTAATTGAGATTGTGTGTGTGTTTAAGTGTGTGTAAGTGAGAGTGTGTGCCTGTGTATAAGTGTGTGTGTAAGTGACAGTGTGTTGTGTGTGTAATTGAGATGTTGTGTGTGTGTGTATAAGTGAGAGTGTGTGTGTGTAAGTGACAGAGTGTGTGTGTGTACCTGTTGTCTGTCCAGGTTGTTGGTCCGTATAGCGGCCAGAAGACTCTTGGTGAAGATCTCCAACTCATAATATCTCTGATTCTGATTCTCTAGTTGGCTCTCCAGATACTGCACCTCCTCAAGCTGACACACACACACACACACACACAGCATAAAGGCCTATACACATCGAGGGGTGTGTGTGTTCCATCACCTTAAACTCCAGGAGGTTCTGCACGTTTTCCATATCAGATCCGACCATCTCAACACCATCATCATCATCATCATCATCAATCACCTCTATCTTCTGTTAGGAAACACAACCCTATACAATCAGTGGCTAAATCTGACAGGAAACCCAACCCTATACAATCAGTGGCTAAATCTGACAGGAAACACAACCCTATACAATCAGTGGCTAAATCTGACAAGAAACACAACCCTATACAATCAGTGGCTAAATCCGTTAAGAAACACAACCCTATACAATCAGTGGCTAAATCTGACAGGAAACACAACCCTATACAATCAGTGGCTAAATCTGACAGGAAACCCAACCCTATACAATCAGTGGCTAAATCTGACAGGAAACCCAACCCTATACAATCAGTGGCTAAATCTGACAGGAAACACAACCCTATACAATCAGTGGCTAAATCTGACAAGAAACACAACCCTATACAATCAGTGGCTAAATCCGTTAAGAAACACAACCCTATACAATCAGTGGCTAAATCTGACAAGAAACACAACCCTATACAATCAGTGGCTAAATCCGTTAAGAAACACAACCCTATACAATCAGTGGCTAAATCTGACAGGAAACACAACCCTATACAATCAGTGGCTAAATCTGTTAGGAAACACAACCCTATACAATCAGTGGCTAAATCTGACAGGAAACACAACCCTATACAATCAGTGGCTAAATCCGTTAAACACAGCCCTATACAATCAGTGGCTAAATCTGACAGGAAACACAACCCTATACAATCAGTGGCTAAATCTGTTAGGTAACACAACCCTATACAATCAGTGGCTAAATCGGTTAGGAAACACAACCCTATACAATCAGTGGCTAAATCTGACAGGAAACACAACCCTATACAATCAGTGGCTAAATCGGTTAGGAAACACAACCCTATACATCCAGTGGCTAAATCTGACAGGAAACACAACCCTATACAATCAGTGGCTAAATCTGTTAAGAAACACAACCCTATACAATCAGTGGCTAAATCTGACAGGAAACACAACCCTATACAATCAGTGGCTAAATCTGACAGCAAACACAACCCCATACAATCAGTGGCTAAATCTGTTAGGAAACACAACCCTATACAATCAGTGGCTAAACTGGTTAGGAAATCTCTAGTGTAATAACAGTGTATTGTACAAGTGTATCTCTAGTGTAATAATAGTGTTTTGTACTAGTGTATCTCTAGTGTAGTAACAGTGTATTGTACTAGTGTATCTCTAGTGTAGTAACAGTGTATTGTACTTGTGTATCTCTAGTGTAATTGCAGTGTATTGTACTAGTTTATCTCTAGTGTAATAAGAGTGTAACAATAGTGTATTGTACAATGGTATCTCTAGTGTAGTAACAGTGTATTGTACAAGTGTATCAACAGTGTATTGTACTAGTGTATCTCTAGTGAAGTAACAGTGTATCTCTAGTGTAGTAACAGTGTATTGTACTAGTGTATCTCTAGTGTAATAACAGTGTATTGTACATGTGTATCTCTAGTGTAGTAACAGTGTATTGTACTTGTGTTTCTCTAGTGTAGTAACAGTGTATTGTACTTGTGTATCTCTAGTGTAGTAAGTGTATTGTACTAGTGTATCGCTAGTGTAGTAACAGTGTATTGTACTAGTGTATCGCTAGTGTAGTAACAGTGTATTGGACTAGTGTATCTCTAGTGTAATAACAGTGTATTGTACTTGTCTATCTCTAGTGTAGTAACAGTGTATTGTACTAGTGTATCGATAGTCTAGTAACAGTGTATTGTACTTGTGTATCTGTAGTGTAGTAACAGTGTATTGTACTAGTGTATCTGTAGTGTAGTAACAGTGTATTGTACTAGTGTATCTCTAGTGTAGTAACAGTGTATTGTACTAGTGTATCTCTAGTGTAGTAACAGTGTATTGTACTAGTGTATCTAGTGTAATAACAGTGTATTGTACTTGTGTATCTCTGGTGTAGTAACAGTGTATTGTACTAGTGTATATCTAGTGTAGTAACAGTGTATTGTACTAGTGTATCTCTAGTGTAGTAACAGTGTATTGTACTAGTGTATATCTAGTGTAGTAACAGTGTATTGTACTAGTGTATATCTAGTGTAGTAACAGTGTATTGTACTAGTGTATCTCTAGTGTAGTAACAGTGTATCTGAAGTGTAGTAACAGTGTATGGTACTAGTGTATCTCTAGTGTAGTAATAGAGTATCTCTAGTGTAGTAACAGTGTATTGTACTTGTGTATATCTAGGGTAGTAACAGTGTATCTGAAGTGTAGTAACAGTGTATTGTACTAGTGTATCGATAGTGTAGTAACAGTGTATTGTACTTGTGTATCTCTAGTGTAGTAACAGTGTATTGTACTAGTTTATCTAGTGTAATAACAGTGTATTGTACTAATGTATCTGTGGTGTAGTAACAGTGTATTGTACTAGTGTATCGATAGTGTAGTAACAGTGTATTGTTCTTGTGTATCTCTAGTGTAGTAACAGTGTATTGTACTTGTGTATCTCTAGTGTAGTTGTATTGTACTAGTTTATCTAGTGTAATAACAGTGTATTGTACTAGTGTATCTCTGGTGTAGTAACAGTGTATTGTACTAGTGTATCGATAGTGTAGTAACAGTGTATTGTACTAGTGTATCTCTAGTGTAGTAACAGTGTATTGTACTAGTTTATCTAGTGTAATAACAGTGTATTGTACTAGTGTATCTCTGGTGTAGTAACAGTGTATTGTACTAGTGTATCGATAGTGTAGTAACAGTGTATTGTACTTGTGTATCTCTAGTGAAGTAACAGTGTATTGTACTAGTGTATCTCTAGTGTAGTAACAGTGTATTGTACTAGTGTATCGATAGTGTAGTAACAGTGTATTGTACTTGTGTATCGATAGTGTAGTAACAGTGTATTGTACTAGTGTATCGATAGTGTAGTAACAGTGTATTGTACTAGTGTATCTCTAGTGTAGTAACAGTGTATTGTACTAGTGTATCGATAGTGTAGTAACAGTGTATTGTACTAGTGTATCTAGTGTAATAACAGTGTATTGTACTAGTGTATCTCTAGTGTAGTAACAGTGTATTGTACTAGTGTATCTCTAGTGTAGTAACAGTGTATTGTACTAGTGTATCTCTGGTGTAGTAACAGTGTATTGTACTAGTGTATCTCTAGTGTAGTAACAGTGTATTGTACTAGTGTATCTCTAGTGTAGTAATAGAGTATCTCTAGTGTAGTAACAGTGTATTGTACTCTTGTATCTAGTGTAGTAACAGTGTATTGTACCTGTGTATCTCTAGTGTAGTAATAGTGTATCTCTAGTGTAGTAACAGTGTATTGTACTTGTGTATCTCTAGTGTAGTAATAGAGTATCTCTAGTGTAGTAACAGTGTATTGTACTTGTGTATCTCTAGTGTAGTAACAGTGTATTGTGCTAATGTAGTAACAGTGTATTGTACTTGTGTATCTCTAGTGTAGTAACAGTGTATTGTACTAGTGTATCTAGTGTAGTAACAGTGTATTGTACTAGTGTATCGATAGTGTAGTAACAGTGTATTGTACTAGTGTATCGATAGTGTAGTAACAGTGTATTGTACTAGTGTATCTAGTGTAATAACAGTGTATTGTACTAGTGTATCTCTAGTGTAGTAACAGTGTATTGTACTAGTGTATCTCTAGTGTAGTAACAGTGTATTGTACTAGTGTATCTCATGTAGTAACAGTGTATTGTACTAGTGTATCTCTAGTGTAGTAACAGTGTATTGTACTTGTGTATCTCTAGTGTAGTAACATTGTATCTCTAGTGTAGTAACAGTGTATTGTACTAGTGTATCTCTAGTGTAGTAACAGTGTATTGTACTAGTGTATCTCTAGTGTAGTAACAGTGTATTGTACTCTTGTATCTAGTGTAGTAACAGTGTATTGTACTAGTGTATCTCTAGTGTAGTAATAGAGTATCTCTAGTGTAGTAACAGTGTATTGTACTAGTGTATCGATAGTGTAGTAACAGTGTATTGTACTAGTGTATCTCTAGTGTATTAACAGTGTATCTCTAGTGTAGTAACAGTGTATTGTACTAGTGTATCTCTAGTGTAGTAACAGTGTATCTGAAGTGTAGTAACAGTGTATTGTACTTGTGTTTCTCTAGTGTTTTAACAGTGTATTGTACTAGTGTATCTCTAGTGTAGTAACAGTGTATTGTACTTGTGTATCTCTGGTGTAGTAACAGTGTATTGTACTAGTGTATCTCTAGTGTAGTAACAGTGTATCTGAAGTGTAGTAACAGTGTATTGTACTTGTGTTTCTCTAGTGTAGTAACAGTGTATTGTACTAGTGTATCTCTAGTGTAGTAATAGAGTATCTCTAGTGTAGTAACAGTGTATTGTACTAGTGTATCTCTAGTGTAGTAATAGAGTATCTCTAGTGTAGTAACAGTGTATTGTACTAGTGTATCTCTAGTGTAGTAATAGAGTATCTCTAGTGTATCTAGTGTAGTAACAGTGTATTGTACTAGTGTATCTCTAGTGTAATAACAGTGTATTGTACTTGTCTATCTCTAGGGTAGTAACAGTGTATCTGAAGTGTAGTAACAGTGTATTGTACTAGTGTATCTCTAGTGTAGTAACAGTGTATTGTACTTGTGTATCTCTAGTGTAGTAACAGTGTATTGTGCTAGTGTAGTAACAGTGTATTGTACTTGTGTATCTCTAGTGTAGTAACAGTGTATTGCACTAGTGTATCTAGTGAAGTAACAGTGTATTGTACTAGTGTATCGATAGTTTAGTAACAGTGTATTGTACTTGTGTATCGATAGTGTAGTAACAGTGTATTGTACTAGTGTATCTCTAGTGTAGTAACAGTGTATTGTACTAGTGTATCTAGTGTAATAACAGTGTATTGTACTAGTTTATCTAGTGTAATAACAGTGTATTGTACTAGTGCATCTCTGGTGTAGTAACAGTGTATTGTACTAGTGTATCGATAGTGTAGTAACAGTGTATTGTACTAGTGTATCTAGTGTAGTAACAATGTATTGTACTTGTGTTTCTCTAGTGTAGTAACAGTGTATTGTACTAGTGTATCTCTAGTGTAGTAACAGAGTATCTCTAGTGTAGTAACAGTGTATTTTACTAGTGTATCTAGTGTAGTAACAGTGTATTGTACTAGTGTATCTCTAGTGTAGGAACAGTGTATTGTACTAGTGTATCTAGTGTAGGAACAGTGTATTGTACTAGTGTATCTCTAGTGTAGTAACAGAGTATCTCTGGTGTAGTAACAGTGTATTGTACTAGTGTATCGATAGTGTAGTAACAGTGTATTGTACTAGTGTATCTCTAGTGTAGTAACAGTGTATTGTACTTGTGTATCTAGTGTAGTAACAGAGTATCTCTGGTGTAGTAACAGTGTATTGTACTAGTGTATCTCTAGTGTAGTAACAGAGTATCTCTAGTGTAGTAACAATGTATTGTACTTGTGTATCTCTAGTGTAGTAACAGTGTATTGTACTAGTGTATCTCTAGTGTAGTAACAGAGTAGCTCTAGTGTAGTAACAGTGTATTGTACTAGTGTATCGATAGTAGTAACAGTGTATTGTACTTGTGTATCTCTAGTGTAGTAACAGTGTATCTCTAGTGTAGTAACAGTGTATTGTACTAGTGTATCTCTAGTGTAGTAACAGAGTGTATACTGCAGTACCACGCTGTGAGTCATGGGGGCGCTGCTGCTCTCCTCCTCTACTCCGTTCTCCTCTTCTCTCTGGTACGACTGACTGGTCCCATCTAAAACAACAACACTGTCAAACTGGGCACTGCTACTGGGGGCGGTTGTGTGTGTGTGTGTGTGTGTGTGTGTGTGTCTTACCCTCGGACAGACAGAAGGACGCTCCATCTTTTAGGTTGTCTCCCAGCTCGGGCGTTCTAAGCCCCTCCCCATCAGAACTCAGTGCAGAGGGAGGCTCCTCCTCTTCCTGTGATGTCAGGAACAAGGCCGGCCCACCTTTAGGGGGCGGGATCTTTATGCCCATCAGACGGTACTTCCTCCTCCGGTTCCCGATCCACGTCTGTCAATAAAACACACAGCCCAACATAATATACTGTTAAGAACCACGCCTGTCAATAAAACACACAGCCCAACATAATATACTGTTAAGAACCACGCCTGTCAATAAAACACACAGCCCAACATAATATACTGTTAAGATCCACGCCTGTCAATAAAACACACAGCCCAACATAATATACTGTTAAGATCCACGCCTGTCAATAAAACACACAGCCCAACATAATATACTGTTAAGATTCACGCCTGTCAATAAAACACACAGCCCAACATAATATACTGTTAAGATTCACGCCTGTCAATAAAACACACAGCCCAACATAATATACTGTTAAGATTCACGCCTGTCAATAAAACACACAGCCCAACATAATATACTGTTAAGATTCACGCCTGTCAATAAAACACACAGCCCAACATAATATACTGTTACACACAGCCCAACATAATATACTGTTAAGATGTCAATAAAACACACAGCCTGTCAATAAAACACAGCCCAACATAATATACTGTTAAGATCCACGCTGTCAATAAAACACACAGCCCAACATAATATACTGTTAAGATCCACGCTGTCAATAAAACACACAGCTCCAACAGTCACTGTCAATAAAACACACAGCCCAACATAATATACTGTTAAGATTCACGCTGTCAATAAACACACAGCCCAACATAATATACTGTTAAGATTCACGCCTGTCAATAAAACACACAGCCCAACATAATATACTGTTAAGATCCACGCCTGTCAATAAAACACACAGCCCAACATAATATACTGTTAAGATCCACGCCTGTCAATAAAACACACAGCCCAACATAATATACTGTTAAGATCCACGCCTGTCAATAAAACACACAGCCCAACATAATATACTGTTAAGATCCACGCCTGTCAATAAAACACACAGCCCAACATAATATACTGTTAAGAACCACGCCTGTCAATAAAACACACAGCCCAACATAATATACTGTTAAGATTCACGCCTGTCAATAAAACACACAGCCCAACATAATATACTGTTAAGATCCACGCCTGTCAATAAAACACACAGCCCAACATAATATACTGTTAAGATCCACGCCTGTCAATAAAACACACAGCCCAACATAATATACTGTTAAGATCCACGCCTGTCAATAAAACACACAGCCCAACATAATATACTGTTAAGATCCTGTCAATAAAACACACAGCCCAACATAATATACTGTTAAGATCCACGCCTGTCAATAAAACACACAGCCCAACATAATATACTGTTAAGATCCACGCCTGTCAATAAAACACACAGCCCAACATAATATACTGTTAAGATTCACGCCTGTCAATAAAACACACAGCCCAACATAATATACTGTTAAGATCCACGCCTGTCAATAAAACACACAGCCCAACATAATATACTGTTAAGATTCACGCCTGTCAATAAAACACACAGCCCAACATAATATACTGTTAAGATCCACGCTGTCAATAAAACACACAGCCCAACATAATATACTGTTAAGATCCACGCCTGTCAATAAAACACACAGCCCAACATAATATACTGTTAAGATTCACGCCTGTCAATAAAACACACAGCCCAACATAATATACTGTTAAGATTCACGCCTGTCAATAAAACACACAGCCCAACATAATATACTGTTAAGAACCATGTCTGTCAATAAAACACACAGCCCAACATAATATACTGTTAAGATCCACGCCTGTCAATAAAACACACAGCCCAACATAATATACTGTTAAGAACCACGTCTGTCAATAAAACACACAGCCCAACATAATATACTGTTAAGATCCACGCCTGTCAATAAAACACACAGCCCAACATAATATACTGTTAAGATCACGCCTGTCAATAATAAAACACACAGCCCAACATAATATACTGTTAAGAACCACGCCTGTCAATAAAACACACAGCCCAACATAATATACTGTTAAGATCCACGCTGTCAATAAAACACACAGCCCAACATAATATACTGTTAAGATCCACGCCTGTCAATAAAACACACAGCCCAACATAATATACTGTTAAGATCCACGCCTGTCAATAAAACACACAGCCCAACATAATATACTGTTAAGATCCACGCCTGTCAATAAAACACACAGCCCAACATAATATACTGTTAAGATCCACGCCTGTCAATAAAACACACAGCCCAACATAATATACTGTTAAGATTCACGCCTGTCAATAAAACACACAGCCCAACATAATATACTGTTAAGATTCACGCCTGTCAATAAACACACAGCCCAACATAATATACTGTTAAGATTCACGCCTGTCAATAAAACACACAGCCCAACATAATATACTGTTAAGATCCACGCCTGTCAATAAAACACACAGCCCAACATAATATACTGTTAAGATCCACGCCTGTCAATAAAACACACAGCCCAACATAATATACTGTTAAGATTCACGCCTGTCAATAAAACACACAGCCCAACATAATATACTGTTAAGATTCACGCCTGTCAATAAAACACAGCCCAACATAATATACTGTTAAGATCCACGCCTGTCAATAAAACACACAGCCCAACATAATATACTGTTAAGAACCACGCCTGTCAATAAAACACACAGCCCAACATAATATACTGTTAAGATCCACGCCTGTCAATAAAACACACAGCCCAACATAATATACTGTTAAGATCCACGCCTGTCAATAAAACACACAGCCCAACATAATATACTGTTAAGATCCACGCCTGTCAATAAAACACACAGCCCAACATAATATACTGTTAAGATCCACGCCTGTCAATAAAACACACAGCCCAACATAATATACTGTTAAGATCCACGCCTGTCAATAAAACACACAGCCCAACATAATATACTGTTAAGATTCACGCCTGTCAATAAAACACACAGCCCAACATAATATACTGTTAAGATTCACGCCTGTCAATAAAACACACAGCCCAACATAATATACTGTTAAGATCCACGCCTGTCAATAAAACACACAGCCCAACATAATATACTGTTAAGATCCACGCCTGTCAATAAAACACACAGCCCAACATAATATACTGTTAAGATCCACGCCTGTCAATAAAACACACAGCCCAACATAATATACTGTTAAGATTCACGCCTGTCAATAAAACACACAGCCCAACATAATATACTGTTAAGATTCACGCCTGTCAATAAAACACACAGCCCAACATAATATACTGTTAAGATTCACGCCTGTCAATAAAACACACAGCCCAACATAATATACTGTTAAGATCCACGCCTGTCAATAAAACACACAGCCCAACATAATATACTGTTAAGATCCACGCCTGTCAATAAAACACACAGCCCAACATAATATACTGTTAAGATCCACGCCTGTCAATAAAACACACAGCCCAACATAATATACTGTTAAGATTCACGCCTGTCAATAAAACACACAGCCCAACATAATATACTGTTAAGATCCACGTCAATAAAACACACAGCCCAACATAATATACTGTTAAGATCCACGCCTGTCAATAAAACACACAGCCCAACATAATATACTGTTAAGATCCACGCCTGTCAATAAAACACACAGCCCAACATAATATACTGTTAAGATTCACGCCTGTCAATAAAACACACAGCCCAACATAATATACTGTTAAGATTCACGCCTGTCAATAAAACACACAGCCCAACATAATATACTGTTAAGATCCACGCCTGTCAATAAAACACACAGCCCAACATAATATACTGTTAAGATCCACGCCTGTCAATAAAACACACAGCCCAACATAATATACTGTTAAGATCCACGCCTGTCAATAAAACACACAGCCCAACATAATATACTGTTAAGATCCACGCCTGTCAATAAAACACACAGCCCAACATAATATACTGTTAAGATTCACGCCTGTCAATAAAACACACAGCCCAACATAATATACTGTTAAGATCCACGCCTGTCAATAAAACACACAGCCCAACATAATATACTGTTAAGATCCACGCCTGTCAATAAAACACACAGCCCAACATAATATACTGTTAAGATCCACGCCTGTCAATAAAACACACAGCCCAACATAATATACTGTTAAGATCCACGCCTGTCAATAAAACACACAGCCCAACATAATATACTGTTAAGATTCACGCCTGTCAATAAAACACACAGCCCAACATAATATACTGTTAAGATCCACGCCTGTCAATAAAACACACAGCCCAACATAATATACTGTTAAGATCCACGCCTGTCAATAAAACACACAGCCCAACATAATATACTGTTAAGATCCACGCCTGTCAATAAAACACACAGCCCAACATAATATACTGTTAAGATCCACGCCTGTCAATAAAACACACAGCCCAACATAATATACTGTTAAGATCCACGCCTGTCAATAAAACACACAGCCCAACATAATATACTGTTAAGATCCACGCCTGTCAATAAAACACACAGCCCAACATAATATACTGTTAAGATCCACGCCTGTCAATAAAACACACAGCCCAACATAATATACTGTTAAGACCACGCCTGTCAATAAAACACACAGCCCAACATAATATACTGTTAAGATTCACGCCTGTCAATAAAACACACAGCCCAACATAATATACTGTTAAGATCCACGCTGTCAATAAAACACACAGCCCAACATAATATACTGTTAAGATCCACGCCTGTCAATAAAACACACAGCCCAACATAATATACTGTTAAGATTCACGCCTGTCAATAAAACACACAGCCCAACATAATATACTGTTAAGATCCACGCCTGTCAATAAAACACACAGCCCAACATAATATACTGTTAAGATCCACGCCTGTCAATAAAACACACAGCCCAACATAATATACTGTTAAGATCCACGTCAATAAAACACACAGCCCAACATAATATACTGTTAAGATCCACGCCTGTCAATAAAACACACAGCCCAACATAATATACTGTTAAGATCCACGCCTGTCAATAAAACACACAGCCCAACATAATATACTGTTAAGATCCACGCCTGTCAATAAAACACACAGCCCAACATAATATACTGTTAAGATCCACGCCTGTCAATAAAACACACAGCCCAACATAATATACTGTTAAGATCCACGCCTGTCAATAAAACACACAGCCCAACATAATATACTGTTAAGATTCACGCCTGTCAATAAAACACACAGCCCAACATAATATACTGTTAAGATCCACGCCTGTCAATAAAACACACAGCCCAACATAATATACTGTTAAGATTCACGCCTGTCAATAAAACACACAGCCCAACATAATATACTGTTAAGATCCACGCCTGTCAATAAAACACACAGCCCAACATAATATACTGTTAAGATCCACGCCTGTCAATAAAACACACAGCCCAACATAATATACTGTTAAGATCCACGCCTGTCAATAAAACACACAGCCCAACATAATATACTGTTAAGATCCACGCCTGTCAATAAAACACACAGCCCAACATAATATACTGTTAAGATCCACGCCTGTCAATAAAACACACAGCCCAACATAATATACTGTTAAGATCCACGCCTGTCAATAAAACACACAGCCCAACATAATATACTGTTAAGATCCACGCCTGTCAATAAAACACACAGCCCAACATAATATACTGTTAAGATCCACGCCTGTCAATAAAACACACAGCCCAACATAATATACTGTTAAGATTCACGCCTGTCAATAAAACACACAGCCCAACATAATATACTGTTAAGATTCACGCCTGTCAATAAAACACACAGCCCAACATAATATACTGTTAAGATTCACGCCTGTCAATAAAACACACAGCCCAACATAATATACTGTTAAGATTCACGCCTGTCAATAAAACACACAGCCCAACATAATATACTGTTAAGATCCACGCCTGTCAATAAAACACACAGCCCAACATAATATACTGTTAAGATCCACGCCTGTCAATAAAACACACAGCCCAACATAATATACTGTTAAGATCCACGCCTGTCAATAAAACACACAGCCCAACATAATATACTGTTAAGATCCACGCCTGTCAATAAAACACACAGCCCAACATAATATACTGTTAAGATCCACGCCTGTCAATAAAACACACAGCCCAACATAATATACTGTTAAGATCCACGCCTGTCAATAAAACACACAGCCCAACATAATATACTGTTAAGATCCACGCCTGTCAATAAAACACACAGCCCAACATAATATACTGTTAAGATCCACGCCTGTCAATAAAACACACAGCCCAACATAATATACTGTTAAGATCCACGCCTGTCAATAAAACACACAGCCCAACATAATATACTGTTAAGATCCACGCCTGTCAATAAAACACACAGCCCAACATAATATACTGTTAAGATTCACGCCTGTCAATAAAACACACAGCCCAACATAATATACTGTTAAGATCCACGCCTGTCAATAAAACACACAGCCCAACATAATATACTGTTAAGATCCACGCCTGTCAATAAAACACACAGCCCAACATAATATACTGTTAAGATCCACGCCTGTCAATAAAACACACAGCCCAACATAATATACTGTTAAGATCCACGCCTGTCAATAAAACACACAGCCCAACATAATATACTGTTAAGATCCACGCCTGTCAATAAAACACACAGCCCAACATAATATACTGTTAAGATTCACGCCTGTCAATAAAACACACAGCCCAACATAATATACTGTTAAGATCCACGCCTGTCAATAAAACACACAGCCCAACATAATATACTGTTAAGATCCACGCCTGTCAATAAAACACACAGCCCAACATAATATACTGTTAAGATCCACGCCTGTCAATAAAACACACAGCCCAACATAATATACTGTTAAGATTCACGCCTGTCAATAAAACACACAGCCCAACATAATATACTGTTAAGATTCACGCCTGTCAATAAAACACACAGCCCAACATAATATACTGTTAAGATCCACGCCTGTCAATAAAACACACAGCCCAACATAATATACTGTTAAGATCCACGCCTGTCAATAAAACACACAGCCCAACATAATATACTGTTAAGATCCACGCCTGTCAATAAAACACACAGCCCAACATAATATACTGTTAAGATCCACGCCTGTCAATAAAACACACAGCCCAACATAATATACTGTTAAGATCCACGCCTGTCATTAAACACACAGCCCAACATAATATACTGTTAAGATCCACGCCTGTCAATAAAACACACAGCCCAACATAATATACTGTTAAGATCCACGCCTGTCAATAAAACACACAGCCCAACATAATATACTGTTAAGATCCACGCCTGTCAATAAAACACACAGCCCAACATAATATACTGTTAAGATCCACGCCTGTCAATAAAACACACAGCCCAACATAATATACTGTTAAGATTCACGCCTGTCAATAAAACACACAGCCCAACATAATATACTGTTAAGATCCACGCCTGTCAATAAAACACACAGCCCAACATAATATACTGTTAAGATCCACGCCTGTCAATAAAACACACAGCCCAACATAATATACTGTTAAGATTCCACGCCTGTCAATAAAACACACAGCCCAACATAATATACTGTTAAGATCCACGCTGTCAATAAAACACACAGCCCAACATAATATACTGTTAAGATTCACGCCTGTCAATAAAACACACAGCCCAACATAATATACTGTTAAGATTCACGCCTGTCAATAAAACACACAGCCCAACATAATATACTGTTAAGAACCACGTCTGTCAATAAAACACACAGCCCAACATAATATACTGTTAAGATCCACGCCTGTCAATAAAACACACAGCCCAACATAATATACTGTTAAGATCCACGCCTGTCAATAAAACACACAGCCCAACATAATATACTGTTAAGATCCACGCCTGTCAATAAAACACACAGCCCAACATAATATACTGTTAAGATCCCACGCCTGTCAATAAAACACACAGCCCAAAATAATAATATACTGTTAAGAACCACGTCTGTCAATAAAACACACAGCCCAACATAATATACTGTTAAGATCCACGCCTGTCAATAAAACACACAGCCCAACATAATATACTGTTAAGATCCACGCCTGTCAATAAAACACACAGCCCAACATAATATACTGTTAAGATCCACGCCTGTCAATAAAACACACAGCCCAACATAATATACTGTTAAGATCCACGCCTGTCAATAAAACACACAGCCCAACATAATATACTGTTAAGATCCACGCCTGTCAATAAAACACACAGCCCAACATAATATACTGTTAAGATTCACGCCTGTCAATAAAACACACAGCCCAACATAATATACTGTTAAGATTCACGCCTGTCAATAAAACACACAGCCCAACATAATATACTGTTAAGATTCACGCCTGTCAATAAAACACACAGCCCAACATAATATACTGTTAAGATTCACGCCTGTCAATAAAACACACAGCCCAACATAATATACTGTTAAGATCCACGCCTGTCAATAAAACACACAGCCCAACATAATATACTGTTAAGATCCACGCCTGTCAATAAAACACACAGCCCAACATAATATACTGTTAAGATCCACGCCTGTCAATAAAACACACAGCCCAACATAATATACTGTTAAGATCCACGCCTGTCAATAAAACACACAGCCCAACATAATATACTGTTAAGAACCACGCCTGTCAATAAAACACACAGCCCAACATAATATACTGTTAAGATTCACGCCTGTCAATAAAACACACAGCCCAACATAATATACTGTTAAGATCCACGCCTGTCAATAAAACACACAGCCCAACATAATATACTGTTAAGATCCACGCCTGTCAATAAAACACACAGCCCAACATAATATACTGTTAAGATCCACGCCTGTCAATAAAACACACAGCCCAACATAATATACTGTTAAGATCCACGCCTGTCAATAAAACACACAGCCCAACATAATATACTGTTAAGATCCACGCCTGTCAATAAAACACACAGCCCAACATAATATACTGTTAAGATCCACGCCTGTCAATAAAACACACAGCCCAACATAATATACTGTTAAGATCCACGCCTGTCAATAAAACACACAGCCCAACATAATATACTGTTAAGATTCCACGCCTGTCAATAAAACACACAGCCCAACATAATATACTGTTAAGATTCACGCCTGTCAATAAAACACACAGCCCAACATAATATACTGTTAAGATCCACGCCTGTCAATAAACACACAGCCCAACATAATATACTGTTAAGATTCACGCCTGTCAATAAAACACACAGCCCAACATAATATACTGTTAAGATCCACGCCTGTCAATAAAACACACAGCCCAACATAATATACTGTTAAGATCCACGCCTGTCAATAAAACACACAGCCCAACATAATATACTGTTAAGATCCACGCCTGTCAATAAAACACACAGCCCAACATAATATACTGTTAAGATCCACGCCTGTCAATAAAACACACAGCCCAACATAATATACTGTTAAGAACCACGCCTGTCAATAAAACACACAGCCCAACATAATATACTGTTAAGATCCACGCCTGTCAATAAAACACACAGCCCAACATAATATACTGTTAAGAACCACGCCTGTCAATAAAACACACAGCCCAACATAATATACTGTTAAGATCCACGCCTGTCAATAAAACACACAGCCCAACATAATATACTGTTAAGATCCACGCCTGTCAATAAAACACACAGCCCAACATAATATACTGTTAAGATCCACGCCTGTCAATAAAACACACAGCCCAACATAATATACTGTTAAGATCCACGCCTGTCAATAAAACACACAGCCCAACATAATATACTGTTAAGATCCACGCCTGTCAATAAAACACACAGCCCAACATAATATACTGTTAAGATCCACGCCTGTCAATAAAACACACAGCCCAACATAATATACTGTTAAGATCCACGCCTGTCAATAAAACACACAGCCCAACATAATATACTGTTAAGATCCACGCCTGTCAATAAAACACACAGCCCAACATAATATACTGTTAAGATTCACGCCTGTCAATAAAACACACAGCCCAACATAATATACTGTTAAGATCCACGCCTGTCAATAAAACACACAGCCCAACATAATATACTGTTAAGATCCACGCCTGTCAATAAAACACACAGCCCAACATAATATACTGTTAAGATTCACGCCTGTCAATAAAACACACAGCCCAACATAATATACTGTTAAGATCCACGCCTGTCAATAAAACACACAGCCCAACATAATATACTGTTAAGATTCACGCCTGTCAATAAAACACACAGCCCAACATAATATACTGTTAAGATCCACGCCTGTCAATAAAACACACAGCCCAACATAATATACTGTTAAGATCCCACGCCTGTCAATAAAACACACAGCCCAACATAATATACTGTTAAGATCCACGCCTGTCAATAAAACACACAGCCCAACATAATATACTGTTAAGATCCACGCCTGTCAATAAAACACACAGCCCAACATAATATACTGTTAAGATTCACGCCTGTCAATAAAACACACAGCCCAACATAATATACTGTTAAGATCCACGCCTGTCAATAAAACACACAGCCCAACATAATATACTGTTAAGATCCACGCCTGTCAATAAAACACACAGCCCAACATAATATACTGTTAAGATCCACGCCTGTCAATAAAACACACAGCCCAACATAATATACTGTTAAGATTCACGCCTGTCAATAAAACACACAGCCCAACATAATATACTGTTAAGATTCACGCCTGTCAATAAAACACACAGCCCAACATAATATACTGTTAAGATCCACGCCTGTCAATAAAACACACAGCCCAACATAATATACTGTTAAGATCCACGCCTGTCAATAAAACACACAGCCCAACATAATATACTGTTAAGATCCACGCCTGTCAATAAAACACACAGCCCAACATAATATACTGTTAAGATCCACGCCTGTCAATAAAACACACAGCCCAACATAATATACTGTTAAGATTCACGCCTGTCAATAAAACACACAGCCCAACATAATATACTGTTAAGATTCACGCCTGTCAATAAAACACACAGCCCAACATAATATACTGTTAAGATCCACGCCTGTCAATAAAACACACAGCCCAACATAATATACTGTTAAGATCCCACGCCTGTCAATAAAACACACAGCCCAACATAATATACTGTTAAGATCCACGCCTGTCAATAAAACACACAGCCCAACATAATATACTGTTAAGATCCACGCCTGTCAATAAAACACACAGCCCAACATAATATACTGTTAAGATCCACGCCTGTCAATAAAACACACAGCCCAACATAATATACTGTTAAGATCCACGCCTGTCAATAAAACACACAGCCCAACATAATATACTGTTAAGATCCACGCCTGTCAATAAAACACACAGCCCAACATAATATACTGTTAAGATTCCACGCCTGTCAATAAAACACACAGCCCAACATAATATACTGTTAAGATTCACGCCTGTCAATAAAACACACAGCCCAACATAATATACTGTTAAGATCCACGCCTGTCAATAAAACACACAGCCCAACATAATATACTGTTAAGATCCACGCCTGTCAATAAAACACACAGCCCAACATAATATACTGTTAAGATCCACGCCTGTCAATAAAACACACAGCCCAACATAATATACTGTTAAGATCCACGCCTGTCAATAAAACACACAGCCCAACATAATATACTGTTAAGATCCACGCCTGTCAATAAAACACACAGCCCAACATAATATACTGTTAAGATCCACGCCTGTCAATAAAACACACAGCCCAACATAATATACTGTTAAGATTCACGCCTGTCAATAAAACACACAGCCCAACATAATATACTGTTAAGATCCACGCCTGTCAATAAAACACACAGCCCAACATAATATACTGTTAAGATCCACGCCTGTCAATAAAACACACAGCCCAACATAATATACTGTTAAGATCCACGCCTGTCAATAAAACACACAGCCCAACATAATATACTGTTAAGATTCACGCCTGTCAATAAAACACACAGCCCAACATAATATACTGTTAAGAACCACGCCTGTCAATAAAACACACAGCCCAACATAATATACTGTTAAGATCCACGCCTGTCAATAAAACACACAGCCCAACATAATATACTGTTAAGAACCACGTCTGTCAATAAAACACACAGCCCAACATAATATACTGTTAAGATCCACGCCTGTCAATAAAACACACAGCCCAACATAATATACTGTTAAGATCCACGCCTGTCAATAAAACACACAGCCCAACATAATATACTGTTAAGATCCACGCCTGTCAATAAAACACACAGCCCAACATAATATACTGTTAAGATCCACGCCTGTCAATAAAACACACAGCCCAACATAATATACTGTTAAGATTCACGCCTGTCAATAAAACACACAGCCCAACATAATATACTGTTAAGATCCACGCCTGTCAATAAAACACACAGCCCAACATAATATACTGTTAAGATCCACGCTTGTCAATAAAACACACAGCCCAACATAATATACTGTTAAGATCCACGCCTGTCAATAAAACACACAGCCCAACATAATATACTGTTAAGATCCACGCCTGTCAATAAAACACACAGCCCAACATAATATACTGTTAAGATTCACGCCTGTCAATAAAACACACAGCCCAACATAATATACTGTTAAGATCCACGCCTGTCAATAAAACACACAGCCCAACATAATATACTGTTAAGATTCACGCCTGTCAATAAAACACACAGCCCAACATAATATACTGTTAAGATTCACGCCTGTCAATAAAACACACAGCCCAACATAATATACTGTTAAGATCCACGCCTGTCAATAAAACACACAGCCCAACATAATATACTGTTAAGATCCACGCCTGTCAATAAAACACACAGCCCAACATAATATACTGTTAAGATCCACGCCTGTCAATAAAACACACAGCCCAACATAATATACTGTTAAGATTCACGCCTGTCAATAAAACACACAGCCCAACATAATATACTGTTAAGATCCGCCTGTCAATAAAACACACAGCCCAACATAATATACTGTTAAGATCCACGCCTGTCAATAAAACACACAGCCCAACATAATATACTGTTAAGAACCACGTCTGTCAATAAAACACACAGCCCAACATAATATACTGTTAAGATCCACGCCTGTCAATAAAACACACAGCCCAACATAATATACTGTTAAGATCCACGCCTGTCAATAAAACACACAGCCCAACATAATATACTGTTAAGATTCACGCCTGTCAATAAAACACACAGCCTAACATAATATACTGTTAAGAACCACGTCTGTCAATAAAACACACAGCCCAACATAATATACTGTTAAGATCCACGCCTGTCAATAAAACACACAGCCCAACATAATATACTGTTAAGATCCACGCCTGTCAATAAAACACACAGCCCAACATAATATACTGTTAAGATCCACGCCTGTCAATAAAACACACAGCCCAACATAATATACTGTTAAGATCCACGCCTGTCAATAAAACACACAGCCCAACATAATATACTGTTAAGATCCACGCCTGTCAATAAAACACACAGCCCAACATAATATACTGTTAAGATCCACGCCTGTCAATAAAACACACAGCCCAACATAATATACTGTTAAGATCCACGCCTGTCAATAAAACACACAGCCCAACATAATATACTGTTAAGATCCACGCCTGTCAATAAAACACACAGCCCAACATAATATACTGTTAAGATTCACGCCTGTCAATAAAACACACAGCCCAACATAATATACTGTTAAGATCCACGCTGTCAATAAAACACACAGCCCAACATAATATACTGTTAAGATCCACGCCTGTCAATAAAACACACAGCCCAACATAATATACTGTTAAGATCCACGCCTGTCAATAAAACACACAGCCCAACATAATATACTGTTAAGATCCACGCCTGTCAATAAAACACACAGCCCAACATAATATACTGTTAAGATCCACGCCTGTCAATAAAACACACAGCCCAACATAATATACTGTTAAGATCCACGCCTGTCAATAAAACACACAGCCCAACATAATATACTGTTAAGATCCACGCCTGTCAATAAAACACACAGCCCAACATAATATACTGTTAAGATCCACGCCTGTCAATAAAACACACAGCCCAACATAATATACTGTTAAGATCCACGCCTGTCAATAAAACACACAGCCCAACATAATATACTGTTAAGATCCACGCCTGTCAATAAAACACACAGCCCAACATAATATACTGTTAAGATCCACGCCTGTCAATAAAACACACAGCCCAACATAATATACTGTTAAGATTCACGCCTGTCAAAAAAACACACAGCCCAACATAATATACTGTTAAGAACCACGTCTGTCAATAAAACACACAGCCCAACATAATATACTGTTAAGATCCACGCCTGTCAATAAAACACACAGCCTAACATAATATACTGTTAAGAACCACGTCTGTCAATAAAACACACAGCCCAACATAATATACTGTTAAGATCCACGCCTGTCAATAAAACACACAGCCCAACATAATATACTGTTAAGATCCACGCCTGTCAATAAAACACACAGCCCAACATAATATACTGTTAAGATCCACGCCTGTCAATAAAACACACAGCCCAACATAATATACTGTTAAGATCCACGCCTGTCAATAAAACACACAGCCCAACATAATATACTGTTAAGATTCACGCCTGTCAATAAAACACACAGCCCAACATAATATACTGTTAAGATCCACGCCTGTCAATAAAACACACAGCCCAACATAATATACTGTTAAGATCCACGCCTGTCAATAAAACACACAGCCCAACATAATATACTGTTAAGATCCACGCCTGTCAATAAAACACACAGCCCAACATAATATACTGTTAAGATCCACGCCTGTCAATAAAACACACAGCCCAACATAATATACTGTTAAGATTCACGCCTGTCAATAAAACACAGCCCAACATAATATACTGTTAAGATCCACGCCTGTCAATAAAACACACAGCCCAACATAATATACTGTTAAGATCCACGCCTGTCAATAAAACACACAGCCCAACATAATATACTGTTAAGATCCACGCCTGTCAATAAAACACACAGCCCAACATAATATACTGTTAAGATCCACGCCTGTCAATAAAACACACAGCCCAACATAATATACTGTTAAGATCCACGCCTGTCAATAAAACACACAGCCCAACATAATATACTGTTAAGATCCACGCCTGTCAATAAAACACACAGCCCAACATAATATACTGTTAAGATCCACGCCTGTCAATAAAACACACAGCCCAACATAATATACTGTTAAGATCCACGCCTGTCAATAAAACACACAGCCCAACATAATATACTGTTAAGAACCACGTCTGTCAATAAAACACACAGCCCAACATAATATACTGTTAAGATCCACGCCTGTCAATAAAACACACAGCCCAACATAATATACTGTTAAGATCCACGCCTGTCAATAAAACACACAGCCCAACATAATATACTGTTAAGATTCACGCCTGTCAATAAAACACACAGCCCAACATAATATACTGTTAAGATCCACGCCTGTCAATAAAACACACAGCCCAACATAATATACTGTTAAGATCCACGCCTGTCAATAAAACACACAGCCCAACATAATATACTGTTAAGAACCACGTCTGTCAATAAAACACACAGCCCAACATAATATACTGTTAAGATCCACGCCTGTCAATAAAACACACAGCCCAACATAATATACTGTTAAGATCCACGCCTGTCAATAAAACACACAGCCCAACATAATATACTGTTAAGATTCACGCCTGTCAATAAAACACACAGCCCAACATAATATACTGTTAAGATCCACGCCTGTCAATAAAACACACAGCCCAACATAATATACTGTTAAGATCCACGCCTGTCAATAAAACACACAGCCCAACATAATATACTGTTAAGATCCACGCCTGTCAATAAAACACACAGCCCAACATAATATACTGTTAAGATCCACGCCTGTCAATAAAACACACAGCCCAACATAATATACTGTTAAGATTCACGCCTGTCAATAAAACACACAGCCCAACATAATATACTGTTAAGATTCACGCCTGTCAATAAAACACACAGCCCAACATAATATACTGTTAAGATCCACGCCTGTCAATAAAACACACAGCCCAACATAATATACTGTTAAGATCCACGCCTGTCAATAAAACACACAGCCCAACATAATATACTGTTAAGATTCCACGCTGTCAATAAAACACACAGCCCAACATAATATACTGTTAAGATTCACGCCTGTCAATAAAACACACAGCCCAACATAATATACTGTTAAGAACCACGTCTGTCAATAAAACACACAGCCCAACATAATATACTGTTAAGATCCACGCCTGTCAATAAAACACACAGCCCAACATAATATACTGTTAAGATCCACGCCTGTCAATAAAACACACAGCCCAACATAATATACTGTTAAGATTCACGCCTGTCAATAAAACACACAGCCCAACATAATATACTGTTAAGATCCACGTCTGTCAATAAAACACACAGCCCAACATAATATACTGTTAAGATCCACGCCTGTCAATAAAACACACAGCCCAACATAATATACTGTTAAGATCCACGCCTGTCAATAAAACACACAGCCCAACATAATATACTGTTAAGATTCACGCCTGTCAATAAAACACACAGCCCAACATAATATACTGTTAAGAACCACGTCTGTCAATAAAACACACAGCCCAACATAATATACTGTTAAGATTCCACGCCTGTCAATAAAACACACAGCCCAACATAATATACTGTTAAGATCCACGCCTGTCAATAAAACACACAGCCCAACATAATATACTGTTAAGATTCACGCCTGTCAATAAAACACACAGCCCAACATAATATACTGTTAAGATCCACGCCTGTCAATAAAACACACAGCCCAACATAATATACTGTTAAGATCCACGCTGTCAATAAAACACAGCCCAACATAATATACTGTTAAGAACCACTGTCAATAAAACACACAGCCCAACATAATATACTGTTAAGATCCACGCCTGTCAATAAAACACACAGCCCAACATAATATACTGTTAAGATCCACGCCTGTCAATAAAACACACAGCCCAACATAATATACTGTTAAGATCCACGCCTGTCAATAAAACACACAGCCCAACATAATATACTGTTAAGATCCACGCCTGTCAATAAAACACACAGCCCAACATAATATACTGTTAAGATTCACGCTGTCAATAAAACACACAGCCCAACATAATATACTGTTAAGATCCACGCCTGTCAATAAAACACACAGCCCAACATAATATACTGTTAAGATCCACGCCTGTCAATAAAACACACAGCCCAACATAATATACTGTTAAGATTCACGCCTGTCAATAAAACACACAGCCCAACATAATATACTGTTAAGATCCACGCCTGTCAATAAAACACACAGCCCAACATAATATACTGTTAAGATCCACGCCTGTCAATAAAACACACAGCCCAACATAATATACTGTTAAGATCCACGCCTGTCAATAAAACACACAGCCCAACATAATATACTGTTAAGATTCACGCCTGTCAATAAAACACACAGCCCAACATAATATACTGTTAAGATTCACGCCTGTCAATAAAACACACAGCCCAACATAATATACTGTTAAGATCCACGCCTGTCAATAAAACACACAGCCCAACATAATATACTGTTAAGATCCACGCCTGTCAATAAAACACACAGCCCAACATAATATACTGTTAAGATCCACGCCTGTCAATAAAACACACAGCCCAACATAATATACTGTTAAGATCCACGCCTGTCAATAAAACACACAGCCCAACATAATATACTGTTAAGATCCACGCCTGTCAATAAAACACACAGCCCAACATAATATACTGTTAAGATTCACGCCTGTCAATAAAACACACAGCCCAACATAATATACTGTTAAGATCCACGCCTGTCAATAAAACACACAGCCCAACATAATATACTGTTAAGATCCACGCCTGTCAATAAAACACACAGCCCAACATAATATACTGTTAAGATCCACGCCTGTCAATAAAACACACAGCCCAACATAATATACTGTTAAGATTCACGCCTGTCAATAAAACACACAGCCCAACATAATATACTGTTAAGATTCACGCCTGTCAATAAAACACACAGCCCAACATAATATACTGTTAAGATCCACGCCTGTCAATAAAACACACAGCCCAACATAATATACTGTTAAGATCCCACGCCTGTCAATAAAACACAGCCCAACATAATATACTGTTAAGATCCACGCCTGTCAATAAAACACAGCCCAACATAATATACTGTTAAGATTCACGCCTGTCAATAAAACACACAGCCCAACATAATATACTGTTAAGATCACGCCTGTCAATAAAACACAGCCCAACATAATATACTGTTAAGAACCACGCCTGTCAATAAAACACACAGCCCAACATAATATACTGTTAAGATCCACGCCTGTCAATAAAACACACAGCCCAACATAATATACTGTTAAGATCCACGCCTGTCAATAAAACACACAGCCCAACATAATATACTGTTAAGATCCACGCCTGTCAATAAAACACACAGCCCAACATAATATACTGTTAAGATCCACGCCTGTCAATAAAACACACAGCCCAACATAATATACTGTTAAGATTCCACGCCTGTCAATAAAACACACAGCCCAACATAATATACTGTTAAGATCCGCGCTGTCAATAAAACACACAGCCCAACATAATATACTGTTAAGATCCACGCCTGTCAATAAAACACACAGCCCAACATAATATACTGTTAAGATTCACGCCTGTCAATAAAACACACAGCCCAACATAATATACTGTTAAGATTCACGCCTGTCAATAAAACACACAGCCCAACATAATATACTGTTAAGATCCACGCCTGTCAATAAAACACACAGCCCAACATAATATACTGTTAAGATCTACGCCTGTCAATAAAACACACAGCCCAACATAATATACTGTTAAGATTCACGCCTGTCAATAAAACACACAGCCCAACATAATATACTGTTAAGATCCACGCCTGTCAATAAAACACACAGCCCAACATAATATACTGTTAAGATCCACGCCTGTCAATAAAACACACAGCCCAACATAATATACTGTTAAGATTCACGCCTGTCAATAAAACACACAGCCCAACATAATATACTGTTAAGATCCACGCCTGTCAATAAAACACACAGCCCAACATAATATACTGTTAAGATCCACGCCTGTCAATAAAACACACAGCCCAACATAATATACTGTTAAGATCCACGCCTGTCAATAAAACACACAGCCCAACATAATATACTGTTAAGATCCACGCCTGTCAATAAAACACACAGCCCAACATAATATACTGTTAAGATTCACGCCTGTCAATAAAACACACAGCCCAACATAATATACTGTTAAGATCCACGCCTGTCAATAAAACACACAGCCCAACATAATATACTGTTAAGATCCACGCCTGTCAATAAAACACACAGCCCAACATAATATACTGTTAAGATCCACGCCTGTCAATAAAACACACAGCCCAACATAATATACTGTTAAGATCCACGCCTGTCAATAAAACACACAGCCCAACATAATATACTGTTAAGATCCACGCCTGTCAATAAAACACACAGCCCAACATAATATACTGTTAAGATCCACGCCTGTCAATAAAACACACAGCCCAACATAATATACTGTTAAGATCCACGCCTGTCAATAAAACACACAGCCCAACATAATATACTGTTAAGATCCACGCCTGTCAATAAAACACACAGCCCAACATAATATACTGTTAAGATCCACGCCTGTCAATAAAACACACAGCCCAACATAATATACTGTTAAGATCCACGCCTGTCAATAAAACACACAGCCCAACATAATATACTGTTAAGATCCACGCCTGTCAATAAAACACACAGCCCAACATAATATACTGTTAAGATCCACGCCTGTCAATAAAACACACAGCCCAACATAATATACTGTTAAGATCCACGCCTGTCAATAAAACACACAGCCCAACATAATATACTGTTAAGATCCACGCCTGTCAATAAAACACACAGCCCAACATAATATACTGTTAAGATCCACGCCTGTCAATAAAACACACAGCCCAACATAATATACTGTTAAGATCCACGCCTGTCAATAAAACACACAGCCCAACATAATATACTGTTAAGATCCACGCCTGTCAATAAAACACACAGCCCAACATAATATACTGTTAAGATCCACGCCTGTCAATAAAACACACAGCCCAACATAATATACTGTTAAGATCCACGCCTGTCAATAAAACACACAGCCCAACATAATATACTGTTAAGATCCACGCCTGTCAATAAAACACACAGCCCAACATAATATACTGTTAAGATCCACGCCTGTCAATAAAACACACAGCCCAACATAATATACTGTTAAGATCCACGCCTGTCAATAAAACACACAGCCCAACATAATATACTGTTAAGATCCACGCCTGTCAATAAAACACACAGCCCAACATAATATACTGTTAAGATCCACGCCTGTCAATAAAACACACAGCCCAACATAATATACTGTTAAGATCCACGCCTGTCAATAAAACACACAGCCCAACATAATATACTGTTAAGAACCACGTCTGTCAATAAAACACACAGCCCAACATAATATACTGTTAAGATCCACGCCTGTCAATAAAACACACAGCCCAACATAATATACTGTTAAGATCCACGCCTGTCAATAAAACACACAGCCCAACATAATATACTGTTAAGATCCACGCCTGTCAATAAAACACACAGCCCAACATAATATACTGTTAAGATCCACGCCTGTCAATAAAACACACAGCCCAACATAATATACTGTTAAGATCCACGCCTGTCAATAAAACACACAGCCCAACATAATATACTGTTAAGATCCACGCCTGTCAATAAAACACACAGCCCAACATAATATACTGTTAAGATTCACGCCTGTCAATAAAACACACAGCCCAACATAATATACTGTTAAGATCCACGCCTGTCAATAAAACACACAGCCCAACATAATATACTGTTAAGATCCACGCCTGTCAATAAAACACACAGCCCAACATAATATACTGTTAAGATCCACGCCTGTCAATAAAACACACAGCCCAACATAATATACTGTTAAGATCCACGCCTGTCAATAAAACACACAGCCCAACATAATATACTGTTAAGATCCACGCCTGTCAATAAAACACACAGCCCAACATAATATACTGTTAAGATCCACGCCTGTCAATAAAACACACAGCCCAACATAATATACTGTTAAGATCCACGCCTGTCAATAAAACACACAGCCCAACATAATATACTGTTAAGATCCACGCCTGTCAATAAAACACACAGCCCAACATAATATACTGTTAAGATTCACGCCTGTCAATAAAACACACAGCCCAACATAATATACTGTTAAGATCCACGCCTGTCAATAAAACACACAGCCCAACATAATATACTGTTAAGATCCACGCCTGTCAATAAAACACACAGCCCAACATAATATACTGTTAAGATCCACGCCTGTCAATAAAACACACAGCCCAACATAATATACTGTTAAGATCCACGCCTGTCAATAAAACACACAGCCCAACATAATATACTGTTAAGATCCACGCCTGTCAATAAAACACACAGCCCAACATAATATACTGTTAAGATCCACGCCTGTCAATAAAACACACAGCCCAACATAATATACTGTTAAGATTCCACGCCTGTCAATAAAACACACAGCCCAACATAATATACTGTTAAGATCCACGCCTGTCAATAAAACACACAGCCCAACATAATATACTGTTAAGATCCCACGCCTGTCAATAAAACACAGCCCAACATAATATACTGTTAAGATCCACGCCTGTCAATAAAACACACAGCCCAACATAATATACTGTTAAGATCCACGCCTGTCAATAAAACACACAGCCCAACATAATATACTGTTAAGATTCCACGCTGTCAATAAAACACACAGCCCAACATAATATACTGTTAAGATCCACGCCTGTCAATAAAACACACAGCCCAACATAATATACTGTTAAGATCCACGCCTGTCAATAAAACACACAGCCCAACATAATATACTGTTAAGATCCACGCCTGTCAATAAAACACACAGCCCAACATAATATACTGTTAAGATTCACGCCTGTCAATAAAACACACAGCCCAACATAATATACTGTTAAGATCCACGCCTGTCAATAAAACACACAGCCCAACATAATATACTGTTAAGATCCACGTCTGTCAATAAAACACACAGCCCAACATAATATACTGTTAAGATTCACGCCTGTCAATAAAACACACAGCCCAACATAATATACTGTTAAGAATCACGCCTGTCAATAAAACACACAGCCCAACATAATATACTGTTAAGATCCACGCCTGTCAATAAAACACACAGCCCAACATAATATACTGTTAAGATCCACGCCTGTCAATAAAACACACAGCCCAACATAATATACTGTTAAGATCCACGCCTGTCAATAAAACACACAGCCCAACATAATATACTGTTAAGATTCACGCCTGTCAATAAAACACACAGCCCAACATAATATACTGTTAAGATCCACGCCTGTCAATAAAACACACAGCCCAACATAATATACTGTTAAGAACCACGCCTGTCAATAAAACACACAGCCCAACATAATATACTGTTAAGATCCACGCCTGTCAATTACACAACTACTGTTAATACTGTACAACACTCAGAGTGAGTGTGTGATTGGCTGATACAACTGAGAGGAAGCCTCTGATTGGTTGCTACCTTGACTATCTCAGTGTCTACGTTGAGCTGATTGGCTGCTGCGTTTATCTTCTCTCTGCAGACAGAACCCAGACTGGTCATCCCTCGGTCCCAGTACCGCTTCAACATGCCCAGGTCCACATCACTGAACTGGGTCCTGTCCTGTAGCTACACACACATTAAAGAACATGGAACAGTATAGATGGTCTGATAGTGACAGTGCTCTGATCTCCTACATTTACATCCTAGTCATTTAGCAGACGCTCTTATCCAGAGCGACTTACTGTAGTGAGTGGACACATTTATACTGTTAGGTAAGACTGAATGGTACATGATGGAGACTTACAGTTCTCTTCCTGGAGTTACTGATGAGCCACGGAGCAGAGGGACTGACTGAAACCTAGAGAAGGGAGGAGGTGGTGAGAGGGGAGAGGAGGTGGTGAGAGGGGGAGAGAGGAGAGAGGAGGTGGTGAGAGGGGAGAGGAGGAGAGAGGGGAGAGGAGGAGAGAGGAGAGAGGAGGTGGTGAGAGGGGAGAGGAGGAGAGAGGAGAGAGGAGGTGGTGAGGAAAAGGAAAGGAAGAAAGGTGAGGAGGAAAGAGGAGGAGAGGTGAGGTTTGTAGTGTTGTAGTAACTGGGTAGTAGTAGTAGTATTAACCCCTACCTGTATACTAGGGGAGGTTTGTAGTGTTGTAGTAACTGGGTAGTAGTAGTAGTATTAACCCCTACCTGTATACTAGGGGAGGTCTGTAGTGTTGTAGTAACTGGGTAGTAGTATTAACCCCTACCTGTATACTAGGGGAGGTCTGTAGTGTTGTAGTAACTGGGTAGTAGTAGTAGTATTAACCCCTACCTGTATACTAGGGGAGGTCTGTAGTGTTGTAGTAACTGGGTAGTAGTAGTATTAACCCTACCTGTATACTAGGTGAGGTCTGTAGTGTTGTAGTAACTGGGCAGTATAGTATTAACCCCTACCTGTATACTAGGGGAGGTCTGTAGTGTTGTAGTAACTGGGTAGTAGTAGTATAGTATTAACCCCTACCTGTATACTAGGGGAGGTCTGTAGTGTTGTAGTAACTGGGCAGTAGTATTAACCCCTACCTGTATACTAGGGGAGGTTTGTAGTGTTGTAGTAACTGGGTAGTAGTAGTATAGTATTAACCCCTACCTGTATACTAGGGGAGGTCTGTAGTGTTGTAGTAACTGGGTAGTAGTAGTATAGTATTAACCCCTACCTGTATACTAGGGGAGGTC
Source organism: Brachymystax lenok tsinlingensis (assembly GCA_030435695.1). Lineage (NCBI taxonomy): Eukaryota > Metazoa > Chordata > Actinopteri > Salmoniformes > Salmonidae > Brachymystax > Brachymystax lenok. The sequence continues at coordinate 339,526 of CM059789.1, forward strand.
TGTAGTGTTGTAGTAACTGGGTAGTAGTAGTATAGTATTAACCCCTACCTGTATACTAGGGGAGGTCTGTAGTGTTGTAGTAACTGGGTAGTAGTAGTATAGTATTAACCCCTACCTGTATACTAGGGGAGGTTTGTAGTGTTGTAGTAACTGGGTAGTAGTAGTAGTATTAACCCCTACCTGTATACTAGGGGAGGTTTGTAGTGTTGTAGTAACTGGGTAGTAGTAGTAGTATTAACCCCTACCTGTATACTAGGGGAGGTCTGTAGTGTTGTAGTAACTGGGTAGTAGTAGTATAGTATTAACCCCTACCTGTATACTAGGGGAGGTCTGTAGTGTTGTAGTAACTGGGTAGTAGTAGTATTATTAACCCCTACCTGTATACTAGGGGAGGTTTGTAGTGTTGTAGTAACTGGGTAGTAGTAGTATTAACCCCTACCTGTATACTAGGGGAGGTTTGTAGTGTTGTAGTAACTGGGTAGTAGTAGTAGTAGTAGTATTAACCCCTACCTGTATACTAGGGGAGGTCTGTAGTGTTGTAGTAACTGGGTAGTAGTAGTAGTATTAACCCCTACCTGTATACTAGGGGAGGTTTGTAGTGTTGTAGTAACTGGGTAGTAGTAGTATAGTATTAACCCCTACCTGTATACTAGGGGAGGTCTGTAGTGTTGTAGTAACTGGGTAGTAGTAGTGGTAGTAGTAGTAGTAGTATTAACCCTTACCTGTATACTAGGGGAGGTCTGTAGTGTTGTAGTAACTGGGTAGTGGTAATAGTATTAACCCCTACCTGTATACTAGGGGAGGTTTGTAGTGTTGTAGTAACTGGGTAGTAGTAGTAGTAGTAGTAGTAGTAGTAGTATTAACCCTTACCTGTATACTAGGGGAGGTCTGTAGTGTTGTAGTAACTGGGTAGTAGTAGTAGTATTAACCCCTACCTGTATACTAGGGGAGGTTTGTAGTGTTGTAGTAACTGGGTAGTAGTAGTAGTAGTATTAACCCCTACCTGTATACTAGGGGAGGTCTGTAGTGTTGTAGTAACTGGGTAGTAGTAGTAGTATTAACCCCTACCTGTATACTAGGGGAGGTCTGTAGTGTTGTAGTAACTGGGTAGTAGTAGTAGTATTAACCCCTACCTGTATACTAGGGGAGGTCTGTAGTGTTGTAGTAACTGGGTAGTAGTAGTAGTAGTATTAACCCTACCTGTATACTAGGGGAGGTCTGTAGTGTTGTAGTAACTGGGTAGTAGTAGTATTAACCCCTACCTGTATACTAGGGAGGTCTGTAGTGTTGTAGTAACTGGGTAGTAGTAGTAGTAGTATTAACCCTACCTGTATACTAGGGAGGTCTGTAGTGTTGTAGTAACTGGGTAGTAGTAGTATAGTATTAACCCCTACCTGTATACTAGGGAGGTCTGTAGTGTTGTAGTAACTGGGTAGTAGTAGTAGTATTAACCCTACCTGTATACTAGGGAGGTCTGTAGTGTTGTAGTAGTAGTAGTAGTAGTAGTATTAACCCTACCTGTATACTAGGGAGGTCTGTAGTGTTGTAGTAACTGGGTAGTAGTAGTAGTAGTATTAACCCCTACCTGTATACTAGGGGAGGTCTGTAGTGTTGTAGTAACTGGGTAGTAGTAGTATTAACCCCTACCTGTATACTAGGGGAGGTCTGTAGTGTTGTAGTAACTGGGTAGTAGTATTAACCCCTACCTGTATACTAGGGGAGGTCTGTAGTGTTGTAGTAACTGGGTAGTAGTAGTAGTAGTATTAACCCCTACCTGTATACTAGGGGAGGTCTGTAGAGTTGTAGTAACTGGGTAGTAGTATTAAACCCTACCTGTATACTAGGGGAGGTTTGTAGTGTTGTATTAACTGGGTAGTAGTAGTAGTAGTAGTTGTAGTAGTAGTAGTAGTATTAACCCTTACCTGTATACTAGAGGAGGTTTGTAGTGTTGTAGTAACTGGGTAGTAGTAGTATAGTATTAACCCCTACCTGTATACTAGGGGAGGTCTGTAATGTTGTAGTAGTAGTAGTAGTAGTAGTATTAACCCCTACCTGTATACTAGGGGAGGTCTGTAGTGTTGTAGTAACTGGGTAGTAGTAGTAGTATTAACCCCTACCTGTATACTAGGGGAGGTCTGTAGTGTTGTAGTAACTGGGTAGTAGTATTAACCCTACCTGTATACTAGGGGAGGTCTGTAGTGTTGTAGTAACTGGGTAGTAGTAGTAGTATTAACCCCTACCTGTATACTAGGGAGGTCTGTAGTGTTGTAGTAACTGGGTAGTAGTAGTAGTATTAACCCCTACCTGTATACTAGGGGAGGTCTGTAGTGTTGTAGTAACTGGTAGTAGTAGTATTAACCCCTACCTGTATACTAGGGGAGGTCTGTAGTGTTGTAGTAACTGGGTAGTAGTAGTATTAACCCCTACCTGTATACTAGGGGAGGTCTGTAGTGTTGTAGTAACTGGGTAGTAGTAGTATTAACCCCTACCTGTATACTAGGGAGGTCTGTAGTGTTGTAGTAACTGGGTAGTAGTAGTAGTAGTATTAACCCTACCTGTATACTAGGGAGGTCTGTAGTGTTGTAGTAACTGGGTAGTAGTAGTAGTATTAACCCCTACCTGTATACTAGGGGAGGTTTGTAGTGTTGTAGTAACTGGGTAGTAGTAGTAGTATTAACCCCTACCTGTATACTAGGGGAGGTTTGTAGTGTTGTAGTAACTGGGTAGTAGTAGTATTAACCCCTACCTGTATACTAGGGGAGGTCTGTAGTGTTGTAGTAACTGGGTAGTAGTAGTGGTAGTAGTAGTAGTATTAACCCTTACCTGTATACTAGGGGAGGTCTGTAGTGTTGTAGTAACTGGGTAGTAGTAGTGGTAGTAGTAGTAGTATTAACCCTTACCTGTATACTAGGGGAGGTCTGTAGTGTTGTAGTAACTGGGTAGTAGTAGTGGTAGTAGTAGTAGTATTAACCCTTACCTGTATACTAGGGGAGGTCTGTAGTGTTGTAGTAACTGGGTAGTAGTAGTGGTAGTAGTAGTAGTAGTATTAACCCTTACCTGTATACTAGGGGAGGTCTGTAGTGTTGTAGTAACTGGGTAGTAGTAGTAGTATTAACCCCTACCTGTATACTAGGGGAGGTTTGTAGTGTTGTAGTAACTGGGTAGTAGTAGTAGTAGTAGTAGTAGTAGTATTAACCCCTACCTGTATACTAGGGGAGGTCTGTAGTGTTGTAGTAACTGGGTAGTAGTAGTAGTATTAACCCCTACCTGTATACTAGGGGAGGTCTGTAGTGTTGTAGTAACTGGGTAGTAGTAGTATTAACCCCTACCTGTATACTAGGGGAGGTCTGTAGTGTTGTAGTAACTGGGTAGTAGTAGTAGTATTAACCCCTACCTGTATACTAGGGGAGGTCTGTAGTGTTGTAGTAACTGGGTAGTAGTATTAACCCCTACCTGTATACTAGGGGAGGTCTGTAGTGTTGTAGTAACTGGGTAGTAGTAGTAGTATTAACCCCTACCTGTATACTAGGGGAGGTCTGTAGTGTTGTAGTAGTAGTAGTAGTAGTAGTATTAACCCTACCTGTATACTAGGGGAGGTCTGTAGTGTTGTAGTAGTAGTAGTAGTAGTAGTAGTATTAACCCCTACCTGTATACTAGGGGAGGTCTGTAGTGTTGTAGTAACTGGGTAGTAGTAGTATTAACCCCTACCTGTATACTAGGGGAGGTCTGTAGTGTTGTAGTAACTGGGTAGTAGTATTAACCCCTACCTGTATACTAGGGGAGGTCTGTAGTGTTGTAGTAACTGGGTAGTAGTAGTATTAACCCCTACCTGTATACTAGGGGAGGTCTGTAGTGTTGTAGTAACTGGGTAGTAGTATTAACCCCTACCTGTATACTAGGGGAGGTCTGTAGTGTTGTAGTAACTGGGTAGTAGTATTAACCCCTACCTGTATACTAGGGGAGGTCTGTAGTGTTGTAGTAACTGGGTAGTAGTAGTATTAACCCCTACCTGTATACTAGGGGAGGTCTGTAGTGTTGTAGTAACTGGGTAGTAGTAGTAGTATTAACCCCTACCTGTATACTAGGGGAGGTCTGTAGTGTTGTAGTAACTGGGTAGTAGTAGTAGTATTAACCCCTACCTGTATACTAGGGGAGGTCTGTAGTGTTGTAGTAACTGGGTAGTAGTAGTAGTATTAACCCCTACCTGTATACTAGGGGAGGTCTGTAGTGTTGTAGTAACTGGGTAGTAGTATTAACCCCTACCTGTATACTAGGGGAGGTCTGTAGTGTTGTAGTAACTGGGTAGTGGTCTGAAGGGGAGGTTGAGGGATGGGGCCTGGGGAGTGGTCTGAAGGGGAGGGTTGGAGGGATGGGGCCTGCGGGGGAGTGGTCTGAAGGGGGAGGGTTGGAGGGATGGGGCCTGCGGGGGTGAGGTTGGGAGGGACAGGGGCCAGACTGGAGAGAACCTTACTGTCTAGCCCAGCTCCGAGGTACCGCCCCTCCTAACCCGGCCCTTCCTACTGCCCCCCATGCCCCACCAGCGTTGAAACCCCCCCTCCTGGACAGGCTGTGGATGGGGCGGCCGGGGGGTGAGGAGAAGGAGGGGGAAGAGGAGAGGGCGCGGGGTTTACAGCGAGGAAGTGACATGGTACCCGATCTAGAGTGGAGCTGGAGGGGAGGAGACAGAACTATTCCTCCTGTGCTGCAATTGGTTAGGTAGAGTTTGATGGACATGTGCAGGGAGCTCAGGGTCAGAGTGAGAGGAGGGGCTTAACAGTGGGCTGGGAACTAGAGGCGGAGCCTAGAGAGTAAATCCCAGTCAGGATGACATCATTATTGTTGTTGACAGAGATGAGATGAGAGGAGGAAGAGGGGAAGGAGCCTCTCTGGATATTCTGAGCTGCCGCCATCTCCCCTGTCAGCATGGCGCCCGCCACTAGAGCCCCGCCCGTTAGCATGTGGTTGGACAGAGCTCCCCCAGCCAGGCTGTGATTGGAGAAGGAAAAGGAGTGGGACACGCCTGTGTTCTGGTTGGAGGACAGCTTACGCCTCTTGTTGCCCACCCAGGTCTGGAGAGAGAGACACATAGTTAACACTACCACCACCCAGGTCTGGAGAGAGACACACATAGTTAACACCACCACCACCCAGGTCTGGAGAGAGAGACACATAGTTAACACTACCACCACCCAGGTCTGGAGAGAGAGACACATAGTTAACACCACCACCACCCAGGTCTGGAGAGAGAGACACATAGTTAACACTACCACTACCCAGGTCTGGAGAGAGAGACACATAGTTAACACTACCACTACCACCACCCAGGTCTGGAGAGAGAGACACATAGTTAACACTACCACTACCACCACCCAGGTCTGGAGAGAGAGACACATAGTTAACACTACCACCACCCAGGTCTGGAGAGAGAGACACATAGTTAACACCACCACCACCCAGGTCTGGAGAGAGAGACACATAGTTAACACTACCACTACCCAGGTCTGGAGAGAGAGACACATAGTTAACACTACCACTACCACCACCCAGGTCTGGAGAGAGAGACACATAGTTAACACTACCACTACCACCACCCAGGTCTGGAGAGAGAGACACATAGTTAACACTACCACTACCACCACCCAGGTCTGGAGAGAGAGACACATAGTTAACACTACCACCACCACCACCCAGGTCTGGAGAGAGAGACACATAGTTAACACTACCACCACCACCACCCAGGTCTGGAGAGAGAGACACATAGTTAACACTACCACTACCACCACCCAGGTCTGGAGAGAGAGACACATAGTTAACACCACCACCACCCAGGTCTGGAGAGAGAGACACATAGTTAACACTACCACTACCACCACCCAGGTCTGGAGAGAGAGACACATAGTTAACACTACCACTACCACCACCCAGGTCTGGAGAGAGAGACACATAGTTAACACTACCACTACCACCACCCAGGTCTGGAGAGAGAGACACATAGTTAACACTACCACCACCACCACCCAGGTCTGGAGAGAGAGACACATAGTTAACACTACCACTACCACCACCCAGGTCTGGAGAGAGAGACACATAGTTAAAACTACCACCACCACCACCCAGGTCTGGAGAGAGAGACACATAGTTAACACTACCACCACCCAGGTCTGGAGAGAGAGACACATAGTTAACACTACCACTACCACCACCCAGGTCTGGAGAGAGAGACACATAGTTAACACTACCACCACCACCACCCAGGTCTGGAGAGAGAGACACATAGTTAACACTACCACTACCACCACCCAGGTCTGGAGAGAGAGACACATAGTTAACACTACCACTACCACCACCCAGGTCTGGAGAGAGAGACACATAGTTAACACTACCACTACCCAGGTCTGGAGAGAGAGACACATAGTTAACACTACCACTACCACCACCCAGGTCTGGAGAGAGAGACACATAGTTAACACTACCACTACCACCACCCAGGTCTGGAGAGAGAGACACATAGTTAAAACTACCACCACCACCACCCAGGTCTGGAGAGAGAGACACATAGTTAACACTACCACTACCACCACCCAGGTCTGGAGAGAGAGACACATAGTTAACACTACCACCACCACCACCCAGGTCTGGAGAGAGAGACACATAGTTAACACTACCACCACCACCACCCAGGTCTGGAGAGAGAGACACAATCGGAAAGGAGATTCATCAGAGAAAATGACTTTACCCCAGTCCTCAGCAGTCCAATCCTTGTACCTTTTGCAGAATATCAGTATGTCCCTGATGTTTTTCCTGGAGAGAAGTGGCTTCTTTGCTGCCCTTCTTGACACCAGGCCATCCTCCATCCTCCTCACTGTGTGTGCAGATGCACTCACACCTGCCTGCTGCCATTCCTGAGCAAGCTCTGTACTGGTGGTGCCCCGATCCTGCAGCTGAATCAACTTTAGGAGACGGTCCTGGCGCTTGCTGGACTTTCTTGGGCGCCCTGAAGCCTTCTTCACAACAATTGAACCGCTCTCCTTGAAGTTCTTGATGATCCGATAAATGGTTGATTTAGGTGCAATCTCACTGGCAGCAATATCCTTGCCTGTGAAGACCTTTTTGTGCAAAGCAATGATGACGGCACGTGTTTCCTTGCAGGTAACCATGGTTGACAGAGGAAGAACAATGATTCCAAGCACCACCCTCCTTTTGTAGCTTCCAGTCTGTTATTCAAACTCAATCAGCATGACAGAGTGATCTCCAGCCTTGTCCTCGTCAACACTCACACCTGTGTTATCGAGAGAATCACTGACATGATGTCAGCTGGTCCTTTTGTGGCAGGGCTGAAATGCATTGGAAATGTTTTTGGGGGATTCAGTTTATTTGCATGGCAAAGAGGGACTTTGCAATTAATTGCAATTCTTCTGATCACTCTTCATGACATTCTGGAGTATATGCAAATTGACATCATACAAACTGAGGCAGCAGACTTTGTGAAAATTTATATTTGTGTCATTCTCAAAACTTTTGGCCACGACTGTATGTGTGTATATAGACACCCCTTCAAATTGGCTATTTGAGCCACACCCATTGCTGACAGGTATATAAAATCGAGCACAAAGCCATGCAATCTCCAAAGATATGTGGACGCCTAATCGGTTGAGGTCAGGGTTCTGTGCAGGCCAGTCAAATTCTTCCACACCAATCTCGACAAACCATATCTGTACGGACCTCGCTTTGTGCACGGGGGTATTGTCATGCTGAAACAGGAAAGGTCCTTCCCCAAACTGTTGCCACAAAGTTGGAATCACAGAATGGTCTAGAATGTCATTGTATGTTGTAGCGTTAAGATTTCCCTTCACTGGAACTAAGGGGCCCAAACTATGAGAAACAGCCCCAGACCATTATTCCTCCACCACCAAACTTTACAGTTGGCACTATGCATTGGGACAGGCAGTGTTCTCCTGGCATCCGCCAAACCCAGATTCATCCGTCAGACGGTGAAGCGTGATTCATCACTCCAGAGAACGCGTTTCCACTGCTCCAGAGTCCAATGGCGGCTAGCTTTACACCATTCCAGCCGACGCTTGGCATTGAGCATGGTGATCTTAGGCTTGTGTGCGGCTACTCGGCCATGGAAACCCATTTCATGAAGCTCCAGACGAACAGTTATTGTCCTGACGTTGTTTCCAGAAGCAGTGTGGAACTCGGTAGTGAGTGTTGCAACCGAGGACAGACAAGTTTTACACGCTACGTGCTTTATGAACTGACTTGTTGGAAAGGTGGCATCCTATGAGGGTGTAAAGTCTACAGTAAGGCCATTCTACTGCCAATGTTTGTCTATGGAGATTGCATCACTGTGTGCACCTGTCAGCAACAGGTGTGGCAGGAATAGCCGAACCCACTAATTTCAAGGGGTGTCCACATACTTATTTATACATAGTGTATTATAATGCCGTCTTTGTATCTCAAAACCATTGTAATGTGGTTAACCTTAAATCTAAATGAAAATTGGAAAAGGCTGCCCCTAATTAAAATGTTTTTATTTAACCTCTATTTAAATAGGCAAGTCAATTAAGAACAAATTCTTATTTACAATGACGGCCTACCAAAAGGCCTCCTGCGGAGACGGGGGATTAAAAATAAAAAACAAAATAAAAATAACAAAACACACATCACGACAAGAGAGACCTCACACCACTACATAAAGAGAGACCTCACACCACTACATAAAGAGAGACCTAACACCACTACATAAAGAGAGACCTCACACCACTACATAGAGACCTCACACCACTACATAAAGAGAGACCTCACACCACTACATAAAGAGAGACCTCACACCACTACATAAAGAGAGAGACCTCACACCACTACATAAAGAGAGACCTCACACCACTACATAAAGAGAGACCTCACACCACTACATAGAGAGACCTCACACCACTACATAAAGAGAGAGACCTCACACCACTACATAAAGAGAGAGACCTCACACCACTACATAAAGAGAGAGACCTCACACCACTACATAAAGAGAGAGACCTCACACCACTACATAAAGAGAGAGACCTCACACCACTACATAAAGAGAGACCTCACACCACTACATAAAGAGAGACCTCACACCACTACATAAAGAGAGACCTCACACCACTACATAGAGAGAGACCTCACACCACTACATAGAGAGAGACCTCACACCACTACATAGAGAGAGAGACCTCACACCACTACATAGAGAGACCTCACACCACTACATAGAGAGAGACCTCACACCACTACATAAAGAGAGACCTCACACCACTACATAAAGAGAGAGACCTCACACCACTACATAGAGAGAGACCTCACACCACTACATAGAGAGAGACCTCACACCACTACATCGAGAGAGACCTCACACCACTACATAAAGAGAGACCTCACACCACTACATAAAGAGAGACCTCACACCACTACATAAAGAGAGACCTCACACCACTACATAAAGAGAGAGACCTCACACCACTACATAAAGAGAGAGACCTCACACCACTACATAGAGAGAGACCTCACACCACTACATCAGAGAGACCTCACACCACTACATAAAGAGAGACCTCACACCACTACATAGAGAGAGAGACCTCACACCACTACATAAAGAGAGACCTCACACCACTACATAAAGAGAGACCTCACACCACTACATAGAGAGAGACCTCACACCACTACATAAAGAGAGACCTCACACCACTACATAAAGAGAGACCTCACACCACTACATAAAGAGAGAGACCTCACACCACTACATAGAGAGAGACCTCACACCACTAGATCGAGAGAGACCTCACACCACTACATAAAGAGAGACCTCACACCACTACATAGAGAGACCTCACACCACTACATAAAGAGAGACCTCACACCACTACATAAAGAGAGACCTCACACCACTACATAAAGAGAGACCTCACACCACTACATAAAGAGAGACCTCACACCACTACATAAAGAGAGACCTCACACCACTACATAAAGAGAGACCTCACACCACTACATAGAGAGAGACCTCACACCACTACATAAAGAGAGACCTCACACCACTACATAGAGAGAGACCTCACACCACTACATAAAGAGAGAGACCTCACACCACTACATAAAGAGAGAGACCTCACACCACTACATAAAGAGAGAGACCTCACACCACTACATAGAGAGAGACCTCACACCACTACATAGAGAGAGACCTCACACCACTACATAGAGAGAGACCTCACACCACTACATAGAGAGAGACCTCACACCACTACATAAAGAGAGACCTCACACCACTACATAAAGAGAGAGAGACCTCACACCACTACATAAAGAGAGAGACCTCACACCACTACATAAAGAGAGAGACCTCACACCACTACATAAAGAGAGACCTCACACCACTACATAAAGAGAGACCTCACACCACTACATAAAGAGAGACCTCACACCCTACATAAAGAGAGAGACCTCACACCCCTACATAAAGAGAGAGACCTCACACCACTACATAAAGAGAGAGACCTCACACCACTACATAAAGAGAGACCTCACACCACTACATAAAGAGAGACCTCACACCACTACATAAAGAGACCTCACACCACTACATAAAGAGAGACCTCACACCACTACATAAAGAGAGAGAGACCTCACACCACTACATAAAGAGAGAGAGACCTCACACCACTACATAAAGAGAGACCTAACACCACTACATAAAGAGAGACCTCACACCACTACATAAAGAGAGAGACCTCACACCACTACATAAAGAGAGACCATGATTGAGTCTTTGAATGAAGAGATGGAGATTAAACTGTCCAGCTTGAGTGTTTGTTGCAGCTCGTTCCAGTCGTTAGCTGCAGCAAACTGAAAAGAGAAGCGACCCAGGGATGTGTGTGCTTTGGGGACCTTTAACAGAATGGGACTGGCAGAACGGGTGTTGTATGTGGAGGATGACAGCTGAAGTAGGTATCTCTTGTATGAGGTGACTACCTCAAGCTCTAAACCCTCTTGAGGTAGTAATAACACCTGTGGGAAGATGGGCATTCTTCTTACCAAACCACATGACCTTTGTTTTGGAGGTGTTCAGAACAAGGTTAAGGGCAGAGAAAGCTTGTTAGACACTAAGAAATCTTTGTTGTAGAGCATTTAACACAAAATGAGCGGTGTAGCGACGATGCTAATGAAAAGTATTGTAGTAGATCATAAGGCTTTCCCAAAAACCTTCTCAATTAAATGTTAACTACAAAGTAGCATATGCCTATGCTTACCTGGCAGAAGGAGATCATGATTCTTTTAAAATCAACTCTACCATCACGTGTGCTAAAAAAACACCACTAAACAGCCTCTTGCTAGGTTCACACTGGAATTAAAGGGTAGTAACTACACAAAAAAATCTAAATTTCTAAATTTTCCCAGACCTCAAAAGTTGTCTCCTGATGTGATTTAAGCACGGTTGTGGACTTATCCAATTTAGTTGTTTTTCAATTAAAGTGTGATTGAGAGCAAAAACAGAAACCTGGATTAACAAAAAACTGAGAACTGAATTTCAGAACAAAATTATTTTATAGAGCCTACGTACCCGCACTACACTGAAGTCCAGTTTGGTCTCCTGAGAACACTGAAGGATCAGCTGGAAGCAGCTCTTGCTCTGATTGGTCATCCCGTTGTCATAGTAGCTATCCAGGACTCGCTGCTGCTCCAGTGTGAACACAGACCGCAGGTTCATCTGACAGAGACATGTAATTGGTCAATAAACAAGCCAATGAAAAGAACATTGAGTTCACTAATCAAATCAAATTGTATTGGTCACATACACATGGTGTATGTGACCAATACAATGTAGGATATGTAAACATTATATAAAGTGGCGTTATTTAAAGTGACTAATAATAGGCAATATGCAGTAGATGGTATAGAGCAGTATATACAGTTGAAGTCTGAAGTTTACATTATAACTCGTTTTTCAACCACTCCACAAATTTCTTGTTAACAATCTATAGTTTTGGCAAGTCGGTTAGGACATCTACTTTGTGCATGACACAAGTAATTTTTCCAACAATTGTTTACAGACAGATTATTTCACTTATAATTCACTGTATCACAATTCCAGTGGGTCAGAGGTTTACATACACTAAGTTGACTGTGCCTTTAAACAGCTTGGAAAATTCCAGAAAATGGATGTCATGGCTTTAGAAGCTTCTGATAGGCTAATTGACATAATTTGAGTCAATTGGAGGTGTACCTGTGGATGTATTTCAAGGTCTACCTTCAAACTCAGTGCCTCTTTGACATCATGGGAAAATAAAAATAAATCAGCCAAGACCTCCACAAGTCTGGTTCATCCTTGGGAGCAATTTCCAGACACCTGAAGGTACCACGTTCATCTGTACAAACAATAGTACGCAAGTATAAACACCATGGGACCACGCAGCCGTCATACCGCTCAGGAAGGAGACGCGTTCTGTCTCCTAGAGATGAACGTACTTAGGTGTAAATCAATCCCACAACAACAGCAAAGAACCTTGTGAAGATGCTGGAGGAAACAGGTACACAAGTATCTATATCCACAGTAAAACGAGTCCTATATCGACATAACTTGAAAGGCCGCTCAGCAAGGAAGAAGCCACTGCTCCAAAACCGCCATAAAAAAGCCAGACTACGGTTTGCAACTGCACATGGGGACAAAGATCGTACTTTTTGGAGAAATGTCCTCTGGTCTGATAAAACGAAAATAGAACTGTTTGGCCATAATGACCATCATTATGTTTGGAGGGAAAAGGGGGAGGCTTGCAAGCCGAAGAACACCATCCCAACCGTGAAGCACGGGGGTGGCAGCATCATGTTGTGGGGGTGCTTTGCTGCAGGAGGGACTGGTGCACGTCACAAAATAGATGGCATCATGAGGCAGGAAAATGATGTGGATATATTGAAGCAACATCTCAAGACATCAGTCAGGAAGTTAAAGCTTGGTTGCAAATGGGTCTTCCAAATAGACAATGACCCCAAGCATACTTCCAAAGATGTGGCAAAATGGCTTAAGGACAACAAAGTCAAGGTATTGGAGTGGCCATCACAAAGCCCCGACCTCAAACCTATAGAAAATATGTGGGCAGAACTGAAAAACTGTGTGCAAGCAAGGAGGCCTACAAACCTGACTCAGTTACACCAGCTCTGTCAGGAGGAATGGGCCAAAATTCACCCAACTTATTGTGGGAAGCTTGTAGAAGGCTACCTGAAACGTTTAACCCAAGTTAAACAATTTAAAGGCAATGCTACCAAATACTATTTGAGTGTAAACTTCTGACCCACTGGGAATGTGATGAAAGAAATAAAAGCTGAAATAAATCATTCTCTCTACTATTATTCTGACATTTCACATTCTTGAAATAAAGTGGTGATCCTAACTGACCTAAGACAGGGAATTTTTACTGGGATTAAATGTGAAAAACTGAGTTTAAATGTATTTGGCTAAGGTGTATGTAAACTTCCGACTTCAACTGTACATATTAGATGAGTAATGTAGGATATGTAAACATTATTAAAGTGACTAATGATAGGCATAGGCAAGATGCATCAGTATAATCAAATCAAATTTTATTTGTCACATACACGTGGTTAGCAGATGTTAATGCGAGTGTAGCGAAATGCTTGTGCTTCTAGTTCTGACCATGCAGTAGTATCTAACAAGTAATCTAACAAATTCACAACAACTACCTTATACACACAAGAGTAAAGGAATGAATACGAGTATGTACATATAAATATATGGATGAGCGATGGCTGACCGGCATAGGCAAGATGCAGTAGATGGTATGGAGTACAGTATTTACATATGAGATGAGTAATGTAGAGTATGTAAACATGAAATAAAGTGGCATCGTTTAAAATGGCTAGTGATACATTTGTTACATCCAATTTTCTATTATTTAAAGTGGCTAGAGATTTAAGTCAGTATGTTGGCAGCAGCCACTCAATGTTAGTAATGGCTGTTTAACAATCTGATGGCCTTGAGGTAGAAGCTGTTTTTTAGTCTCTCGGTCCAAACTTTGATGCACCTGTACTGACCTTGCCTTCTGGATGATAGCGGGGTGAACAGGCAGTGGCTCGGGTGGTTGTTGTCCTTGATTATCTTTTTGGTCTTCCTGTGACATCGGGTGGTGTAGGTGTCCTGGAGGGCAGGTAGTTTACCCCCGGTGATGCGTTGTGCAGTCCTCACTACCCTCTGGAAAGCCTTACGGTTGTGGGCGGAGCAGTTGCCGTATCAGGCGGTGATACAGCCCGACAGGATGCTCTCGATTGTGCATCTGTAAAAGTTTGTGAGTGTTTTGGTGCCAAGACAAATTTCTTCAGCCTCCTGAAGTTGAAGAGGCGCTGTTGCGCCTTCTTCACCACGCTGTCTGTGTGGGTGGACCATTTCAGTTTGTCCGTGATGTGTACGCCGAGGAACTTAAAACGTTCCACCTTCTCCACTACTGCTCCCTCTCCTGTTTCCTGAAGTCCACGATCATCTCCTTTGTTTTGTTGACGTTGAGTGTGAGGTTATTTTCCTGACACCACACTCCGAGGGCCCTCACCTCCTCCCTGTAGGCCGTCTCGTCGTTGTTGGTAATCAAGCCTACCACTGTAGTGTCGTCTGCAAACTTTATGATTGAGTTGGATGCGTGCATGGCCACACAGTCATGGGTGAACAGGGAGTACAGGAGAGGGCTGAGAACGCACCCTTGTGGGGCCCCAGTGTTGAGGATCAGCGGGGTGGAGATGTTGTTTCCTACCCTCACCACCTGGGGGCGGCCCGTCAGAAAGTCCAGGACCCAGTTGCACAGGGCGGGGTCGAGACCCAGGGACTCAAGCTTAATGAGTTTGGAGGGTACTATGGTGTTAAATGCTGAGCTGTAGTCGATGAACAGCATTCTTACATAGGTGTTCCTCTTGTCCAGATGGGTTAGGGCAGTGTGATTGCGATTGCGTCGTCTGTGGACCTATTGGAATGGTAAGCAAATTGGAGTGGGTCCAGGGTGTCAGGTAGGATGGAGGTGAGTGGTCTGCTCATGCTCTGAGGACATGGCTAGGGATGCCGTCTGGGCCAGCAGCCTTGCGAGGGTTAACACGTTTAAATGTTTTACTCACGTTGGCTGCGGTGAAAGAGAGTCCACAGGTTTTGGTAGTGGGCCGTGTCGGTGGCACTGTATTTTCCTCAAAGCGAGCAAAGAAGTTGTTTAGTTTGTCTGGGAGCAGGACGTCATGGTCCTCAACGGGGCTGGTTTTCTTTTTGTAGTCCGTGATTGACTGTAGACCTTGCCACATTCCTCTTGTGTCTGAGCCGTTGAATTGCGACTTTACTTTGTCTCTATACTGACGCTTAGCTTGTTTGATTGCCTTGCGGAGGGACTAGCGACACTGTTTGTATACGGTCATGTTTCCAGTCATCTTGCAATGATTAAAAGCAGTGGTTCGCGCTTTCAGTTTTGCGCGAATTCTGCCATCAATCCACGGTTTCTGGTTGGGGAAGGTTTTAATAGTTGCTATGGGTACAACATCATCAATGCACTTGCTAATAAACTCGCTCACCGAATCAGCTTATACATCAATGTTGTTGTCCGATGCTATCCGGAACATATCCCAGTCCACGTGCTTGAAGCATTGAATCAGATTGGTCGGACCAGCGTTGAACAGACCTGAGCACGGGCGTTTCCTGTTTAAATTTCTGTCTATAGGCTGGGAGCAACAAAATGGAGTCGTGGTCAGTTGACGTTGTTCTTATATCCATAATAAAACGTAAGAGTTCCTGGGGTAACAGTGTAAGAAATGATACGTAAAAAAACTAAATACTGCATAGTTTCCTAAGAACGCGAAGCGAGGCGTCCATCTCTGTCGGCGCCAAACATATACATATGAGATGAGTAATGTAGGTTATGTAAACTAGCTCTTCCCTTCAACCACAAATGTGCTTCTAGTCTGTACCCAGTCTGTATGTAGACCTATATACACAGTGGATAAAACATCGACATAGCTTTCACCTGGTCAGTCTACGATCCCTTATTGATGTCACTTGTTAAATCCACTTCAAATCAGTGTAGGGGAGGAGACCGGTTAAAGAAGGATTTTTAAGCCTTGAGACAATTGAGACATGGCACCCCTTCCTAATATTGAATTTCATCCCCTTTTGCCTTTAGAACAGCCTCAATGTTTGGGGTATGGACTCTACAAGGTGTCTAATGCAGGATGCTGGCCAATGTTGACTCTATTGATTCCCACAGTTTTGTCAAGTTGGCTGGATGTCATTTGGGTGGTGTACCATTCGTGATACACACGGGAGACTGTTGAATGTGAAAAGCACAGCAGCGTTGCAGTTCTTGACACAAACCGGTGCGCCTGGCACCTACTAACATACCCCGTTCAAAGGCACTTTCATCTTGCCGATTCAGCCTTTGAATGGCACACATTCATTATCCATGTCTCCTCCACTGATTGAAGTGGATTTAACAGGTGACATCAATAAGGGATCATAGCTTTCACCTGGATTCACCTGGTCAGTCTGCTATAGAAAGAGCAGGTGTTCCTAATGTTTTGTATACTCAGTGTATTTAATAGGTACATTAGAATATAAAGGCTCATAGTCCAGATGGTCTGGTGGTGGTTTCTCTTCTTACCGTCTGCAGGCCTCGTTTCTCCTGCCATTCCTCCATACTGCTGCTACTGCAGGGGGGCAGGTCAGCCATACAGCAGAACCACGAGCAGGGCCAGGCCGGGGTGAGGTCTAGGCAGCAGGGCCAGGCCGGGGTGAGGTCTAGGCAGCAGGGCCAGACCAGTCTAGGGCCAGGCAGCAGATACCCTCTGTCTGCCTGTCTGTCCGGGGGTTATGGTGGTCTGGTTGCAGTACTGGTCATGATAGCTCAGTCTCCTGGGCTGCAGGGTGCAGGGGCTGAGACATGGTGCGGTGTCTTTGTCTCCCTGAGGTTCTGCAAGACACGAGAGTGTCATCAGTTAGAGTGGAATCAATGGAAACTTTATTAAACCAGAACATCTCTTTTCAGCTTTTCCATAATAGACCACTTTATACCATGTTTATATTTAGAGTGGTCATATCATTATACCATCACACTTCTTCTATGGTGGTGTGTTTTAATCATAGGGAATGATACAGGACTCTTCTCTGTATCTGTGTGGGCACGGGCAGCCCGTTAAGGCCATCTCCATTTGGAAGTGGTACCTTTTCTGCTTCTACTACTTCTATGAGTTGGTAAACAAACTGAAAGGGCACTGCCCCCTGGAGGGTGTTGTCTGAACAGGTATAAAGACAAGGTTGGTGATTTACTGCCCCCTGGAGGGTGTTGTCTGAACAGGTATAAAGACAAGGTTGGGGATTTACTGTCCCCTGGAGGGTGTTGTCTGAACAGGTATAAAGACAAGGTTGGTGATTTACTGCCCCCTGGAGGGTGTTGTCTGAACAGGTATAAAGCCAAGGTTGGTGATTTACTGCCCTGGACGGTGTTGTCTGAACAGGTATAAAGACAAGGTTGGTGATTTACTGCCCCCTGGAGGGTGTTGTCTGAACAGGTATAAAGACAAGGTTGGTGATTTACTGCCCCCTGGAGGGTGTTGTCTGAACAGGTATAAAGACAAGGTTGGTGATTTACTGCCCCCTGGACGGTGTTGTCTGAACAGGTATAAAGACAAGGTTGGGGATTTACTGCCCCCTGGAGGGTGTTGTCTGAACAGGTATAAAGACAAGGTTGGGGATTTACTGCCCCCTGGAGGGTGTTGTCTGAACAGGTATAAAGACAAGGTTGGGGATTTACTGCCCCCTGGTGGGTGTTGTCTGAACAGGTATAAAGACAAGGTTGGTGATTTACTGCCCCCTGGGCGGTGTTGTCTGAACAGGTATAAAGACAAGGTTGGGGATTTACTGCCCCTGGAGGGTGTTGTCTGAACAGGTATAAAGACAAGGTTGAGGATTTACTGCCCTGGAGGGTGTTGTCTGAACAGGTATAAAGACAAGGTTGGGGATTTACTGCCCCTGGTGGGTGTTGTCTGAACAGGTATAAAGACAAGGTTGGGGATTTACTGCCCTGGAGGGTGTTGTCTGAACAGGTATAAAGACAAGGTTGGGGATTTACTGCCCCCTGGAGGGTGTTGTCTGAACAGGTATAAAGACAAGGTTGGGGATTTACTGCCCCCTGGAGGGTGTTGTCTGAACAGGTATAAAGACAAGGTTGGCAATGTACTGTCACCTGCAGTATAATTAATTGGCTGATCCCTCCCGATGACCTGGATGGAATTATGTGATCCTTCCTTAACCTATAGGAAGTCCCACTCAGTTGACTACTTCAAAGTGGTGAAAGTCCTCAATGGCACTGCCCATGTTAAAACTGGCTTTTGGGCACTAGTGATCGCTATGGTTTTAATAGACTGGAAGAGAGTTGTCACTTGACCATCACATGACATGAAGTTGGACAGGCAACACACCTGTGGACATTTCATACAGTTAGATTATAAAACTATAGTTGAGTGGGACCTGGATCAGAGCAAGCTGGTTGAGTGGGACCTGGATCAGAGCTAGCTAGTTGAGTGGGACCTGGATCAGAGCTAGCTGGTTGAGTGGGACCTGGATCAGAGCTAGCTGGTTGAGTGGGACCTGGATCAGAGCTAGCTGGTTGAGTGGGACCTGGATCAGAGCTAGCTGGTTGAGTGGGACCTGGATCAGAGCTAGCTGGTTGAGTGGGACCTGGATCAGAGCTAGCTGGTTGAGTGGGACCTGGATCAGACCTAGCTAGTTGAGTGGGACCTGAATCAGAGCTAGCTAGTTGAGTGGGACCTGAATCAGAGCTAGCTAGTTGAGTGGGACCTGAATCAGAGCTAGCTAGTTGAGTGGGACCTGAATCAGAGCTAGCTATTTGAGTGGGACCTGGATCAGAGCTAGCTGGTTGAGTGGGACCTGGATCAGAGCTAGCTGGTTGAGTGGGACCTGGATCAGAGCTAGCTGGTTGAGTGGGACCTGGATCAGAGCTAGCTGGTTGAGTGGGACCTGGATCAGTGCTAGCTAGTTGAGTGGGACCTGGATCAGAGCTAGCTGGTTGAGTGGGACCTGGATCAGAGCTAGCTGGTTGAGTGGGACCTGTTCAACCCTTCCTTGGTAGCATGTGAGATGTGAAGGATGTCTTGCTAACGTTACTCCTACCAAATCAGCGTATCGACTATGTGGAGCCATGCAAATTCTGTAACGCGTTATAACTTGGAGGTTGCAATAACGAGCTTGCTAGATGGCTATAGTGAACGTTAGCCCACCTCAATCAACACAAGCTAATGCTAGCAAAGTGTCCGCGTCCCAAATACATACAGCTACTAGTTAGCTAGCCAAGCAGTCCCCCAAAAAGTGAAGAGGAAATATTCTATAGTCGTTGTTGAAAAGCAATAGTTGATGGTGCTGCTAGCTAGCCCGTCTCTTCTAAGCCAACAGCTTCCCTCCTCCTGTTTCAGCATGCTGGAGGAAAACATGGAAACATTGCAGAGGGAATTGATGTGGAAACCGCACATCCACCCATTCCGCCACAAGGGCAGAGAGAGAGGATCAGAGAGAGGATTCCCACCCAGAGAGAGGAGCAGAGAGAGGATTCCCATCCAGAGAGAGAGGAGCAGAGAGGATTCCCATCCAGAGAGAGAGGAGCAGAGAGAGGATTCCCACCCAGAGAGAGAGGAGCAGAGACAGGATTCCCACCCAGAGAGAGAGGAGCAGAGAGAGGATTCCCACCCAGAGAGAGAGGAGCAGAAAGAGGATTCCCACCCAGAGAGAGAGGAGCAGAGACAGGATTCCCACCCAGAGAGAGAGGAGCAGAGAGAGGAGCAGAGAGAGGATTCCCACCCAGAAAGCGGAACGAGCTGCCTTTCCGACAGTCAACCAGCCGCTGAAAGCAGCACAGCAATACCGGCCAGAGCACGCCATGCTAGAGACAGGCCGAGTCTGCACAACCAGACCACTGGAGCAGAACCAACTTGTCCTGGAAATGTCCGCTTTCTCCCGTCCTAACATGGTCAGTCTCTCAACCCCGTCTACAGCGAACTGAAGCCACAACTCGTTGACATCTGTCACAGTCAAGTGGAAAATCAGTTGGGCATGTACCTGTTTTTGTCGTCAAATCAAACCACCGCTCTAATTCAGCAGATTTCTTCAGCAGTCCCCTAGCCAGACAGTGAAATCTAAACATCCGATCATCAATTCTAATCATGACCGTGACGTATTCGCAGACAGAAGCCAATTAGATCTTGAAATCAGGGCTGTGACATTCAACCCAGTGATGTCCCGCCCAGCGGTGACTATGTAGGGAGGAGAGAGAAAACATTTATACTGAACAACAGTATAAATGCAACATGGTAAGTGTTGGTCCCATGTTTCATGAACTGAAATAAAATATCCCAGAAATTTTCCCTACACACAAAAAACTTAATCCTCAAAAAATAAATGGCACAAACTTGTTTACATCCCTGTTAGTGAGCAAATCCCCATTTGCCAAGAAAATCCATCCACTTTCCGGATTAAATAGCATGCTCATTACACTAGTGCACCTTGTGCTGGGGACAATAAAAGGCCACTCTAAAATGTAACTTGTTTCAGGAAACTATATGACGCACGTTACTACTTCACAGAATCGGCATTTGAAAGTAAACATACATTTTAATCAAAATGTGGTTTTGTTTTTGGCAGACATGCCTTCTGGAACTTGTGAACTTTCATGTGCCTAAATAAGAAACTTACATGCCATCTGTAAATACAAATACAATTGTTAAATTACCAGCCTAGTTAGTTTAGCCACGGAAAAAGGAAGGAACCTTCCCGCTAGCCATGATTGGCTGAGATAATAGATGGGCTGGACATGCTGAGAGATCAGTTCGGATTGGTCTGTCATGTAGCATGCTTCTGTCTATAACATAAACTGGTCAGTATTTGTAGGTAATCCATTCTAACACAGCTTTTTTGAAAGATATCACAAAGAACTGCAGCAAAGAAGTTGACCGAGTTTTGAAATCAGTGGAATGCCCGGTGGAAGTACGATGGCTAAGGAGATGGAGAAAATTCTGGCGTTTGAGGGAGTCGAAAAGAGAACACCTGTCTCCCGGATTCCCTCTTCAAACTAAGGGCAACCATGGCATCTGTGACAGAGAGGGAGAAGCGTTCATCCATGTATATGGCTAAGAGAGTCTAGCTACATTTTCAGATATTGTATGTTTCTAATTTTGTCAAAGTCGTTTTCATTGCAAGTTAAAGCGTACTGTTAGCTAGCTAGCTACTGTTAACTGGCTGGCTCGCTAGCTACCGTTACGTTTATGATCTGTGTAGTAATATTATTAGTATCTCAGAAAGCAATTTGCATTGCTAGTTAGAGCCTAATGTTAGCTAGCTAGCCGGCGTTGAGCCTAAGTTGGTTAAAGTTAGTTACCTGCAGGTTCACGCAGGGTAGTAACGTTATGATTTGGGATTATGCTTCATTGTTTAGCTAGCTAGCTACATGTCTAATCAAAAGACTCCACTATGGAAGAAAACATTTCTATGCTGCCATTTACACCTTCTGTATCCTGTGACAAAATAAACATAGATTGTATTTGATATAATGTGTGTTTACCAGAGACGGTAATGTGAAGAACAACATGGCCTGTACCAAAGCCAGATTAGGACGTAACGTTAAGCCAACGAGACAGAGTCCAAGTTCTCCGCTAGAATGCCCTGATTTTATTTAGTCACACTCACAACCGTAAACTATGTTCTAGAATTGGCTTGCCTTTGACTTGTATATAATGATCTTGTTGTGAGTTTATTTTCCTGTAATAATGAATAAAAATGAGCTAAAGTGAAGACGATGTCAGCTATGATGTGGTCATTATTTGAACTGGCTAACCAGCTAACTTAACGTTAACTAGCCAACAAGCTAGAAACGACCCAAAACATGGTTCAGAAAGTGGTTTTTAGTTGCCTGGTTTGATAGATCGACATGTACTGAATACATTTTTAAACGTATGTGTTTGCTGCTGTTAAAATACACCAGTTCTGCTATTTAGGACCACCAGGCTGCTGATGTCATGCAGCCTGTCTTATTGTGTTGACACCTTTTCATAACGACAGGTTGGATGTTGGCTGACAGTAGAATGTTCATGATGTCACTGCGACAACTGTCTTCAAACACATCGATAGACGTAGTATAAACCAGCCTTTAGTCTTGAAATCTTTGGTTTAGCACATGGCCTCACACGTAACTCCTTAAAGAGATGGGTGGAGCTAAGGCTGAAGAGGGTGTGAATGATGCTGAAAACATTCAAGGGCCATTTTCTCAAAAGTGGGATTACAACTTTTAAAGCAGAATTACTTTCCCATTGTTCCTCATCTGCAGAGTATGATATAGCATTTTCTCTACTTTTATCCAATGTAAAAAACACAATTTCAAATTTTGATACTTAGGACCGAATCCAGGTGGTGGGTCACAAATGGAGGCCTAGTTAAATAAAGGTTAAATAAGACATTTAAAAAATTCAGTTTTGTCAGACAACACAATGCCACAAATGTCTCAAGTTTTGAAGGAGCGTACAATTGGCATGTTGACTACAGGAATGTCCACCAGAGCTGTTGCCAGAGAATTTTAGAGAATTTGGCAGTATGCCCAACCGTCCTCACAACCGCTAACCACATGTAACCACTCCAGCCCAGGACCTCCACATCTGGCTTCTTCACCTGCGGGATCGTCTGAGACCAGCCACCCGGACAGCTGATGAAACTGAGGAGTATTTCTGGTTAGAATAAAGCCCTTTTGTGGGGAAAACTCAATCTGATTGGCTGTGCCCCTGCCCAGTCATGTGCAATCCATAGATTAGAGCCTAATCAATTTATTTCAATTTAATTAATTCCTTATATGAACTGTAACTTGGTAAAAGCATTGAAATTGTTGCACATTTATATTTATATTTTTGTTCAGTATAGTTGCCAGGACCATAAATACAAATTCCACCTCAACACCGTTGCCCTAGAGCACAAACAAAACTGTAATAAACATCAGCACCACATACCAGGTGATATTGTGCTTCTGTCCCCAACCAAGGAAGGCCTACAGCAGAACCTACATCTTCTGCACAGGTTCTGTCAGACCTGGGCCCTGACAGTGAATCTCAATAAGACAAATATAATGGTGTTCCAAAAAAGTCCAGTTGCCAGGACCACAAATACAAATTCCACCTTGACACTGTTGCCATAGAGAACACACAACTCTAGCTAAACATCAACACCATATGACTTCCACAAAGCTGTGAATGATCTGAGAGACAAGGCAAGAAGAGCCTTCTACGCCATCAAAAGGAACATAACATTTCACATCACAATTAGGATCTGGCAAAAAATAAACTAATCATTTATAGAACCCATTGGCCTCTATGGTTGTGAGGTCTGGGGTCCGCTCACCAACCAAGAATTTACAAAATGAGACAAACATCAAACTGAGACGTCTGCAAAAACATCCTGTGTACACCTTAAAACACCAAATAATGCATGTAGAGCAGAATTAGGATGATTCCTGCTAATTCTCACAATCCAGAAAACATCAATTCAATTATAAAACCACCTAAACAAAGTAATTATCAAACCTTCTGATTCTGGGGCCCTGCTCACAAACAGACCCCACAGAGCCATAGGAGAGCAACACGATCAGACCCAACCAAATCATGAGAAAACTAAAAGACAAATGACTTGACACATTGGAAAGAATCAACACAAAAAACAGAGCAAACTGGAATGTTATTTGGCCCTAAACAGAGAGTACACTGTGGCAGAATACTTGATGACTGTAACTGAATCAAAATTAAGGAAAGCTTTGACTATGTACAGACTCAGTGAGCATGGCCTTGCTATTGAGAGAGATCGCCATAGCCATCAGCAGACCTTGCACTTATCAGATGACTGTATTATCAGCACATTTCATAATGAGAATTGCAAATTGTAGCCCATAGCAGTTAAATTATGATGAAAGTTTGCAGGTTTGGATTGCAGTTTTTCAGGTGAGGTGGGCATGAACTATACCACTCCATCCCTGATACATGTTATTATGGAACTATACCATTCCATCCCTGATACATGTTATTATGGCCCTATACCACCCCATCCCTGATACATGTTATTATGGCCCTATACCACTCCATACCCGATACAACATGTTATTATGGCCCTATACCACTCCATACCTGATACATGTTATTATGGAACTATACCACTCCATACCTGATACAACATGTTATTATGGCCCTATACCACTCCATCCCTGATACAACATGTTATTATGGCCCTATACCACTCCATCCCTGATACAACATGTTATTATGGCCCTATACCACTCCATCCCTGATACATGTTATTATGGCCCTATACCACACCATCCCTGATACATGTTATTATGGCCCTATACTACTCCATCCCTGATTCATGTTATTATGGCCCTATACCACTCCATCCCTGATACATGTTATTATGGCCCTATACCACTCCATACCTGATACATGTTATTATGGCCCTATACCACTCCATCCCTGATACAACATGTTATTATGGCCCTATACCACTCCATCCCTGATACATGTTATTATGGCCCTATACCACTCCATCCCTGATACATGTTATTATGGCCCTATACCACTCCATCCCTGATACATTTTAGGGTTTGGTCTTGTTAGATCTGTTCCCAAACAGTTCAAGCTTCTACTTTTAAAAATCCACCTTTCCAGAAATAAGGTCTCTCACTGTTGCCGCTTGTTATAGACCCCCCTCAGCCCCCAGCTGTGCCCTGGATACCATATGTGAATTGATTGTCCCCATCTATCTTCAGAGTTTGTACTGAAACTGGGATATGCTTAACTCCCTGGCCGTCCTACAATCTAAGCTAGATGCACTCAATCTTACTCAAATTATCAAGGAACCTACCAGGTACAACCCTAAATCCATAAACATGGGCACCCTCATAGATATCATCCTTACCAACTTGCCCTGACCATCCCTTCAGTAGAGGATTCCTGGTTGTTCTTTAAAAGTGCTTTCCTCACCATCTTAAAACCTATTAGGTAGCGGCGGCAGTGTTCAGAGGTTTGGAGAGTCTGGCGTGTCCAAAGTAAAATGCTTGGTACTCAGGCCCAGAAACTAGGATATAAACATAATTAGTATTATTGGATAGAAAACACTCAAGTTTCTAAAACTGTTAAAATAATGTCTGTGAGTATAACAGAACTGATTTGGCAGAACTGATTTTGGAACTGATTTTACCCGAGAAAAATCCATCCGGAAAATGTGATTCTGTGAAGTGACACTTTTCCCATTGACTTGCTATAGAAAGGATGGGGATCCAGCTCCCAGATTGCAGTACCTATGGCTTCCACTAGATGTCAGGCTTTTATCTTGAATAACCAAGGAGTAAGAGATGTTCTTCCTGAAGTGAAGTGTCCTATTATGTTTTTTGCGCATGACAGTGAGCGCGCTCTTTTTCTTTTCTATTCAACAGGCTATATTCCGTCTGAAATATTATCGTTTATATTCATTTTAGGGTATCTGAGTATTGATTAGAAACGCTGTTTGACTTGTTTTGTCGAACTTTACCGGTACTTTTGGGATATTGTTTGTCGCATTGATGAAAGCCTTTGAGCAGGTGGATTACTGAACCGAACGCTCCAACCAAACGGAGCTTTATGGATATAAAGAGGGACTTTATCGAACAAAAGGACCATTTATTGTGTAGCTGGGATCCTTGGGATTGCCATCAGATAAAAATCTTCAAAGGTAAGCGATTTATTTTATTGCTATTTATGAGTTGTGACACCCCGTGCTGGTTATGTTACTATGCTAATTGAATATGTGTGCGGGGCGCTGTCCTTAGACAATCAAATGCTATGCTTTAGCCGTAAAGCCTTTTTGAAATCTGACAATGCTGTAAGATTACCAAGAGTCTAAGCTTTTGATGAGTGTGCAACACTTGTATTTTCATTAATGTTTTATAATACTATGTCATGAAGTGGGTGTAGCTGGTGTAGAAAGTCAGGCGCAGGAGAGATGAGTGTACTACTTTTACTAAGGCAAATGTCAAACAGAATGCAACCGCGTCACAAAAACAAATGCCCAAAACCAAGTAAGGCAGCACAAAGTACAAAATACACTTACAAATACCGGCTGCACAAAGCACAGGTGAAAACATACAAACCCGGCGTAAACCGGCATGCCGAACGAACAATTCCCCACACAGACATGGAGGAAACAGAGGGTTAAATACACAACAGTAATGAGGGCAAATGAAAACCAGGTGTGATGGAAAACAAGACAAAACAAATGGAAAATGTGGATCAGCGATGGCTAGAAGACCAGTGACGTCGACCGCCAAATGC
Organism: Brachymystax lenok tsinlingensis; assembly: GCA_030435695.1. Lineage (NCBI taxonomy): Eukaryota > Metazoa > Chordata > Actinopteri > Salmoniformes > Salmonidae > Brachymystax > Brachymystax lenok. Next base: position 365,938 of record CM059789.1, read on the forward strand.
CGCCCGAACAAGGAGAGGAACCGACTTCGGCGGAAGTCGTGACTACTACTTTTGTATTTTGAATTTGGCGCTCTGCATTTTTCCGGATGTTGTCGCAGGTGGGGCTCTGTCGCCCCACTGATCCCAAAGAAGTTAAATAAGCATGCCCCATTCAAAAAATGTAGAACTAAGAACAGATATAGCCCTTGGTTCACTCCAGACTTGACTGCCCTTGACCAGCACAAAAACATCCTGTGGCGTACCGCGATATGCAACTTTTCAGGGAAGTCAGGAACCAATATACACAGTCAGTTAGGAAAGCAAAGGCTAGCTTTTGCAAACAGAAATGTGCATCCTGTAGCTCTAATTCCAAAAAGTTTTGGGACACTGTGAAGTCCATGGAGAAAAGAGCACTTCCTCCCAGCTGCCCATTTAACTGAGGATAGGAAACACTGTCACCACCGATAAATCTACTATAATCGAGAATTTCAAAAAGCATTTCTACGGCTGGCCATGCTTTCCACCTGGCTACCCCTACCCCGGCCAACAGCTCTGCACCCCACAGCAAATTGCCCAAGCCCCCCGCTTCTCCTTCACCCAAATCCAGACAGCTGATGTTCTGAAAGAGCTGCAAAATCTGGACCCCTACAAGATATTTTGACATTTTTTTTTTTTTTCACCTTTATTTAACCAGGTAGGCCAGTTGAGAACAAGTTCTCAAATCAGCTGGTCTAGACAATCTGGACCCTCTCTTTCTAAAATGATCCTTATAACCACTATAACTAGACTGTTCAACCTCTCTTTCATATCATCTGAGATCCTAAAGATTGGAAAGCTGCCGCGGTCATCCCCCTCTTCAAAGGGGGAGACACTCTTGACCAAAACTGTTACAGACCTATATCCATCCTGCCCTGCCTTTCTAACGTCTTCAAAAGCCAAGTTAACAAACAGATCACCGACCATTTCTAATCCCACGTACCTTCTCCACTATGCAATCTGGTTTCCGAGCTGGTCATGGGTGCACCTCAGCCACGCTCAAGGTCCTAAACGATATCATAACCACCATCGATAAAAGTGTTGTGTTATTCTCTGTAATTATTAGTACGTGATTAAACTAATCATGTAAATGTAACTAACTAGGAAGTCGGGGCACCAAGGAAAATCTTCAGATTACAAAGTAATAATTTTCATAATATAACTCTTCAGATATTTTAATATCTGATCAATTAGTCTTCTAATTAATGAATTATTCTTTACCTCACGTCAGTCTCATTCCAAACGTAGTAAATTGTTGGTTATCTGCCCGAACCCAGTCTTTACTATGAATCATCCATACGCCAATTGTCTCAATAATTTATTTACTAACTAACTAAATAATCACAGAAATGCATAAACAAACAACAGTAGATATGGTTACAAGGAAATGATAGGAGATGTTCCCTAGTGGGCTAAGCCGGTATGACGGCTTGGTGGACAAAGTGGGTGTGGACTGAGAACAGGCGAGAAAGACAAAAGGAATCACTACACAGTTGATAATTATATTCATTTAAATAGAGAGAGAGATGAGGAAGCCACTATCTATACCCAGAAAGGACCACGTTATGACAAAATACAGTACTGTGCAGCCGTCTTTATCAACCTGGCCAAGGCTTTCGACTCTGTCAATCAACGCATTCTTATCGGCAGACTCAATAGCCTTGGTTTCTAAAATGACTGCCTCGCCTGGGTTACCAACTACTTCTCAGATAGAGTTCAGCGTATCAAATCGGAGGGCCTGTTGTCCGGACCTCTGGCAGTCTATGGGGGTGCCACAGGGCCGACTCTTTTCTCTGTATACATCAATGATGTCGCTCTTGCTGCGAGTGATTCTCTGATCTGAGCCACTATGGCCTATTTATTGCCTTACCTCCCTAATCTTACTACATTTACACACTCTGTACATACATTTTTAATAAAGGTGAAATAAAATAAATAAATAAAATAGGGTTAGTATGTAGAGTGCTGCTTGTAATTGTTAGAGTTAGGGTTAGTATCTAGAGTGCTGCTTGTGCTTGTTAGAGTTAGGGTTAGTATCTAGAGTGCTGCTTGATAGGTTTAGGGTTAGTATCTAGAGTGCTGCTTGATAGGTTTAGGGTTAGTATCTAGAGTGCTGCTTGATAGGGTTAGTATCTAGAGTGCTGCTTGATAGGGTTAGGGTTAGTATCTAGAGTGCTGCTTGATAGGGTTAGTATCTAGAGTGCTGCTTGATAGGGTTAGGGTTAGTATCTAGAGTGGTGTAGTTATAGTAGACAGTCTGTGTTGTTGCTCATTGAAGGGCTGAAAGATTCCACTGCTAACAAACAGAACAATGAGGTCTTTCTGTGTCAATTAGATAATTTCCTCTTCTATCCCTCCCTCCTAACAACCTTATGTCCCACTTCACCCTTCCTGTCCCCGCGCCCTACCCGCCATAATTATTTAATAAGCTGCTATGCTCTTTCATATCAATGAACATCCACATTAACAATGGCTGCTGTTGTTGTCCTGTCCTGAAGCATGTCTTCCTCATGCTCTGGGTATTGTATCTGTATCTCTCCATCTCCCCCCCCGCCCCATTTATGTCTAGTATGCCCATGTGAGTTGAGTCTAGACTGTCGTGGTAAAGTGATGGTTCCTCTACACAGGATGATTCCAGGTTCTTCTGATCTGAGCCTGCAGACAGGAGGAGGTACCTGTTGATGACCAGCAGGGGTCTTCACTATTATCAGGTACCTGTTGATGACCAGCAGGGGTCTTCACTATTATCAGGTACCTGTTGATGACCAGCAGGGGTCTTCACAATAAAAAGAGAGAGAGAGAAACTCTTTAACATTATCCTCAGCTCTGGCATCTTCCCCAATATTTGGAACCAAGGACTGATCACCCCAATCCACAAAAGTGGAGACAAATTTGACCCCAATAACTACCGTGGGATATGCGTCAACAGCAACCTTGGGAAAATCCTCTGCATTATCATTAACAGCAGACTCATACAGTTGAAGTCAGAAGTTTACATACACCTTAGCCATATACATTTAAACTCAGTTTTTCACAATTCCTGACATTTAATCCTAGTAAAAATTCCCTGTCTTAGGTCAGTTAGGATCACCACTTTATTTTAAGAATGTGAAATGTCAGAATAATAGTAGAGAGAATGATTTATTTCAGCTTTTATTTCTTTCATCACATTCCCAGCGGGTCAGAAGTTTACATACACTCAATTAGTATTTGGTAGCATTGCCTTTAAATTGTTTAACTTGGGTCAAATGTTTCGGGTAGCTTTCCACAAGCTTCCCACAATAAGTGAATTTTGGCCCATTCCTCCTGACAGAGCTGGTGTAACTGAGTCAGGTTTGTAGGCCTCCTTGCTCGCACACGCTTTTTCAGTTCTGCCCACATATTTTCTATAGGATTGAGGTCAGGGCTTTGTGATGGCCACTCCAATACCTTGACTTTGTTGTCCTTAAGCCATTTTGCCACAACTTTGGAAGTATGCTTGGGGTCATTGTCCATTTGGAAGACCAATTTGTGACCAAGCTTTAACTTCCTGACTGATGTTTTTGAGATGTCGCTTCAATATATCCACATAATTATCCTCCCTCATGATGCCATCTATTTTGTGAAGTGCACCAGTCCCTCCTGCAGGAAAGCACCCCCACAGCATGATGCTGCCACCCCCGTGCTTCACGGTTGGGATGATGTTCTTCGGCTTACAAGCCTCCCCCTTCATCCTCCAAACATAACGATGGACATTATGGCCAAACAGTTCCATTTTTGTTTCATCAGACCAGAGGACATTTCTCCAAAAAGTACAATCTTTGTCCCCATGTGCAGTTGCAAACTGTAGTCTGGCTTTTTTATGGCGATTTTGGAGCAGTGGCTTCTTCCTTGCTGAGCGGCCTTTCAGGTTATGTCGATATAGGACTCGTTTTACTGTGGATATAGATACTTTTGTACCTGTTTCCTCCAGCATCTTCACAAGGCCCTTTGCTGTTGTTCTGGGATTGATTTGCACTTTTTGCACCAAAGTACGTTCATCTCTAGGCTACCTGCCAGTGGCAGGTAGTGATTAGAGCATTAGACTAGTAACCGAAAGGTTGCAAGATCGAATGCCCTAGATGACAAGGTAAAAATCTGTCATTCTGCCCCTGAACATGGCAGTTAACCCACTGTTCCTAGGCCGTCATTGAAAATAAGTATTTGTTCTTAACTGCCTAGTGAAATAAAGTAAATAAATACCTTTAAATAAAAAAAGGTAGTCCCATTCAGGCATTTGGAAATTGCTCCCAAGGATGAACCAGACTTGTGGAGGTCTACAATTGTTTTTCTGAGGTCTTGGCTGATTTCTTTGGATTTTCCCATGATGTCAAGCAAAGAGGCACTGAGTTTGAAGGTAGGCCTTGAAATACGTCCACAGGTACACTTCCAATTTACTCAAATGATGTCAATCAGAAACTTCTAAAGCCATGACATAATTTTCTGGAATTTTCCAAGCTGTTTAAAGGCACAGTCAACTTAGTGTATGTAAACTTCTGACCCACTGGAATTGTGATACAGTGAATTATAAGTGAAATAATCTGTCTGTAAACAATTGTTGAAAGAATTACTTGTGTCATGCACAAAGTAGATGTCCTAACCGACTTGCCAAAACTATAGATTGTTAACAAGAAATTTGTAGAGTGGTTGAAAAACAAGTTTTAATGACTGGAACCATGACATAATTTTCTGGAATTTTCCAAGCTGTTTAAAGGCACAGTCAACTTAGTGTATTTAAACTTCTGACCCACTGGAATTGTGATACAGTGAATTATAAGTGAAATAATCTGTCTGTAAACAATTGTTCATCACCATCTGTCTGTAAACAATCTGTCTGTAAACATTTGCTAATCACCATGCATTCAGCATGAAGCTCATCACCATGCATTCAGCATGAAGCTCATCACCATGCATTCAGCATGAAGCTCATCACCATGCATTCAGCATGGAGCCCATCACCATGCATTCAGCATGGAGCCCATCACCATGCATTCAGCATGAAGCTCATCACCATGCATTCAGCATGAAGCCCATCACCATGCATTCAGCATGAAGCTAATCACCATGCATTCAGCATGAAGCCCATCACCATGCATTCAGCAGGAAGCTCATCACCATGCATTCAGCATGAAACCCATCACCATGCATTCAGCATGAAGCTCATCACCATGCATTCAGCAGGAAGCCCATCACCATGCATTCAGCATGAAGCTCATCACCATGCATTCAGCATGAAGCTCATCACCATGCATTCAGCATGAAACCCATCACCATGCATTCAGCAGGAAGCCCATCACCATGCATTCAGCATGAAGCTCATCACCATGCATTCAGTATGAAGCTCATCACCATGCATTCAGCATGAAACCCATCACCATGCATTCAGCATGAAGCTCATCACCATGCATTCAGCATGAAGCTCATCACCATGCATTCAGCATGAAGCCCATCACCATGCATTCAGCATGAAGCTAATCACAATGCATTCAGCATGAAGCTCATCACCATGCATTCAGCATGAAGCCCATCACCATGCATTCAGCATGAAGCTCATCACCATGCATTCAGCATGAAGCTCATCACCGTGCATTAGCATGAAGCTCATCACCGTGCATTCAGCATAAAGCCCATCACCATGCATTCAGCATGAAGCTCATCACCATGCATTCAGCATGAAGCTCATGACCATGCATTCAGCATGAAGCCCATGACCATGCATTCAATATGAGGCTCATCACCATGCATTCAGCATGAAGCTCATGACCATGCATTCAGCATGAGGCTCATCACCATGCATTCAGCAGGAAGCCCCTCACCATGCATTCAGTCACCTCTGCATGCTTTTCCACATCATAGTATAGCGGAATATATTATTGTGACTCCAAGTTTACAGCCATATGAGGCTTTTCATAGCAATTCTTAAATCACCGCAATTGATGCGTTATCTATTTCACAGACAACAACAAAAAACTCCCACATTGTCTTGCGTATTTTGTTGTGTCAAATTTGGGAAATTTTACCGTCAAATTGTTGTGTTGTTTCCATAAGTGTTGTTCCCATAAGGCTTGTTGAGAGTTTTCGGTGTGTCAAATAATATGGTTGGCTGGAAACAATGGTAATAGAAGGAGATGTTATAGAACATACTATAATAGAAGAAGATATTATAGAACATACTATAATAGAAGAAGATGTTATAGAACATACTATCATAGAAGGAAATGTTATAGAACATACTATAATAGAAGGAGATATTATAGAACATACAATCATAGAAGTAGATATTATAGAACATACTATAATAGAAGGAGATATTATAGAACATACTATAATAGAAGTAGATGTTATAGAACATTATATCATAGAAGTAGATATTATAGAACATACTATAATAGAAGATGTTATAGAACATACGATCATAGAAGGAGATATTATAGAACATACGATCATAGAAGTAGATATTATAGAACATACTATAATAGAAGGAGATATTATAGAACATACTATAATAGAAGTAGATGTTATAGAACATA